>VWZL01001933.1:413833-471035 GCA_013396915.1 Stercorarius parasiticus
TCCCCCACCCCTCGGCGGCACAGCCGGACAGCCCCACCGCGCGCTTCACTGGGACGAGTGCCCCGTTTCCCTCCACGACCAGACCGGTAGTGGAGACAGCACCGTCGGGGAACCGCGCCTCGTTTATTACTTCCCTTCCCCGCCCCTCGCCGTGCAGGCTGCGCCTCCGCCCTCTCCCCTGCTGCGGCCGTCGGTGTTACTTCACACGGCGGCACCTCGCGCCCCGCTCGAGTTCCCCTGAGGGCGAACGGCTTGAGGCGAGGAACCTGCGCGCCGGGCCTTGCCCCCGAGCCCCGCGCGCGCGGCCGTTGGGAGCCATTTGACCGCCGCCCGCCGTGAGGAGCCGGCTGAGCCCCGGCTGGGCTCTGCGCCTGCTGCCGCCCGAGCAGGGGAAGCCCTCTCAGCCCGGTGATCTGTAGGCTGTTGGCTTCTCGGAGCCGCCCTGTTTCTTAAGAGGCAAAGGCAACTACTACCGCTTCTCCTTCCCTCGGCTTGCTGCATCGTAGCTTTTTCCCCTCACTGGTTCTTCTCTCAGTCGTTGGTTTGACAGTGACAGTAGGATTGAGTGCAACCTCAGCAAGTTTGCTGATAACACCAAGCTGTGTGGCGCGGTCGACATGCTGGAGGGAAGGGATGCCATCCAGAGGGACCTTGACAGGCTTGAGAGGTCGGCCCATGTGAACCTCATGAAGTTCAGCCAGGCCAAGTGCAAGGTCATGGCAATCCCAGGCACAAATACAGGTTGGGCAGAGAATGGCTTGAGAGCAGCCCTGAGGAGAAGGACTTGGGGGTGCTGGTGGGCAAGAAGCTCAACATGAGCCGGCAATGCACACTTGCACTCCAGAAAGCCAACCGCATCCTGGGCTGCATCCAAAGAAGTGTGACCAGCAGGTCGAGGGAGGGGATTCTGCCCCTCTACTCTGCTCTGGTGAGGCCCCACGTGGAGTACTGTGTCCAGCTTTGGAGTCCTCAGCACAAGGACATGGACCTATTGGAACGGGTCCAGCAGAGGGCCACAAAGATGATNGGCCAGGCTGGATGGGGCTTTGAGCAGCCTGGTCTAGTGGGAGGTGTCCCTGCCCATGGCAGGGGGGTTGGAACTAGAGGATCTCTAAGGTGCCTTGTAACCCGAACCACTCTATGATTCTATGACCACAGATAAACTGTATCAGAAGTTTGGATAATAGTTCATCCTTCAATTCCCTCTCTTTTCTTTAAAACGTCCCACGATCATGGCAAAATCAGCTCCTAGAAACTCTGTGGCAGCTCCTGGCTTCTTTATAAAAATAAAATTACTTTTGAGCATCCCATTTCCTAACACGTTTGTTCTTACTAGCAAAACTGACAACAGCAGCCTCAGCTTTGTCACAGCTGTTGGGCAAGTTGCTGATTTCTGCAGCAGGAGAAAGTGAAGGGCAGCTGCGTGAGGGTAACTGTATGTCTCGGCCTTATAACCCAGCTGTCAAAAGGACACCAAAAGAATACGGCCAGCCTGCGATCAAAGGAATGGTGAAAAATTGTTTGTATTTGAAGCTGTAAACCTGTCTGGAAAGCTTTTTCATCTCGTTTTTCACTCACTGTGACAGGAGAGGTTTTAAACAAACGGTACCTTCACTTTCTGCTGCAGTGTGGCTCCTTATGGCTATCCGTGGTTAATATATTTACCATGTGCTGTAATACAACAAAAGCAATAACCAAAGGCCTAGAGCACAGCATTTCCCTCTTCAGGTGTCTGGCACCACGACTAGGGGGACCATAACAAGAATTGCAGTAGCCCATCTTTTTGAGAAACTCTCCAAAGTGAGGATAGCATTGCACTGTACAGCGTTTGTTTGCTTAGTGCCTCGTAAGTATTTTAGAGAGAATGCAGGGAAATAATCTGAGGCAAACCTGTTTCTCATTTTGGAGTGTTTGGGGCAAATAAACTGTTAGATTTTGTCCACAGGTTGGGGGCACATGTGCTTTTCTGGACAAAAACACTGTTAGATGAGACTTTGGAGGAATGATATTCCATGGCCACCAGAGATCCCACTCATTCCTGGCAGCTTCCCTCTCCAGGCAAGAGCAAGCCTTTTTATATGGCAACTCTAACTCCATTAGCCTTGATCCAGTAATGTACCAATTAGCTGATGTAACAGGAGAAAAATCTAAATCTGCCTTTAGAAGATACTCAGTGTGCCCATTGAAGCCTTTGACCGACAAAAAGCACTAACACATATGTTTATGATCCTCTCCAATAAAAATCCTACTTTGTATTTTTCGCATTATAAGAAAGTTTGTGTTCAACAGCTGGTATTAAAACTTGGAATGAAAAATACAGTACTGGCGAAGTTAAGGGGTTATTTGCACAGGAAAGCATTTATCTTACTCAAGAATATTCTTGGGCTTTCAGCAACTAACATGCAAAACTAAACTACAATTTAATGGGTTCAGAACAAGAGATGCATGGTGTGCTGCTTTCTGTAATCTTGAAAATAGTTGAAATGTTAATTCGGAACAAATATGTAGGCTGGAATTGCTTAGCGGGAGGCCATTGATACATAATAAATAAGCTTTTTCTGCCTTCTAGAAATTATCAAAATCTAGTTTGTTGTAGATCTAAGACGTGTCTTTGTGTTTCATTTTGTATTTTTTAACATTTGGTACCATCTTAAATTGCTTGCTGAGAGGTCCGTGTCTTGGTCTTGAAACACAGTGACAGTCTCTCTTAGTAGATATTCTATGTGTGAATATCATTAAAAAAAAGATATTTTCCCCTTTTCTTAATTGTATTCACTCATCTTCCAAACAGCATCCTCACTTGGGTATTTTTCCTAACAAGCTGTCATGTTCTGAGTGTCCATTTTCAGTAGTTTAACCTGGTGCAATTTGTTCAGAGTTTGTAGGCTTTTTTTGAAGCTAGAAACAAGGAGCATTTTTAAAGGAAGAAGCTTCATTTTATATACTGTAACTGAGCCTTCAGAAACTGTGGTTCAGTGTGGGTTTGCTTGACATTTCCACTGAGCAACAACGGCATCTTCAGAGCTGAGTCTGAGTCACCTGAGTGAGAATAAATGGGAGATTCAGGTTTGGGATATTTGAAGTGTTTCTGTGCAAACCGAAAAATGTTATATCTAGAAGAAAAAAGGTAAGTCGTGCAACACTCTTTCCTCTTTTGGAAATGTGGTCCAGTTATGATGCTGTAAAAAGAGCCACTCTGACCCCAGAGTTGCCTTTTCAAAGGTCCAGGCCAGAAGGGAACATTCAGTTTTCATACACCTTTCCATGACCTTTTGCCTTTGCCTAGCATAAACCGGGGAAGTCATTTGTTCTTGTACAGTAGTATAAAGATGATGCCACAATCTTCTCAAGCAGCACTTTGCACTATCAAATCCACTTAATGCAGAATATTAATTACCACTTAGACACCAGGAGCAATACATTCACTGCAATTCACAGAGACAGCAAATACTCCACAGAAAATAGATGTCCTTGAAATTATTTTTTTTTCCCATTTTGCAAATCCCTAAGCAGCAGTTGTTTCTCTAGACATAATGGGGATAATTTTCTTTCTCTTTTTCTTTCTCCAGGTAACCATACAGATAGCACTGTCATTTGGATGAGGAGGGAAATAGTTAATTTCTTTACTGAAAAGGAAAACAAGAATTTTTTTAAAAAGCATGGATTCAGACAAAAGATGTTTTCTTTTTCAAGTTCATTATGTATGTGGAAGCTTTTTTAGAGTTTAAAGAAAATGCTGTGAATTCTCCCTCAGAATTCTAATAAACTGCTTGGTTTTGTTCAAAAGTCAGATTTGAAATATTAAGTCTACAATGGAAGATAAGCAACACAGATAATTCTTGAAGAAAAGCTTCATGAAGAGGTGCCTCAGAGTGATGCGAAGCCGAAGCGCCTTGGCCACCAAATAGACATTGGAACTCATTTCAGAGAGATCGCAAGGATTCCTCTTGCTTTTCTTTCACAGGGGAGCGTGGGGCCTCACAAGTGCATTTGAGCTACTGAGAAAGAATGAAGGTAAAGAAAATGACTGATGGGTCAAAGAATATAATCCCCAGCACAGCTTTCTCTTCAGATCGGCTGCTTTGCACAGGGAAGCACGTTGCACACAGCACCTGCTCATCACCACCCCTAGCAAATGAAGGACAGTGACATCTCGTACGAAACACAAAGTTAGTCCGAGGGCGACCTTTCTCTTCCTCTCCTCTCCGCCTGCCTTGGAGAATGGTAATTTTATACATACACTCTGTGTGTTCACAAGTACATGGAGCAAAATGTAATCAATTTCAAAATTGGCTTTGATTCCAAATTCATCATCTCCTTTAGTTTCAGCACATCTGGCACTCTAATCAAAAGTTCTTGCCTTTGGATTTTGAGTAGTTACAGGGCGAGCCTTTGGGAGCATGTATGATGGAGGAGTGCAGGCTAGCAGTGAAGAAATTAAGCAGGTCTTCTCAAGAGCTTCCACAAAGCCAGAATTTCACTTATAGATGACTATTTGCATTTGAAATTAACAAAACATCCAAAACACAACACAACAACCCACCAGTAAATACAGTAGCAAAGAGAAGGATAAAAAGAAAGCAAACCCAGCCTTTCCTGAATCTTCATCGATGCAGAGAGCTTGCACTTTCTGTATGGCTGATAATTGGCATTATTTTCGTTATTTCTCTCTGTCAGATAGCTAGATGAGATTAATTATGCAAGACTCAGGCATGTGCATTTATAAAGTCTGGTTAAATACTTTGTTCTGATCTAAGTACCTGTGGCTCTCTGCCCTTCCTCCCTCAGTTCAGGAGTCAAGGAGCAAAGAGCCAGCTTGGAGCCAGAAGTAAACTCAAGTTCTCAAAAAGAGAGTCTTTAATCAATTAGTCCAGCAGAAAATCACTTACCTCCAGTTTTCAACACATTTCAAATAACTTCTAGTTTAGACTTCAGATGGGATAAAAATAAACCAGGCCCCCATCCAGAAAGACCTCCCTCAGACCCTGAAATTTCTGCCCCCCCACTAAGATGACTGATGCTTGAGAAAACCTCAAGAAAACCTCAAGAAAACCTGGGGAAAGAGAAAACTTTCAACTTAGGAGGATGGAATCCTCAGCGGACTGTCTATATCATTCTGATTTTTAGTATTCAACTACTAGATATTAATCCTTTAACAATACCAGCCCTATATTTCTGCACTCGTACGGCATCTTGACATGATGAATATTCTCTCTTTTGCAGCCCTAAATCTAACAGGCTGCTCCTTGTGTTAGGTGTCTTTCCAATTCAGCAGGTCCTGTGGGTGAGAAACAGACATTTCCTTGAGGAATCAGAAGCAACTTCAAGACATCTGGTTTAAAATGTTTGCATGGGCAGAAGATTAAATGTTCTTACTGGGCCTGATTAATTTTCCTGATTTCAGCTTGATCAAAGTATCTTTGACTTCCTTATGTGTCGTGGCTCCGTGCTTTCATTGCAGTTGTTCTTACACACTGTTTTAAGGCAAGACAAGATTCTCACTTTTAGCCTTTCTCAAGTCATTTCTCACTGAAGAAATATTCATGATAAAGGCCACCTGGGTATTCACTTCTATTCCAGTTAAACAGGCTTGTTCTGTCTAACAAAAGCCCAGCAAAAATTGTGACTGTGGCAGGGAACACAATGTGGTTATGCACACATACTGTATAAACAGTGCAGAGGACTAGAATATGTGGTTCATTTTTATTCACGTTTAGGCAATTTTTATATTGCTGTAGATGCCAGATACATGAGGCTACATGGGGTTTAGTAGCATTTTAAATATCTGTAATCACAACAGGTTTGGTATTACCAGTTGGGACAGTGAAAAGTAAAGGAATCCTGAAGAGGCAAGAATTGCTTTAAAGTGACAAATAAAAAAAATCTCAACTGTTATGTCGACACTTGTTTTTATAATAGGTACTAATGAAAACTTTATATATTTAAGCAAATACGGAAGTCTAGTACAACTTCAGTAAGAATCCTTAAATTGCACCCACATTTTCTTCTTGTTAAGGCAGCCAAGAAGTTGCAACATTTATTAAATACGAGCTTGACACATGAAGAAAGAAATCTACTAATGTCCAAAGTAGGGGCTTTTTTTTTTTTTTTTTTTAATCAATAACTAGTTCACATTCATGAATTAGCAGTGTGAAAACTCATGGGAGAAGCAGGCAATAATTGGTAGGGGCACAGCTAAGGCGCCTAGTAAGACAGAGCAACATTAGCCTTTCTCAACTCTGGCAACTATTTTCTCTTCTTGCATGACGCCCTTGCTTTGTTAGTGAGAGCTTATTAGCATCAGGTCTGATTTGAATATTTGGGCTCGGCTAGGTGCGGTTCTCAGTACTTTTAATGATGGGACCTGAATGTACATAATACTTGGCATGCACCAGTCTACAACTGGTCCTGAAGCTCTCCTGGTTACACAGTGAGACACGGTGCAATGCCAGATGCTTCATCTTCTCTGCTTTGTCAACTTCTATTACATTTATTCTTTGCTACAGCAGTGTCACATGCTTGAGGCTATTAAAGCCACTGCCAAGTAACATATCACTCTTGCACAGTTAGAAAATTTCACGGCCAGATACATTGTCACTCAAATGCAGTCCCTTTTCAGACATCTATCTGCCAGTATGATAGGAATCATTCCAGGAAAGTTTTATAATGCTATAAGTGAGACCTTCAGCCCATCATCGTGTCAAACCACATTTCTGTCAAAGTACCGAAGAGTTTCTTCCTGTACTTTGCAGTGAAAAACAAGTTAAATAATAACTCACTTCCTGTTGTAATCCAAGACAGCTAGAAAGCACAGAGCATTCCTGACCTTTTCACAGGAACTGGTACATGCTTTGCTAATAGCCTTGTAATAGAAACATCTATCTCTTCTTTTGATTTGGTAAATTCCAAATAACAGCTATCTGAAAAAAAAAGTTGGGCTGATGATAGCAGTAAGATTTCCAGAAGCACTAGTAAAAGGCAATCCTTTTTTTTAACTTGCAGCCTTGTTTTCTCCAGAAGTTTAAAACCAGTTGGAAAACTGTGAATGATTTCAGCATTGCTCTGGAGTGTTCTTAGTTATTCACACAGGGTAAAGTGTGAAGTAAAGAATAAAGAAGTAAAATATAAGGTTATTACTTTGGCGCACACAGGCATGTAGGACAAACATCAGATACTCTTTCTTACATTCCCAAATGAGAAGATCAACAAGATGCAGATTTCCGTATGACATGCACACACCACTGCAGCACAAAACCAGCTTGTGGAGCATCCCATTTGGTTCGTGCTTAAGAGAGGCACAGCAACATCTCAAGTCCGGCCTGCAAAGACACACCAGCCAGAGCCTGCAGAAGGCAACTAGCTTACCTGAGCTCCAGCATCAGCACCTTCACATGGGCAGAGGTGGTGGGCTGCATCCTTGGGTGGGCAGCTCCCCTCCTGTGTGCCACCGGGGCACTAGGACATACGTCTCTAGAGCAGGGAGGTGTCAGATTCAAGATACGAGGATGTTTAGAGTCTGAAATTGCTGCCATTTATAATTATGCAGGAGAAGGCTGAGCAAGCATGAGACCTGTGTCAGGGGACCTGGAAGGTGAGTGAAAATGTGAGTGGGAGAACTCGGGCTAACGCCAGACTTGCACCCAGCTGGAGAGAGAGAGAGAGGTGCTGCTCCAGCTAATGCACTGGTGACAGGTACCTGCTGCACTAGTGACATTTGGGAGCTCTGAATTCAGCACTTTGACTGAATCAGCCTCATTAACATATTCAATTAGCCCAAGTCCAATACTGGAGCTCATAGCCATTGCAGTAACATGGCATCCTTCTTGTGTTAGAGCTCCCCAAGCACAGGTTACTGAGCTGTGTTTCCGAGGTGAGCAGGTGCTTCAGGTCAGATCATCAGAAATTTTCCATTCCCCTGAGATCAGTGACACACGCCAGGCACAACTGCGTAATCACAGCACAAACATCCTGAACCTCCGGTGAGAGACTTGCTATCCATTAATGAACTAGTTTCCTCCAGCCAACGCTGCTTTTGCTGGAGTCTCAACATGTATGTCATGTTTCCCACTGCTTTGTGCTTTTATTTGCCAAATGGCTGCATCTGTGCTTCCAGCGGGGCTCAGTAAATTTGGCTCTTTGAATCCAGAGTAGCCAAATTGTCTAGCAGCAGCAATTTCCATGCAGGTGCACCTACTTTTCTACTTATCCTTTCTTAGCTGTCGTCCTGCTTTCTGGTGCTTTGTGCGAGGAGAAAGAGCACAGTGTGAATTGTGCCATCTCCTGTGCTTGTTGTGCCCTTTGCCACGAAAACCATCCTCAGGAGGGGGTAAGCCCAGGTGATGGGTCATCCTGTAGCAGGACAGCTGCCCAGCTTAATTTTCACTATATCTAAGAAGAGCTCCAAAAGCGCTCTCACAAAATCCCAGCCTCTTCATTGCTGTTACCCAAGGAGGAGAACAGCAGCCTGATGCTTCCCCCCTTCCTTTGGGGAAGCACGTTTGCCATTTACTAGCTGGGATGAAGCATGCAGGGAAGAGCCTGTTGTATTGAGGGAAATGATCTCCCACAACAAATGAAAATGCCAGGCCTGGGTGCAGTGAAGTGAAGGGGTTTTACCAGAGAAAGTTTTGAAATCAGATACTTCTTTAATGTTCTGATATTCAAAATTGCTGTGAATCCTGGTCATTCTTATCTAATTTGCTTTGTCCTTGTAATTTTCAAGTTTTCTCCTCCAAGAGAAACAGCCTATTACAACTTTTAAGACCGTACTAATAAAAGCCAATTATGTTTTCCTTTGACTATCATAATCTACATTCTCCAGTTGCTTTTCCTACATAAAAAAAGAAAGACAAGAGAGTCTGAAACCTACTATCTGAGGGGCTGAGAGAGATTTGTAGGCCCTGCCTCCCTATTGCAACTTTTACTACGTGTCAGAACAATTATTCTCATGGTTCTAGAGATTTATCTGGCTAAATCACTGCACACTGCTAAATCACTGGCTAAAATACAGTGAGATAGTGCTCCAGTTTGTAGGGAGTTTAACTCAACAAAATGAATTTAAATCTTAAATTTTTTCAGCCTATGGTCTAACACATTTAAAAATAGGATTAAATTTCTAATACTTAAAAAAAAATGCACTAGAGCATTAAGCCATTTTGTTAGTTTAGCTGTTTGCATTCCAGATCCCCACACTGTCTAATAGTGGAACTGTGAGCACTGAACGGGGAAACTCAGATGCGTTGCTGGGTCAAGAAAAGCCTGACTGTGGCAGCAGGAAGAAAGTCTCTCAAATACCTGTTCCTGAGGCTGCCAGTGGTTTACACTCGCTACCTGTAAAAGTTAGTACCTGCACGGGATTGGCAATCATCTTAATTAAAAGAGCTAACACCAAACAACGGTGTGTTGAGTGGGATCCGATAACCTTCGTTACCTGAGTAGAAAGTGGAGGGGAGGGCGCCCCAGAGCTCCAGGCTGGTGGGTGCCAAGACCCCTCGTCCCCCAGCAGTGCACACACATAGCACCACAGCTTCCTGCGGACATTTAAAATGTTTCTTTTCTTTCCTCAGCTGCTCTCTTGCAGGCTGGGAAGCCCCGGCACCCCCTCAGCTTCAGGGCTGATGACGACCTAAGGAAGTTGGTTATTTTCCAAAGGCAGGGAAGGGCAGGAGCAGAGTGGCAGGAGGAGGGAAGCAGCTGCAGGAAGCTGGGAGTGAATGGACCGAGGCGCAGGCAACCAGCTGCTGCTGCCTAGGCCAGCTCGAGAGTCAGCTGAGGCCAAAAGCGCCAAGGGAAATCTAATTTTTGGCTGAAGGGTATTAATAACCATGGATACAAGGACCCGATGTTTGGTGTGGGGTGTTCAGCTCCACCCCCTCTGTCTCTTTTTACCCTAAGGATTGCCCTGAACAGAAGTCAATGCTTGGAGGACTCTCCTCACTGAAGCCTATGGGAACCACAGTTGCCCAGCAGCACTGCCACCCAACATGGTCAAAAAGCCGCCTCAATGCACACATTGCAGAGTGGTTGGCTGTTCCTACTTTTAAGCACTATTCTTGCCTGCCTTTCCAACCACAGCCCGCCTGCTTGAGAGGTATCTTCTCTCTAACCAGCCTTCACGTTTTTCTCATCAATGTGCCTCTGTTCTGCTTCCAGCCCCAGGCTCCTTTCAGGAGAGGAGAAGCAAGACACCAGAGACCTCGCACCTCTTCCCGGCCTCGCACTGCAGCAGAGGCTGCTGAGTGGCTGTTCCCGCAGGCAGGAGCGCTTCACGTCACCCACCCCGGCCGCACTCTGTGCCTTCTGGCGCTTGCCTATTTGTGAGACCCATGAACTGCAGCCCCCCTGACCACAGCCAGCTCCTGAGGCAGGCCCACAGGAGCAAAGCAGTCCCAAACTGAGGTGAAAAGTGTGGAGCTGCCAGCATAGTTATGACTGCAATGTGCTGTGGACAAGGAATTCACAGGAACACTGGATTTGTGCCGGCACAGCCCTCACGCAAAGAGGAGCTGGTAACGCTGGGGACCAGGGCAGCCTGGTGTGGAGGGTGGGCAGGGGGAGTGCAGGGCCAACACGTGAGTCAGCTCCACAAGAAGATGAGTGAAATGATTCTGTAGCTTCGGCAGAACATGAATTTCTGAGGGTGTTTTATGGTGCGCTCTCACCTTGCTTGCACAGGTGCAAATTTCAGCCCTGGCTGTCACAGAGTACGGCACTCCCATGGACATTTCATACAGAGTAGCTCACAGAATTTACTGGGCGGCTGGCTATCATACACCTAGAAACAAAAATTGACTGCATATAGTTTTGTTCAATCCTTTGACCTGTTAGCATAACAACAGATTCAACAGATTCATCTAGCCCTTTTGGCTCATTTACAAATGGATTATTAATAAGAAAAACACAGAAGATGAAATTTAAGTGACAGAACTTAATAAACACTTTGAATATTTACCATCTTATTTCCATGTAGAACTGTTTCAAGTGCTAAGTGCCATGATCTCACATTAAGAAATACTTGCTCCTTTTAGAGTTGAAAAAAGGACAGAAAGAGAACTTAAAACTGTTTTCTTAAGAACCTAAAAATTTTCCAAATCAAAAATTTGAAAACTGTCATCCAAAGGCATAAGCCTGATGTTTCACACCTGACTTTACTACATGTAAACGGAAGTCTGCCACAAGACTGGTGTGTGCATATTAATGAAAAGTCATTTTACACAACTCTTCAAACAACAATATTTAATCATTTTCACATCAAAATCACTTGTAGCTCACCAGCATTTTTCTGTTTTCCTTTAAATATAAACCCAAACATTTTTAAAAGCAGCAGTTTATATCCACAGGTTTAATGCATAACTGATCCTCTTTAAAAAGAGGAAAATCCATGTCTTACGTGAAATACTTTCTGTTATTATAATGAAATGGAGCAAGAAGAGCTTATATTTCTACAAACTCTCTTCTCCCAGAATAATCAACTTTCGAAACAAAGCATTTTCACAAAACCTTATTTAACCTTCTTTTACAAGGCATGGTATGTTGGACTTCTAACTTGGACTTATAAAATGACAAGTTATCATCACAACAGGAGAAAAAAAAAGAATGCGATCTGATATAAGGAAACTCTGTGCCAAATTTAGACTTTCATTTGCAAAAAATGGAACATTTCTGTGATGTCTCGTATTTCTGAGGTACAACTCGGGAATCAATACTTTATTTCCCACAGATACAATAGTTTACCTGTTTCCAGGGATGCAGTTCGGAGGACAGAGCTGTTCATTTCTGGATACATGTTGCAAATGCATGACTACAAACCTAAACAGAATTCTTATTCCTTATCCCTCATTTCCTCCTGTTCTCCTAACTCTTCTACTAACTTCACAAAAAACATGGAAGTAATCTAGAAATCTTTATTGCTGGCAAGCTATGGTGGGACTATCATTCTTTGTACAAAAATATTTTAATGCCGTTACTTAGAAATGTTAAATAAGAGCATTTCAGTGATAAAATATTTTATTAGTGCTTCTGTTTGAGTACATTGAGCAGTGTATCGGGACTTTTAAAAAAATTCTCAAGTTTCACTATCCGACCTTTCAATCTCAGACACGGCTGTTACAATAGAAGCAGATGCTTTGGTAGAGGAAACCATCCCAACAGTGAGGTTCTGTATTGCCAGTTGAGACCCATAAAGCAAGACTCGGGTATGGTGGAGTGTGTATTTTATATATCTATGCATATCAAAAAGATTATGGGAACTCTGCCAACCATGTGTGAACGTGACAAGCCAAGTGAACGCTACGTCTCATCCAGCTCCTGGCAGGCAGGGTGGTTAGCTGTGATACAGGATATGCTGGCTGGAGCCAGCTCTAGCATTTGATGAGATGACAAATAGATCCTTTGTGTGGTTTTTTTTTTTGACACTCTGAAGCATCACCAATATCACTCACCCACTCACTCCACACTGTGCAAATATCCATCATTTAAATGCTTTAACAGAGATTGCTGACAAGGTACGAGATACTCCGCGGCTAGTAAAGAACACACAAAACTACAACCAGAAAAACAAGAGACCTTATTTCGAAAGGATGAAAGAAAACAGAGAAACTGGAAGAAATGAAGTAAGCATCGGTTCAATAAAATTATGAATAGAAAGTCCTGCTGCAAAAACAGGACTATAAAGTGTATCAGTCTATAAGCATACAAGATAATGTAGCAAACAATACCACAGAAACAGCAAATGAAACTATGTCACACAATAGAGAACCCTGTGCATGAAATAATACAACTTTTTATTCACGTTTTATAGATTACTTTTATTTATTTTTGCTTTAATAATGCATATTCTGTTCACTCTGTGCAAAATCAGGGACAGAGGCGGGCGTTTAAATCATCTAATGAAAATCAAGCGGAGATGAACATTCAAGTTGAGGGAGTGGCCTATCAAAACCAGGAAAGCTAAAAAGCCACAGCTGCTCAAGACAAAGCTGCTCTCAGCTGCGCCCTTTTGTCCTGCCACCTCGCACAAACCTGGCTCTACTGACTGAGCAGCTGGACACTGAGGAGGTGACCTCCACCGGACACCAGGGACAGGAGTCGTCGTGGTAGCTACATTAGGGAGACCTGGCTTGCAACCGGCTCCAGTCAGTGTGTGGCAAAGAAAGGCACAAATCATTGCAAGGACCAGATTTCTGTCTGTTTGTTTGTTTCCTTCTTGTAAATACGTTACTGTACACAAAGTAAGTTTAAATTGTAAGGGGTTTGGGGACATTAAATTGCATATTTAACAGAACTTAAAATGATAACAAAAAGTAGGCTGTTCTATCTCGAAGCAAAAATAATCCCTCCAGCCCCAACGTTAACATTCATTCCTGGCTATATGCAGTACAAACATTTTAAAATCTGTGACAAAAGACAATTAAAAACCAAAAGTCAAAATCATAAAGCTTGTAAACAGATAATCTGAAATACACTTTATTTATGGAAAAATATCATCAAAATAGTACCACTATGGACTAAACTGCCTGAGTTTTCATTTCACCTAGGATCTTGAAGTAAAGAGCCTTTAGCACAAGAAGATCAATTTCAGTCACAACAAGTGCCGCACAGCACTGTTTCAGGTGGAAATTTTGTCCTCGTTGGTATTTTTGTTGTGCTATCAAAAACTGTTGTGCTAATCCTTCAAATAAAGGGATGTTGAGGCAATTCTTAAATCATTTGGCACAAAGTTATTTTGGCTGGGGCATAAATTTGAGTCTCAGTCATGAAGAATAATGCAACATTCCACCTATCAAGTATTCACTTTGATTGAAGAGCTTTCTTTATGTCATTAACTTCCATCTGAAAAGAAAAGAAAAATAGTTGTGATAAAATGAGATGCTTTAACAAACTGAGGCACAGTCGGTGCTCCTTGAAAAGCACATGTTCCATCCTGTCCACAGGTGTTGAGCATGGGTTTTATACTACTCTTATTTCCACAGATTTCACAAATTGAGGTGACCTTCTCAGCTGCATAAGATGACCACTCATGGCTTCCTCCCCTCAGAGCTTGACAAGTATAGTCATTGAATGTACCTCAAGACCTTTCAAACTCTTTAAATTACAACTTTTACAAGCCGTGCAGCTCGCTGCCAGGAATTACTTGCAGAATGAGCTCTGTGTCCATGCACCAGCTGCTGCACTTACACCCGGCACAAGTAAACTGAACCGCTGACCATGCCTACTGGTAGCTGAGGAGCAAAACCTATCGTCTCTCCTGTAGGGATGGCTCTTGCTGTAGAGATGGCGGTTGCCTTCTGCACCCATCAAGCCTATGTCCAGGCACCTTAAGGGCACTGATTGATGTACAGCCATGCGGTAAAAGGCAGTGGCTGAAACCATCATCAGCCCTAGTTGTACACATGGCCCCATGACAGATGCTGGAAACCCCGAGGCAGGGATATTAGATTATTCAAACACACCCGCAGTGCTCAACTGCGCCATATCATCAAGGCAGTCGTCTTTAATGCATGGACTGAGAGCTGTACTACTTTGCAGGTGCTCTGATAGTCATAAACTTCTGCAACTTTTGTGTGTTGAACTCTCATCTTCACGTGAAGCTAATAATGCCACCTTGGTTAGCGTCTGAACATTAACCAGTATAAGCAATATTTGAACTGGAGTAAAAGAATTCAGCTATAAGATCATAACTTTAAAATCATCAATGCAGGTCTCTGTATAAAGCTGTAAAGTCATCCTTGAATGTCTGGCCTGTTAGACTACATCAATAACCACTATTAAAAATGTTCATTGATTTTATCTGAATAAATTTAAATTTTAGCTGAACATTAATTGTGAGTTACTAGAAGCCATACTCCTATGTGTCTGCACGCAGTCCTTTAGGCAGCCCTGGAGCGCAGACATTGATGCTCCCCAGTTCTGCCACCCTTTGCCATGTTCCCAAGCGCTTTACCGAGCAGGAAGAGCCCGGTGATACTACAGTTCGATTTTCTATCCCTAGTACAAAGAAAAAGTATACAGTTGATCTATTCCATGCAAATAGAAAATATAATCGATACTAAACCACTTTTCAAGTACATAGAATAGAACAGAACAGAATAGACTAGACTATTTGAGTTGGAAGGGACCTACAACAATCATCTAGCCCAACTGCCTGACCAATCCAGACCTGACCAAGTTAAAGCACGTTATTAAAGGCATTGTCCGAATAGCTCTCCAAAACCCAGAAACTCAGTTTCAACATGATTCCGTATCAAAGCAGCCCAGTCAATGATCCTAGCAAAGGCCCAGCTCCATGACTCTCCCACAGGCAGGGCAGTGTGCTACCTGGCAAGTGACTAAGCCAGCACCACGACATCTAGAGCTAAGGTACTACACAAACTATGGAAGCAGTAACTCGGCTCTTAGTCAGAGCACCTTCTTTTATATTGTTTAGGATGCTTTGGTAAAAGACAACCTGAGTCCAGTCTGTAAAGCAGACATAAAAATCTTGCTATATGAAATGATATTCCAAGCATATCAACACTATGACAAGTCTACTACAAAATATAGAGCTTTGGGAGAGAGCAAATAGTTTAAAAAGTCATGATTTCATTTGTGACAAAATCAAACCATTAAAACTGAGGCTAAAAAATATCATAGTTTGAATCCTATATTGTGTGGTTTTGTTTTCTCTTTTATTTGTCTACTTGTGCTGATAAATTTGTAGATAATTATCAGGCTTTTCAGTAAGAACCCAGTATATACGACCCAGACTGGCAACACTGTGAAGGGAACAGGTATATCCTTTTCACAAATGCTAGTAGTTTTTGATTCACTGGAATCTAAGCATCTTAGCAGAGTTTTATGTCCCGCACCTGAGGCTAAATCAAACCTGCCAATACTTCCATAACATTATAAATAATTTAAATACCTGCAATCGTAGACGGATCTTCTTTTCTTCATCCAACTCAGACAGCAACTGTTTAATCTCTTTTCTGTTAAAAGAATGCAAAAAAAGCTTGGAATGGAAACGATTAAACTAGTAAAATACAAAAGATCACCTCTTGGAGACATATTTTCCCTGCCTCATTAGTTACCTTTTTTCCTCTGAACAACTAATTGAAGTCAGTACACTCTTGTATGCTATATGCTATAAAAGGACAGCACCCACCCACACCCCATATTAGTGATTAATACATTTCCTCCTAACAGCCCCGCATCCACAGACTTTGCTCTGGACTAGCTGTATCAACACTGTATCAGCACCCAGTTGCCTTTTTTTTCCATTCAAAATGTAGATGGATTGGCTGTTGGTGGGTTATAGGAACTGGTAACAGAAATCCTGCCCAAGCTATCCACATGCTCCAGCCACTTAAAAGCTGGTTATGCCAGCAACAAAATGTAACCTTCAACTTCATTTATAAGACTTAACGATCCCAAATATGGATTTGCTATCTTCCTTATTTGTTGGGAAGGGGAACATAGCTATAAGGAGCAGACACCTTCTCATGTTTCCACTGAGTGATCTCACCTTAAGACAGAAACCAGTAGGTGGAAGCAGCCCATGCAAGAAGGGCCGAGGAGAGCAGAAGAGCAGGGGTCAGCCTAAGAGGCAAAGCCTTGGGGCTCACTGGCTAAATCCAGCTTGAACCATGCCCTTCTTTTCCCGAATCCCCTGCACACCTCTGTTCTGACACGGTCTCTGCACGCTGCTTTCCCTTTTCTTTTTCCTGCACGGGCTATATACAACTGACAATGTAAGTGAAGGTTTAGCTTTCAAAACATTAAATATTCTCAGGAACAGCAAAATCTACACGCCAGCCCCAGTTTCTCCTAAGAAATGAGCAGCTTAAAAAAAATGAAGATGCTCAACACCAAAATAGGAAGATTCAGGGTCATAAACACAAAAGTCTTCAAATGTCCTAATCACAATTCAATTACTTCTTCTGTAATACAAGCTTCCTGGGAAGATGTGCTAACAGTCAAACAACAAATTGATTGAATAATTTTAGGAACTTGTAGTAATTTGTACTACAACTAGAACAAATGCACGCCTGATTAAGATCAATGCATGCACGTTCCCAAATTGTTATTGGCAAACAAAACAACATAAGAACCTTATTCACTAGTTACAGCTTCGTTACTTAACTTTTTCAACACCCTATAAACTTCTGCTTACGTCATAACACAGCAAAATAAAGCTGTTACAGATGGACAGTGACAGTCTTTTTTACTCAGCTTCTCACCCCTGATTGTGTTCTGTCAGGAAAGTAGACAAAAATCACTCACAAAGGCAAACTGTGCAGAGTAACATACGTGAAGGCAAGCTTAAGAAGAAACTGCCACCACCATGTATGAACAGATGCATCCCACCTACGGTTGTGATCTGCAGTACTTACTTTTGCTGGTCTTTCATGGTTTCAATGATGGTTCTTAGCTCCTTAATTTGTGTTTTCAGCTCCTCCAGGGCAGTCTGACCTTGGCTCAAGTGCTCAGTCTTTGGCTTTCCTTCAGTACCAAACAGGGATGGGGAATTTGACCTGTGGCCTGTTGTCCCCATAGCAATTGAGTGAAATCCAGGTGATGGTGAAGGGGATAGTGATGGTTGTACATTGCTGCCACTAGCCAAACCTCCTGGTTTTGGAGGCAAAGAAGTTTTATTATCAGACACCTGCAACAAAAAGAATAACATTTAATGTCTGGAGAAAGCTTTATGAAAATCAGACCTCTAACAAATATTAAGTATTTTGCTGCTCTTCAGTCATGTTGAAAGTCCATGGCCAAACATGGACAGTTTTGGCCAACGCATGATAAAAATAACAATTAGTCATTATCTTTGTATATGTACATCAGAAGGGCTCTAGTTGGGACGCAGAAGTTCAGACAGCTTCAGTAAGAATTTCCACAGTTGCTACAACCAGTCAGCAACAAGTGTTTCCAAGATCTCAGACGTAGTTGTGAAATGAACCAGGCAAAGATGCTCAGTGTTTCTCTCAGAAGTCTGTGAGAACAAACCTACATTCATGGACATCTCCTGCAGGGAACAAAACTGCATGGCCAAGAATCCAAGTTGTATTTTTTTGCAGATTAAATTTACAATTGCCAACTAACCATTGAAGGAATCTTCAACACCCCATTTTTTTTTTCTAAATAAAATAATGTGTTACATGTTGCCCTTAGGATGATGAAAACAGCAAAATATTCCTTAAGTTTGCTTGTTGGTATGATATAAGAACAAAATCCCATGACTTCAAAATGATAATATATTAATTAGAAACTGTCCTCTGTTAACTGAAGCTTCTGTGAATCCCCCATAACTACCATTAGCTCTTTATTCCTCCAGGAACTTAGAAAACCACAGCATTAACCTAGTTACCCTTGAACCACGTGGCTAGCTCAGAAGGATCCCATGCTTCTTCAACTGCAATCCAGTGCTCTACTTATCAGACAAGGTATAGAAAAACTGAAGTCCACGTACCATACATGACCAGCTACTTCATTGCATACACAGAGCAGCGTACAAGTACAGTTACCACAATGGCATGTAGGGTGAGCCTTAATTATTTATCATATTCTTATTTGGCAATTCTAACGTGTACATTATATGACAGCTACCATGAGTATCTGAAAACCTGATTTGGCCAAGAGTAAGAAAAAACGCTAGGCAACTCTCCAACTCTATCTTTGGAAAAGAGATAATGAAGTTGAATGGCAAATAGGGTAAGATATTGAGAAAAAATGGTAAGTGAGGACTTGAGGAGTGGTGTGGTGGCATTAGCTGGTCAAAGTTACTCAGAGAAAAGCTAATGTTCAGATGAAAATTAGGAGAAAGTGTGATGGGGATGGAAGAGAGCAGGATCCACCGAGTGCTACAAAAAACAGTCTTCCCCACCACATGAGCGTGATTGAACATAGAACCTGTCCTGAGCAAGCACCACATAAAAAAAGTTCTGCAGAAAAACAGTGTGAAGACAGAAATAAAAATGGTGTTACAGTCACAAGAAAGCTAGATCACTCCAGTGGCTTGAATGCTTGACTTCATGACCTTAACGTTATTCTTTTAACATTTTATATACACGTGTGCATGCGTGAGTAATGTGTACCTATAATCTTTCATGGATAACAATCCTTGTATCAGTAGATGCAAGTTTCCTTTGGACTGATAAGAGACACCAGGCTGAGTTCAAACCTGGAGACACTGAGCAAGGCATAACCGGAGTCATCCACACTGAACACCTTCTTCCAGACCTTACTGGATATCAACATTAAAGCCTCAAGCAGCTACTTTCTGATAGCAGTCATCTTGTTTTACAGGAAGAATATCTACATCCTTGGCATATTAGCATATAATTTATGAATGTTGGCCCAAGAGCATTCCTTAATGCAAGTGCTCCCAGAAGAGGGAGCTACATAGCAAAATATTGTCCTTATAACTTGACCACAGAAGTGCATGACTTCATCTTCCAAATACTTTTGTTAGATTATTAGAATGTAATATTTGTATTTGTATAACCTTATGTATACTAAAAAATAGCTCCAACCTCTAAAGCCGATCTACACACTCCTTCTGTAATATTTGATTATCCTATAGTTTTCTACCACTATACAGTAGGAATAGCACAAACCTATAAAATGAATGCAATTATACCAGTAGAAAAAGTGATTATACTTGCAAATTCGAATTCACATATTATTACAGTGGGTCAAAGAGTTGTGTTTTCTCTGCTCACAGACTCCTCTAACATCAACTCAATTCACAGCTGCAAGAAAGGGCGTCTTTGTTTCTAAAATGTATTTCCCTAGCTTCTCCGATTCAGTGAAATGTATTTACACTAAAGAGTTTTTTTTCACAGTATGGTTATGGAGACATTTTAACTGTGCAATTCACTTTGGACTTGCATTTCAAACATAGAACAATCTTTAGTAACCCTTACCATTTTAAGCTTCTTTAAATGGCCAGTTACCAGGTGGCTGCTGTATTAATATTTTAAAATAAATACTTGAATACTGCTTTAAAAAACAAAAATGCATGTGATAAGGTTAAGCAGAGATATTTCACTTAACTTACTTGTGATATTGTAACAGTTCTTGATTTCCTTGACACTTCAATAGTTTTGTGGGTAATGGAAACATGTTCTTCCTTCTCTTCTTCAGGACTTGGTGAGTCAAAGAAATCAGGGCTTGAAAGGGACGACTATGTAGAGAAACACACACACCCCAAGAGAGGAAACAAAAGCAGGTGTTTTCATTGTACAAGAATTTAACAAAGGAAGAAGAAAAGCATTTATGTGATGACTTTTTTATTTTTAGTTATCATTTTCAAAATAACAATATTTAAAATCAGGACTCTCCCTCCTCTCCCTCCATTTTTATTTTTTTTTACATCTTATTTTCAAGGCTAGAATGCTTTCAAAGCATTCATGAAATGAGATATACTTAAGAGTCGGATTCAACATTAATTTACATCTTTGCATTGCATTGTATTATAAGGTGAAAGCACCCTCCTGTTTGCAAGAAGAGCTGTACCTTACTTGGCTAGGATGCTGAGCACTGTGCTGTGGGGATGCCAGCTCTGCCACCTGGGCAGCTCAGCCATGGCTCTGCTTAGCGCAGGTCTCATTTTGCTGCTCCTCAGCGGACTCGTGCTGCTGCCCGTGCGCACTGCTGGCATCGCAGGGCTGCCTTGTGCATGGCCTCTTTGTAAAGCTGCAAACAGGGAAGGTTCTTTCCACCCCTGTTCCTTTCCCCATAGATTTGACAGGGGAAGAAAGGCCTTTGAAATTGCTTTTTATGTTTCTATATTTATGTCTGTAGTCAATTTCGAAAACTTTCTTTTTTGTATTCTATTAGTTTCACAATAATCCCTTTTGTTTCTCTCTGCTTTGTTTTTTTTCTTCGGCAACATGAACATGGGTAACCATCAGTAGTTGCTCTCATTCTGATATTCCCGAATGCAAAAAGCACAGAAATGAACAAAGGCCAAACCTCAAAGAAAACGACACTAAAAAACTAAGCAGTGGTTTCCAAAGTATGGTTTATGAGACCAACTTGCCTAATGATAAAGGGCGAAATTTAAATCACCCTTATATTTACAATTGTGAGCTTAATGAGAAGAAGCACATGGTGGCTCAAGGAGAGCTGTTGAAAGCTGACAACAGTCTGTTGGTCCTAGAAATCTGGTAGGGTGTCCTAGAGAAACCAAGGGAAATGCTTCTTTTGGGAAAGATTTTGAAAATCCTTAACACTTAGCACAAACAGGCTTATTCCAAAGATTTTTATAAAGGATTCTTCTGGCCTCAGTCATGGTTGGCAAGAAATATTTGGCAGCACCCAAATAAGGGGGTACAAATCTTGCAAGGGAGGGAATGTTTTAAACATCAGTATTCAAAACACTGGCAGCCTTTTGACACTAATTTTCCCGAGCTGCATCTCTACCTCACTGTACGTGTGAAGGAATGGCTGTGTATACGTAGTAAGAACATGAGGGAACAAAAATAGGAGGAGGGGAAAAAAAAATCAGAAAAAAAAATTAAAATAAAAGGAAAATGAACTTACAGACGTGAGAGACTGGGAGGGTGGTCGCCTGCCAGTAGCTTTTGGTCTGGTTGTAGTTGGATGATTAAGCTTCTCAGCAATTGGTATTACAGAGTCAAAACCTTCCAAGTCTTAAAAATAAAACAGAGTTGATTTGGTTTTCTGGCAATTGTCCTCAAAGGGAAAGAATCACAATTTTTTTCTCATTTCAAAGAAATCAAATCCCATTTTCCCCATTGTGTCATAGTGTTCTCCACACGTTTAGGCACCATGATGGCACTAAAAAACCTGGAAGTCAAAGGCAGCTGTAATCCAGTCACCCTTGCCAAGCACAATTACTCTTCCATCTCAAACACAATAAAGCAGAGGAGGAACGTGTAAAGGAGCTTTTGGCTTTGTTTTCAGCATAGTGAAAGCTAAATAACAACATGGGTCCTATGGCATGGAACAAACAGTTTCAAAGTTTCCATCTTGCTATTAAAGGGGTCGGTAATTTTTCTTCATGAATAATTGGAGACATAAGACATCAAGAACTGTACTCTCAACGCTGCACCTGCAGTAATTGCTTAGGGGAGCACAGAATGAGAATGATCGAGATGGAAGTGCTCTGCAGGTTCCTGGACACCTGCAGCTGGAGGCAGCACAGCTTCCAGTAGCTACAGGTGAGAGGAATATCTCCAGTAGCCCAGAGGTTATGGTAAGTAAAAACTCCAACAGGCTCCTGAAGCTGTACAGAGCCCAGGAAAAAGAGGTCTGCTAGAATGCAGTATCCACTGCCTTCATGGCTAGTGAAATGCACTGGGGAAGTGTCTACTGAACCCAGCCACGTGGTAGCACGTTCACATGAAAGAACGATGTCAAGACTGAAGGAATACTGCAGCTTGTGATTACATGCCTGAATCAAATAGCTTAACACCATTCATCTATTTTTATGGGTTATATCAGTTTCACTCACCTCCATTTCAAAATGCCCTACTGCATATGTTAAGAAGAAATGAGTCAGAAAACATACAAGAGGTATTTCAGACAAGATAAATCAAAATTCTGTAAAATTACTTTCAGACATGAGTCAAATACTGGAATGATATTAATTATTCAGAGACTATTTTTCATTGCACATATGTAGGAAAGAATAGCTTTTAAGTTAATAGTTATATATACTGGGCACTTAATTTTCAGAACTGTTACAGAACAATGAATCTCTGAAGATCCAGCTTTGTTGCTGTATTACAACCATTGTACAAAATTACACAACGGAAAAACAAATGAATTAATGGGCTCGTGCAATAAACTATATGCACTGAACGACACTTAAACTGATTCCAAGTATTCATGATTTGTCAGCTAGGAAGTAAATGGGATCAGACATTCCTTATTCAGCAACATTCTTCCATGTCGGGGAGATAAAAAAAGAAGAAAAAAAGAGACCTCTTTCAATAGCCTTTAAATAGTCTCAGGTTATTCTCCTCCAAATACTACTCTGTTTCTGGAGCAATGCTTCCTATATATAACCAGTGACCTCACTGTCCTCTACCAGGTATTTATCTCATTGCTTTTTTATTGATTGTTGCAACCTACATCCAAAGGTAGATCACCCGGTCCATCGATGGGAATTTGGCAATCCAAAGCCTCAACTGTACCCAACATATCAGATGAGGCTACAGCACTTTCAAAGTAAAAATGAGCTAACATTAGCAGACTGCACAAAGCCTATCTGGAGTCCTGCAGAGCTTCAGGATTTCAGGAGAGGAACAATGGAAGTAAAAATTTATTTACTGGGAAAAAAAAGCAGCAAACGTTTAAGAGCTGGTTTCCAGTAATATCCAGTTTGAAGCTGACACATGAGATAGATAGCTAAATAACTTGCTTAAGATCACACAGCAAATCAGTGCTGTATTTCAGTACATTGTCTTTCTTTTCACCACTGCGCTACTTTGTTAAGTTGCACAGCAAGAATATATTGCCATCAGAAATACACACCCATCTACAAACCTGTGAAGCTCACACACAATGGAGGCTGAAGCAATGCTTCCACTTGTCCCAGCCACTCCTTCCCGACTAAGTAACTAACCTGCTCCATGGCAGGGGGGTTAGAACTAGATGATCTCTAAGGTCCCTTCTAACCCGAGCCATTCTATGATTCTATAACTGTTTTTCCTAATTATTTTCCTGAGCTAGTTTTAATTCAGCTCATTTTCCAACAGCATGTGCCCAGACACACAAATTCCCATGCTGAAAGAAGGATGAGTATCAGTACCAGAGAACTGATACAAGCTGCTAAAACTGGAAGGAAGAGCGGACTACTGCTTTGCGGGGGTAGTTGGTGGGTAGCAAAGTGGCTGAAGTTATCTTGAAGCCCAGGAAGGCCCCAGTGCATGACTTTCCTCTCTCTTGTGTTGCCACTTCTATGGTAAGCGCCACTGTCCCTTCCTCCGTTCTTTCAAAAGATAAGTATCTACACTAATATGGAAAACAATCAATGAAGAAAACAGTGAAGGCATTAATTCAATGTGTTTCTTTGGCTTAAATAAACTAATAATTACCTAGAGTTTTATGTTTGATCAGAATACAATATTCATGTTTAAATTGTAAAATGTATTGATATACAGAGAATGTATGACTTTGTGTCCTTGAGACTCATGAGCACTTGCAGATAAAATCTGCTATGCACATTTTATGAATACCATGCAAGATGAAGATTTCTGTGCAAAGCTTCTATCATCAAGAAATACTGGGAATCTTCAATTTTTTCCACTTCTGAATGCATTTCTGATAGCTAAAAAAAGAAACTAAAGCAGCCTATACCTGCACCGAATTTTTAAAAAGAGCAGAGCAGAGGCTGGAAAGGCTCCACAGGTATAATCTGATGCCAAACTAGTGAAATTACAACCATTCAGCTGATACTATAAATGAAATTCTATTTAAGTGTAACGGACAACACTTGGTACAATGCTAAAATAGTAAATCCATTTCCAGTACTTTCTTGTGCCCTTTATCCCCTCCCTGCCTGTTCTCCTTATTTAGATGTGGTTCTCGCTTCCAAATCTGTTCTTCATCTAAGGTTATCACCACCTTCCACGGTCATCACATGTGAGGTACTCATTCAGGAAAATTCCCATATAGTAAACTGGCAAAGAAAATGAGAAGCACAACCACTCAAGAGACCTCTGCCTTGCCTCTATACTGTAGATTCAGTAATGAATTCACTTATACTTTTTTTTTATTATATTTTGCTAATGGAAAGCAAGGTTATATGGGTGTGACTGTATTATACTCACTGAGATCATTAAATGCAGAGAGATTTGATTTTAGTTTGTATTTCTGTAGCTATCAGAATTTGGGAACTTAAATTTACTTAATAAGCAAAATGTAAAACCTTCCTGAGCCGGACCAAATGGGACGTCATTAAAAAGAAAGTATTCGCAGCCATAAGGCATAACTGCCCATAAGGCAGCGTCAGTATCCAACAGACCTCAACTCTGCACTGGTCTAGCTTTCTCTATGTCTGTTGGTAATAACAAACAGTAAGGAAGGTTCTATTGAACACACAGAACATCAAGGGCACCCTTCAATTAACACTGGCACTTCCTAACTAAAAAAAATAGTTGATACTTGTTCTACAAATAAACAGACGCATTCATCATTATTACTGTCTTGCTGATCAAGCTGGTAATTCATGAAGTAATTCATGAGATGGGGAGAAAGACATCAGAGTGATTCTAGTACACTAGTGTAATACACACAATAAAATGCCTGGCTTACTGAGCAAACGTGAATATAAAAAATGTCAGCTGTGCAAGAATTATTCCCTGGTATCCTTCCAAGCCATTTAAGAATAGGATATTTTTCCCCATTGCTATGTTCATTTGGAGACGTGGTTATTTTTAAAGCATGCTGATAGTCTTTTTCAAAAAAAGTTGAGATCCAGGAAAACAATTATTTAAGGAAAAAGTTCTCAGCTCATTAGACTTGTACATTCCTGGAAAACAACCTCCAATCCCTCAAAAAAAAAATCACAGAAGGAAAAAGTTAAATGGTTATGCATCCTTCCTTACCCCTTTTCCCCCTTACATTTGCTATTCTGTCATAAAATGTGTCTAAGCCTCAATTTTATCTTAAGGTTAGGTTTTTTAGACTTTGGGCAAAGCAATTTATACATAATGAAGACAGAAAGCTCTTTGAATTAGCACAGAGATTTCACCTTGAGAAAACTGAAATGGAAAGTGATGGATAATAGCAGAATCAACACATTCAGAATGCTAACGGTGAGGTTTCATAGAACAGAAACACATCAGGGCTGGAAGAAATGAGGCAAAGGTGGCATTCAATTCACTTGAAGAAGATAATGTCATAAAAGCCACAGAGGTAGATTTCATTCCATAATCATTTTCAATACGTTTAAAAGATTGACAACAGGCTTGTGAAATGCTATATATACACTGTCTTCAAATACAATAATCCTGAAAGCTATCAAATGAGACAGAGACACTGCAGACAAAATCTTCTGCATTAATGTCCATTCAATATATAGCACTAATTTAAAAACAAGTCAAACAATAATCCAAATATTACTGGGAATTTTCAGAAGACCACAATTATTTTAAATACTTAAGCGCCCAGATTCTGCTACTCCCTCCATGCTGAACAGCACCGTACCCTTCAAGGAACACAACCGTGCTCCCAGCCAGGGTTAGAGCAGCAGAATCTCACCCATAATGAACTGCAGACTCTTTTTTAAGATTCAGGTAAGGCACTTTTAGCAGGAGGGCTCCCTGGCTGCAGGGTTACTGTGTTTAGGAGTGTCACAGCGATGTGCTGGGGAGGCCTGCCCGCACGGTTCTTTGCTTTGGAGGGAAACAGCTTAGCTCACTGGGCTTCCCAGGACAGTCACTGGCTAGCTACCTTTCCTAAAGTACACAATTATCTTTTCCCATTTCAATCCTGATTTTTATCACTTTAATAGCTGAATGTAGAAAGCTGCCATAATGAGCTTTGCTAACCACTTGCCAGTGCCCTCATAAGGATTTTATTTTTAACGATTCAGAAGATGCCAAGAAAGAACTGAAAGGTCAAGAAAACTGAGCTAGAAGAAATGGATATGCTGTTTTCAGGCACCTCAACTTGACGCACATGGAGAACGATTTAAATTTCTGTTTTACTGCCTTTTTCTGGACCCTCCGGGGCAAGAGGCCTAATTAATTTATGTAATGGACCATTAACATATCCCCGATTACAACATTTACAATTCACAACTATGTTTATGGGTGATTTTGATTCACTGACATAAATATTACAACTTAAGCCAGTTGGGTAATTCTGCTCCTTTGCTTCACTCTATTAAAATGGCCATGAACAGCAGCATAAAAAGAAATAACTGGTTTAGGCAGATTTCGGTCTTCATTATATGAGTCACATTTTGTCCTCCAACCCTTATATGTACCAGTATTTTCTTTTTTCCAACTTTTACTCTGTGTCTTCAGGCAAAATAATTATAATGTCTCACAGTATAACAGCCTGTGATTTAAAGACAAACTCACTCCATTCTACAGCCTTTTACTGGAAAGATTCTCTGTCTTTTTCCCTAGTGTGGGCCAAATCTTATTAGGTCACTTTTTCTTCCAGTCAGAGGCACAGCAATCACCTCTCCTAACAAATATGAGCACGGAACAGCTTTAGAACAACTGCAAATACAACTCAAGGAAACACGACACACTGAAGATTTTTGTTTGTTTGTTTGTTTATTTGATATTTTCAAGTAGGGTATTTTTAAATACCTTTCCAGGCAAGTTAGCAGCAGGCTTGGGGGGAGAGACAGAAAAAGAGTATGGCTAATAATGGGAGTTCAGCCAGTATTTCATGATCCTCCACAGCAAATGCTCTGAAGATTAAAGTCTGAGGAAATGCTGAAAAATGGACTCGTGTTAACCAGCTTTCAGGGAATCTCCTAAGAAAATTCACACCAACACTATATGTTTAAGCAGGAATCAATGGAAGACATATGTGCTTTACATTAGCGCTGATGAAGATTATTAACTGCTTTCATAAATACTATGCAAAATGTGTAAAGAGCCAGGAAAAACATTGGAAAGATGCATCCGCTTGGCTCTGTGTGCGAAGCGCCTGTGCAGCGCAGTCTTTTGCAAAGCACAGAAACTGCTTCTTGTGTGAATTACTGAGCATTTCCACTGTAGACATATTATTTTTATTTCTTTGTGGCTTATTCTTTAAATCACTTCGCTTAAATCTGTATGATTTTAAGTGCTAAATGATTTCAAAGCGAGCCTATTTTGCATAGACAAGTCTTGTTTCAGGATTGCAGGATTCCAAAGTCTGTGTGTATATATTGTTAAAAGGTTTAGGATTAATCCTGACTTGCAGAAATAACTCAATACCAATAATTAATTGGAATAATTCAGTAATTTCTGGAAGCATTAGTTTTTGATCGAGTAAGCTATTATATGTGCTAGATGTTTCTGTCATTGCATTGGCCCTCAGATATAACAATTCTTTATGAAATTGAAAAGAAACACATAACCTAAAAAAAAGTCAAGTTATGCAATAAGGCATTAATTTAAGCTGTTAAAATCAATGTAATTCTACATAAGGACTACTCTTCTGTTGGTAGAACAGGGCTTACTTTCAGGGTGGCTTATGTTGCTTTAGAAGCATTTTAAGCTAAGCTCAAAACCCACTCTCAACCCAGAACAGTTATTGGTATGCGAGACTTTATAACAGACTTAACTACTTTGATTTAACCACAGCAATATTGGAGACAAAGTCTTGGGTGACGTAACCGTGACGTAAACTGCTCCACTGAGAGGCAGTGAGCTCTTTTCAAATTTATGTCTTTTGTTTTGTTGGGATTTTTTTCCTCTTTCAGACTAGAGAACCACCCTAGCATGCTGCTAAATATTTTTGCTTTCTAACATGTAAGGACATCACAATGAAATATATGCATTAAACTCTGCGATGACACCATCTGTCTGTAAGAAGCACAGCATAGACAAACTGCACATGCAAACTCTATATGTCACTTGTGTCACTAAAAGTTCTTACAGTACAATAAAATAAACGATAGTGATTTCTTTTTTCAGTGCTATTGTGCAAGATTTTCTGTCACAGTACACTCAATTTCAACTTCTAATTAAAAAAATAATAATAATCTGTAATAGCCATGTATACATTAGGTGTTCTACAAAATACTACTTTTCTTATTTGTTATGTATTGTCAACTAAAGCAAAGACAGGACAGAGAAGAAATGGAAAAAACCAAAAGCCTTACCCTCATGAAATGAAGAAGAGTTACCCATGGCAAAGAGATGTAAATAGGAAAAGCTGGATGAAAGATGTGTGGAAAGGAAAGGAAAGGCATCACTGAAAACAGGGAAAAAGAAAACAAAAGAAGAAGTGAGGAGGAATGGGGAATGTTTCCTCTTAAATAATATATTCTGAAGGCTAGTTTTCCAATGGTTTTTGTAGGGATTGTGGAAAGAAGCAAAGGCATGAACAACAGTAGTAATAGCTGCCATTGTATCTACAATCAGCAGTGATGTTGCTGAACAGGACTTGCTCTTGTCAGTACAGATTGCAAAATTGTAATCAGTGCTGTATTATCATCAAGAAATTTAAGTGCCAAGTCACAACTCTGCAGAACATGCTAGTGAAATCAAGCCATGCGCTAACATCTACATAAAAATAACTTTTTATATATGCAACTGACAGAATGTTATGCACAGTACTACACATCACTTCAGCCTTGCTCAAGCATTTGTGAATTCCTGATTGGGGAAGCTGACTGAACATTTTTAAAGGTGTTTTTAAAGTTATGAGGTTTTCTGGCTAGACAACACTGATCCACTGGGGGAATATTACTTTAGAAAATAAATAGAAAAATGCCGTTTCTGAAACAAGTGATGTTTAACACACTGTCCTAGAATAGGGGACCTGGACAGAATACCAGTTTTGAACCTGGATGCCCCAATTCCCCTCTGCATATTGCTTCTCAACTGTTGATGTAATTACTGATTTTGTGTTGCTGATCATTTGCTTGGTTTTTGTGAGATGGCATATGGGAGGACCCTGTACTTTCTCCTCCCTCATAAAGATTTTGGTCTCATCATGATAAAGAAAAGGAACCAACTTAGAAATCCTTAAAAAGGTTTCACAGAATGGAAAACTGCTCTCCATCCAGCTTTAGTATGCTTTGCTTTTATAACCAAAACTGTCTCTCCAGTGCTTTTCTACATCTCTCTGCTTTGAAAGAAAAAGCAAGAGCTTTAGATTGGCTATAGGACTAAGAACGCAACAGCCACTATCCAGGTTAACATGACTAGTGCAAAAAAAGCCAGAAGAGTGCTGTATTATTCCTTTTCAGTCCACGATTGATCATCAGTACTTCACATAAGCATGAAGAGGGTGAGGCAACTTGCAACTCACTGCTGCTGTTTCCTCTGTCCTCTCTGAGAGCTTGAATGGCACTGGGGCTAATGGAGGAGTAAAGAGGAGCCCAATAACCAATAACAAGAATGATCATAAACCCGAGCTTCTGCAATTTAACTTCCATTTTCTTCAAAGGCTACTGCTAAGCTCCACCTTGTCTGTCACATACGTCCACTCTAATTTATTGTGTAAATTTGGATTACTGAAAAGACACCAAATGGTAGATTTAATCAGATCCATTTTGACTGGAAGGATGAACCTCAGAGAAGCTGACGCTGTCCTCCCCACGGAGTACGTGACACCGGGGTAACGCTGGGAGCACACATCACAGCTAAATATTAGCTGGACTCACACTGCCTGATCCATCATTGTTTTGGAATACACTGGACAACTCCACTCGCTCATCCATCATTTTTACTAACAACTCATTTAGCCACAAGATTTCTCCAACCCATTGTTCTCTTTGTAAATAAATAAAAAATCTAACACATTTATCATAAATCTTTCCAATTACACTGCCCATAAACTGTCCTGAACTCCAAACCTTTCCTCATAGTAAAAGACGTTAATCCACAGTGAATTGCTTTGGCTTATTAAGTTTTAATTTATTACTGTAACCTCTCTTAAAAGGCTATTTATTTCTTTAACAATATTTTACATGAGCCATCAATAGTCCCCTGAAAATTTATAACAGTTATGATCTTTGGGTTCACTTTCATTCCAAAATCATAATTTATTTCTTTTTTTTCTTTTAATGAGTTGTCTAACAGGCTAGAATGACATGATTTGCCCTTGTAAATGCCATCCTGGTTTGACCCTATCAAGTTATACTTATCTAAGTATTCACACTATTTTATCCTTGGGCTCAATAGGCTCCCCTTGTTAATGGTAACAGGAGGTCATTAGCTAAACCCTTTGCAACGTGTGTGTGGTTTAGTTTATGGACTCTTGTTGGCTCCTATTACACGTTAAAAAAAACCCAAAACAACACAAAAAACCCCCATCTAAGTTCCGTAAATGAATAAAAATTATTAGAAATCATATTTCCAACCCAACCTTTTACAGGTTGTCAAAAAACCAAAACAAAACAAAAAACAAACCCAGAAAAAAATACAAAGCACTCTAAGCTTTTATCCTGATATTGATTCCAAGGAAATTAGCACAAGGATTAAAAAATATTTACTTCCATCACACCACTACATGCTATTTGCAGTCATAGCTTTCTCTTTTAAGTGAGCAAAGGCTTACATCTTTTGAAGCAAATTTGTAAACATGGGTAACAAACACTAAATGGTAAAATATGACTGCATTCCCATACCATTCCTTATTATTAATCTCTACAATAAAAATGTTCATGCAACTTATCACAAGCTTCTATTTTTCCATGTTTATCCCAAACAAAAATCTGTGAAAAACATACTACTGGCTTCTCCAGAAGAATGTTACTATCATAAACCATAGCAACAGCAGAAGGTTAAAAAAAAGCAGACATATGGATGCTGAAAAGCTCATAAACCTATGTGAAATCGATTTAGCATTTTATTGTTACACTGCGATTAAAATCCATCTATAACTTAAGGCTCTGCTTCCAAGTCCGAAGAAAAGGCAGGTTTGGCTGTTGAAAGTATGTATTTTACAGAAATGTTTTACTAATAAAGCAGTCTGGGTAGAAACCACCTCACTGAAATAACATTTAATGCCGCCAGCAAAAGGTAGTAACGCTTACACGTTCAGGGTACCCTGGTTCTGCCTTTTATAAAAACAGGTCTCTTGCGGCACAGCTGCGACTGCAGAGGAGAGCGACAGCAGCAGCTGTCGCTGGCGTACTTCTAAGTAGAGGTAGAAGATGGCTGTCGCGGCTTTTGCTTACAGCCCTGGGACAAGAGTCAGAGCACCTTGCTTTCCAAGTGCCACTTACTGCAGCAGCCACCCGAGCAAACATCTCTCCCGCACTGCCAACTTGAGAAGGAAGGAGGGCGAGAGAAGACAGAAAAATAACCTACTGTTACTCCTTTCCAGGTGATTTCCCAATTAAACTCTTCGTGTTGCAGGAACACAAATTTATTACTTTCAAGAGAAATGTAGACTACTTTCAATTGGTGTTTGCAGTAAAATTTATTCAGATTGGCCTCAGTTGGGTCTCTATTCCTTTGTATTGGAAAGTGTAAAGATTACTAACTGCACCAAAACCACAATCTTTTGCAGCATTAAAAATATGGCAGCACTAATATTACATCTGTTAAACAAGCATGACTTATTATCGTTGGCCTTCTCACTTGTTTCAAACTTTTAAGCAGAAATAACAAAAGCTCTCCTATTCAAAATTCTTGTTAAACAGAAAACCCCAACAGAACTTTTTTAAGTAAGGCAGAAATGATCCTTTAATCCTGCAGTTAAAATCTGACATAAATGCACACACATTCATTGCCAAATCCTCAATCTGCCTTTTGGATCATAACAAAGTCACTAAAAAGCAGAGATTTACACTATACGTTTCTTAGGCAAACTATAAAAAGCACTATAACTTACCGATGTCATTGCTTCTTTCAGAGGAGTCTTTCTCTACAGTGCCGGACACTGTACTGCCCACTAATTCCACTTTTGGACTATCGCTCCTACATTTGGATCAAGAAGAGGAGATATTTTATTGGAGTTTTTGTGTGGGTAACAGTAAATTGATAGATAAGTTGCGATTAATAATGAGAGAGGGAAATATTCTTCCTTTGTAGCACCAGAGTAATAGCAATGTGTCAGAGAGAGCAATCACCAGTAAGAAGACATGCTGTATGGATTAACCTTATCTCATTTCTCCTTAACACCTGTCAAAAAAGCCTATTTTAGACACCATAGCGTCCTGAGTAATTCTTCAGATGTTCACAGCATCTCAACATGAAGGGAATCTAAGGGCAAAGGGACATCCTTATTCATAATTGTTTCTAATTAATTGGCTTGCATAAACTATAGCAATGGGAGATCTAGAATACTCCAGAAAGGGAGAGAACCTCAAGCTAGCATTGTGCATTTCAGCGGTTCCTAGTTATTTACTCATAAATGCAGCGTTTCCACCAAAAGAACATCTTTATTTAGAGGATTTATTTATGCATGCTGCTTATGAGATTAGACTATGAATATTGTTTCCACAGGTCTAAAGAAACAAGATCACCTAGTCTGTCTGAAAATGTCTTTGGAATAGGCAAGCGTCAAGAGTTGTGATACTTTATACAGAGGAACTATTTTTAAATCAAACAGGAGCTCAAACATAAGCAACATGATTATTCTCTCTTGGTAGAATTTTATATCCCACAACTACTCAAGTTTACTAAAATAATCTGACTATTGAAACAATTAATTAAAAAAGATCCAGTGGTAGGCAAGTAGCTTGGCATTGCATAGGTCACACAGACAAATCCCTGTGACATTTACTGTGGAAACAACTGTCCAATTAATGCCATAATTACCATCATTATCAGGTCAACTAACTAATATCATAGTTTTTCTACAATGACTATTCCCAGCGTAATACTGTAACATTTATGATATATGTAAGGTACCCAAATTATGGGTAAAAATATAGATCTATCCCTGAAACAACCCAGGCAGATGTGCATTTCTATGAACAGAAATAATTAGCCATTGGCAATAAAATACATTGTGAGCTCCTGAATCTCGTTGATTTTTTCATTTGTCTCTGCTTTTGATGCCATAAGCTGACGACAGATGGCCTGAACCTCAACTCATCGCAGCAGTTTATGAGCAATACACAAAATGGTTGGAAACCCTGTTTCAGACTTCAGGAAGGCTGTGATAAAGAGCCTGAAAATGCATGTTAAAAACCAGAGGAAGTCACAGATTAAGTGAACATACATCCAGTTAAACACTGTGGTAGGGTGACAAGTATTCTATGAACTAAGAAAGATAGGCAACCAATTTATGACCTGACAAACAAACTAGTCCTACACAGCTATCAATATGGCAGGCAGTCTGCGCCATGAAGAAAACAGAAGAAATTTAACACATTCCTAGAAAAATGTAGTAATTGGCAAGATGATTAATAAGTATATTCTCCAAGTGATCTACCTGATCAATTAGTTTTCTTATTTTTTTGTCTTTAACTTTCTTTAAAAAATTGCTTATATATTTGTAAATCCAACTGACGAGGCAATGAGCATCTGACTGCATACTCTGTTTTGCACACATATATTTCCCAGCAAACTGAGAGCACATGTGAGTTGGAAGCACTCTAGGAAATGTGTGAGTACGGTTTTGGAGGAGATTCTTAGGATGGTGTGATTCAGGGCTGAAAGTCACAACATTTACCATTTGACTATAAAAGATACCAAGATATGTGACATCAACCCCACAGAAAACGCGGCTCTGCTGTCAAAAGAATCAATGGGCTTATTATGCCAATCTACATCTATACTGTTGTGAAAGAAGTGGAGCCACGCCTTCTTGGTCACAGCATCTCCCTCCCTCTGCTCGTGCCCATGCAGATAGGCTGACAGCTTGACCAGACAAATTATCAGCCTGAAAGAAAGCCCACACTAATAGAAATCCCCCTGCAAACTGATTAATTGCCATCTGGAGCAGCTCCCTGACCCATATGCTGGATGGCTGCACAATGCTGGTGCTAACATAAGGGAGGCTGCGGGAACGGGCTGCCAGGAGAAGGAACCTGGTCCTGTTAGGAGCAACATGGACACAGATTGGTTTAGACGGATTGTAAAAATGCCCTTTCTGTAGGTCTTTATGGCTTGCCTACTCCAGAGAATTGACTCGTCAGTAAATGGTATAATCACAGGTATGTCTAAATAAGCTGTGAAGCCTTTGGAGCAAATTGACAGCTATTCTCTGTCCCACATGGTTTTTTGTCTCTCCTATTACTCTTGAAGCCCTAACCTGCCTCCAAGGAAGGAGGATTATATTTAAATGGAAAAACATTCATCGCCACAAAAAGTCAGTGAGATGCATAAGATGCAGGCCACTTATTCAGAATAGAAAAATACCCTCTTCTGCTCAGCAACTGCCATGGAAATCTCATGAGACTCACTTGTAACTACAGCAATTTTTTCCCCAGGATCACGTACTACTTTTGGCTGGGACAGAGTTAATTTTCTTTATAGCAGCCTGCATGGTGCTATGTTTTGGATTTGTGACGAAAACAGTGTTGATTACACAGGGGTGTTTTGGTTATTGCTGACCAGTGCTTATACGGTGTCAAGGTATTCTCTGTTTCTCACGCTGCCCCAACAGCGAGTAGGCTGGGGGGGCACAAGAAGCTGGGAGGGGACACAGTCAGGACAGCTGACTCCAACTGACCAAAGCGATATCCCATGTCATACAAGGTCATGTTCAGCAATAAAAGCTGGGGGAAGGAGGAGGAAGAAGGGGATGTTCAGAGTTACGGCATTTGTATTCCCAAGTCACCGCTACCTGTGATGAAGCCCTGCCTTCCTGGGGATGGCGGAACACCTGCCTGCCAATGGGAAGCAGTGAATGAACTCCCTATTTTGCTTTGCTTGCACGTGCAGCATTTGCTTTATCTGTTTAACTGTCTCTATCTCGAGCCACGAGTTTCCTCACTTTTGCCCTTCCAATTCTCACTCCCATCCCACTGTGGGGGAGTGAGTGAGCGGCTGGGTGGGGCTGAGCTGCCCATCGGGGTTAAACCACAACAGGTCAGCAAAAATTCTGCTCATTCAATTTTTGTTGAAATTGCTTTATGTTTTTCAGATTCTGGAAATGGACACCAGCAGGTCTTAAAAAATATTTACTATCTTATTAAACTGAACCAATTTAAAAACAAACCACCTTTATTGAAGTGACTGCTTCCATTTGAAGTTTCACACTTCTTAATTATTCAAGTAATTAAAAGTCTATTCCATGGATTATTTCATTATGTGAACTTTCCGCCCTCTTCCTACAAGACACCCTTACAAGTTAGAGCTTACCAGGCAGAACAGCTATATGAAATAAATCCATTAATTTGAATTAGCTGATAAAGAAATTCATAGGGAAACTGATAGCACTGTGATCATCAACATGCATCATCATCTTAAAAAAACATCTTTCTTTCTAAGTTGTAACCTAACTACTGTTACAAGTAAAATTCTTTCAAATATAATGGTATTAGATAAAAAGAAAGAACCATTTTTTTTCTGTGCTAGACATAGCAGAGTTTGGACAATTAAAAACATAACAGGGTTACTGTTTAGATCTGCTTTTTCACTTTGTTAACATGAAAACTGAAGTACCTTTAAAAATGCATGGTTTACTTATGCAATTTTTTACTTAGAAAAAAGGAAAACAGAAGAGAAATAAAACACCCCTCTACAATTTTAAATGTTTAAAATATTTATAATATGTTTAAAATATTCCAGGCAAAGCATGGAACAAATGAATAGCTACCCCGTTGCATGCCTAGCCAGTGAACAGAACACTAGGGTATGTATTGGTCTTGCCAAGAAGACATCACTTAGCTAAATCTAAAGGTCATAGCAAATACTTGCTTTTCCAAGCACGCCCAAGTGAGCAGGTGTGGACTATATTTTGGAACAACAGGGCAAGCGTGTTTAAAGCCAAGAAGTCCACAAGAACTTGTGGCAATAGCACCTGGATAGACAACTAAGTTCTCAGAGATGCACAGCCAAAGCACTTCAGTAAGATGAAACTGTCAGCACAAGGCGGGCACCATTTCTTTATTTTATGTGTCTCAGACTTCACACTGAGAGCATTTAATGAAACATATGTGGAGGAATGAGGGGAATCAATGTCTAGGATTTCTATTTTATTCCACTCTACCCTATACTCCGATTCTGGTATTTAATTCACCATTAGCATACTTGAACTACAGTAGTTCAATGGCAGATAATTTTTCTAACAGTACAATAGTAAAATTATTTCTATGCCTATATTCTAGTTGCAAGATGTGCAGCCTGCCCATTTTAGGTAACTGATTTTTCTGGTTTTCACCTATTTCTATCCACTATGCATAAAGGAAGCCTACAGTGCACAACCCAGATGCCAATGACTAATGTAGCCATCTAGACTTGATTAAGACTACAGGCTTTATTTTCTGCAACCTCTGCTTTTCCAAGCTCTAGCAGAGATTAAATGGAGTTGTGTTAGCAAGTCCAATTCCTCAGTGCTCCTCAAAGGCTGTAACTACCTCTGATAAAGAGCATCACGTAACTATAGAATAACAACCAACGTTAGAGCATGAACACTTGACAGCAGTATTCTGCAGTGGCACCAGCTTAAAGAACATTCTATGAAGACACGTACACATGTATTTTGCTAAAAATTGATGTAAAATGATCAAAGAAAACAGACTGAAACCAAGATGACAGTACTTGAAACATGCATTGTCTAATGCTGTTCCTCAATACAATCCAAGCTTTTGCACTGACTTAGTGCCCCAGCTAAGCTAGAGTAATTTGAGTCAAACTGAGAAAGTCAATATCAGTGCAACATTCTGATGCAGATATTTCCCGCATATTCTGCACTGGAAACTATGATGTTGCAGTTATTAGTGTGTTCATCAGCAGAAATTAATTAGTAATGAACAGTCTCAGACTGTTAATCTCGAGAAGATAGTTAATATCCAGCCAGATGACTAGAAGGTTTTTCTTTTTTCTTTTGTTCTTTAAATACAGTATACCGTGAAATAAATTGTGACGTTAACTGTAAAATCTAACTTCTTTAAATGTGTGTTTTTTCCACTAATACCAAAAGCACTGGACAGAGAAAAAACAATACCTTGTGTGAGTCACAGGCACAACTGGTCTTTCTGGTCGTCTCGGGGGCAAGGTACCAGGTCTATTCACAGAATTTGCTTTGGGTGGCCGAGGTTTCTTCGGAGGTATAGCAGGAACTGAAGGCTTCTGCAAGTCTAACTGTTTTTGCTCTCTCTCTGATCTTTCTTTAAATCAATTATTTCCAGAAAAAAAGAACACGGATATTATTAAGTGGAATTCATTTGCACTCACAAGTCTACAATTAAACAAGAAATCTTCAACTGTAGATACACTGTGTACAAAGAAAAAGCTTATCTCCTTTCCACTTTGGTCCTATATCATTCTTTATTCGAAATAACATGTTTACCACCAATCAGTTGTTTGCCCTGCCTGACTGCTCTGCCTGTAATTCCTCATGGCTGAAATGTGTGTGCAGTGTCTGAATGGGAATGCTATTTCTAATTTTAGTAACTTGCTGATTTCTGAGTGTAAAAAAATCAGAATGGCAAAAAATTACCTGTCATATGGAACGATTTCCCATGAGCACAACTTATATCAAATTCTAATATAAAACAATATTTAAGTTAGAAGGTCACAAAAATAATTATGCTGGATATTCTTAACATCTCTTGAACAAACAGAGAAATAGTGTTTCTGGGGGGGGAAAAAGAAAGTGTATTTCAAGTGAACTACAATTAAATGAAAATACAAGCATTAAAATTTAGCAGTTTGGCAGGATGTAAACCCCTTGGAAAAATCAGACCTTTCATTTAGGTTTTTAAGCACAGACTTATATGCTGAATTTTTCAGCTTGCCAATGAAAAACTGGATCATTTGCAGAACTGATTATGCATAGTGCCACCATACTAATATTCAATGCCAAATATGCAGTGCTTATGAGTACAATACACATGAATAACTCCTGTAAATAATATGCTCTAAATTCATACTACAAAACAAACATGTAAACACATTTGCCACACCATAGGAAATCTGATTCTTCTTAAAGAAAGGACAAAACTCTCAAAGGGATCAAAGTTTTGCTCTCTGTATCCTACTATGTCAACACTCCACTTCCCTTGACAACAGTGTCTACGATACGTCGTGAATATAACACCTCTGTATACGCGTAAGAGATATTGGGAATGTTACAGGGTATTGCTTAACGGGTTCTAGGTTCCAGTCTGAGAGGATCATGGAATAAATCACCAGAAACACAACCCACATTATATTTGGAATAGTCCAGTAAGCGACTGTTGTTCACAGGCATATACCCTTTTTCTGTGCGCTTTCAGTTGATGTAATCATTGGGTCCTCTGTAGGATTGACTCTTTTCCAGCATATTGTGTAATTTTTGCACACTTACTCCTATGACAATTTATACTGTGTCAGTGTCCAAGAATCTAAACTATGTATGAGGGATGGGCCAGGCAGTACTAACACACAGTATAAAGAATGCTCCTGTGCCTCCCCTGCTGCCACACCACACTGCCGCTCCCCGGTACTCCAGAAACGTAGGCATGGCTCCTACGGCCTCTTTTCAACATTTAGAAAAGTTACAGATATTTATACCATGGGACAGTAACATACTTAAACTTCCTTCACCGTTTTGACAGTTGGCTTTGTAAATCCAAAAATGGAAAGGAAAGGGTTTTATTGCTAAGATAACCACGAGAAGTAGCGCACATAACCAGAAGTAAACTTATGTAGATGAAAGTGCTAGAACACCTGTCAGATTGCTAAGACGTATATCCAGAAACAGATCTTGGTGCAAAGTCTGAATGATCTGGCACCAAACTATAACTACATATTATATATTTAGTCCTGTGCATGCACATGCCTTTTAAAAGATTGCAAGTTCGGATACTTAAAAGTTAAGAAATCCCATAAACAAACTTGTCTCTATAGCCTAATGGTCTACTTAAACATATGAAACTCGACCCCGTCTTCAATTATAGAATCAATGTACCTATTTTCCCCAAACTGTTCAGAATGCACAATGAAACCATTAAAGGTTTAATTTGCTTGTCACTGCTCTGTGTAGTGCTGTGCCCCATTTCTTGCAATGTTCAAACCTGGCTTTGAAGACAGAATTTTTTCATTTCTTCACAGGCTTGCCTATGACTTTTGTGACTATAATAATAGGGTGATTCATAAGCATTAATGACTACATCTTCACAAAACCCCTCTGTGATGCAGGAAAACCACCAACCCTGCTTTTAACTAGAGAACCAAGGCATAGAGATGTTAAGAAAAAAGTACGTGCTAACCTGTAGCATCTTACTTGATCAAGGAGCTGGGTTTTACTGAGCACAGAGCTTCAGACAGCATTTTATGTATTGAGAGCGTATCTCCCCTTGACTTCGGTTGAGGCTATGGGTACTTAACAGCTCTGCATTGGTACAATTGAATACCCTGAATTTAGCCCAAAAGCAACAATGAGATCCTTTCCAAAATGCATATCATCACAGATCTATCAGAGGGGGAAATAAACACCCAAACAATATACTTAATAAAAACAGGGACTGGGAAATGAGGATGTGCATCGGTTCCATTTCCCCTGTCCCTCTGCAAAGAGCAGGCAGGAAAGCACATTTCATACCTTTTTCTTCTGTTCGATTAGGAAGACATTCTGGCCTTTCAGGAGGCACCTTTTTGATTTCAAGCTTTCGATCTGTGGTACCTGTCAAAAAAAGGAAAATTTGGAATTTTAAACAAGTCAACAAACCAGCACATATGGCCACCTAAGATTTAATTCTGCACTTTCTTAGGCTTTTTACACTCTCCAATTTGAAAATGTCTTGCTAAAACTGAACATAAATCTAGTTTCAAGGAAGTTGTGGATGCCCCAGCCCTAGAAGAGTTCAAGCCCAGGCTGGATGGGGCTTTGTGCAACCTGGTCTAGTGGGAGGTGTCCCTGCCCATGGCAGGGGGTTGGAATTAAGTGATCTTTAAGGTTCCTTCCAACCCAAAACATTCTATGATTCTATGATTTGCTTATACCATAATGACAAAAAAGCAATTGGATGTTTATGTTTTCACAGCCAAGTTCACGGCTTCCAAAGCATGCACCTCAAGAGAATAGGCACTTTCAGACCATTCTGTGAAAAAAAAAATAATTCAGTAACTACAGATTCTTAAATGGGGACACATCCTTTACCATTGTAGACATACTTAAGTGAATACCAATTCAACAGTGTGGAGAATCATCAGGAATAAATCAATTAATTGGGCATTTCTGTCAACAGAAATATAGATGAATATACAGGGCTTATTTTACATTAAGATACCCCCCTCTCTTTTTCACCTCTAGTACTAACTGTTCTCTTCCACAAATTAGAAGGATGAAAACAGTAGTACTAACAGTATTCTGCACGACTATTTTAATTGACAGCTTTTGGCCTGGAGCTGTAACCCTCTGCCGCCTTCTGCCTCTGTACTAGAGACCCTGACATACTGACTTCTGTTGCTACAAGGAATATGGGAACTCGTGGCACCAACAACGGGAAGATTTTGCAAAAATTTCCTGGCACACACACAATGCAATCCCCGTATTATAAACATGCTTTACTGGCTATTGGCTTCACTGCATTGGCTAACTACTAGGTGCTAATGCCATTTCAACGTAGTCGTGTTGAAAACTGCTTTAGGTAACACTATTAGTATTTCAATAAAAATTACAGTAGATGACATCCAAGAAAAGCAGAGGAGGCAGGGCAGGGAACACAAGGCAATTTTTTGCTTCAATCTATTCTATTATATGCAGTTCTCAAGTACATTTACATTTTCTAAATGTGCTGTTGCAACTCTCTTCTGCAGCTGGTTCCTAGAAATCAGTATTCATCAGTGCAAATTGCTCATCAGTAGTGATCACTGGCCATTGTTTCTTTATATAACTGTGCTGTTGGACAGGCAACACTTGTATCACTTATCATGTCAATAAATAATACTGAATTGCCATTTTACAGTTGGAATCGATGATCTTAAGGGTTCTTTTCCACCCTAATTGATTCTATGAAAAATACTTCACTCCTGAGAGGAGAAACTGTTGCTAGACACAGCCTTTCTAAACACAAGTTATGTAAAGCACAAGTCAACATATTGATAATCTTGCACATACCAGTGTGTTCAAGAAAAAAAGAGACACAAGTCTATATACCTAATTACAGTAAGATTAACAGTCATCATTAACACACAGAAGGACACTCTCAGGCTATGTCTCAAACAACGAGCCTACAAACACTTAGGAGCTCTCGGGCTCAGGTGTGCCCCCTACTTGGGTTGTGACCCCCAAATTAACCATGATCCTGCCTTAGCTGCCAGCAGAAGGTCACCTGCGTGGAAGCTCTGGTGAAATCCATACTAGCTCCCAGAGGGACTCAACAGAGTATTCCCACCCACCAGTCTGGATACAGTTGTATTGCCTATCCCAGCTACCCAGTGAAATGTCTACTGCTTTTCAATGACTATGTAAGGGACTTGTGCTCCTAACTTTGATTCTCCAGTTTTCACCTTAGTTTGTAAAGTTGCCCAGCACAGATGGCCCTGGCACCCTACTGCTGTGCAGAATTTGGAAATACAGCCAAACTTCTGCCTATAGTATAATACAAACTAGACATCTCCTTTACATATGCACTGCTTGTACTACAAAGAGCAATTCTAATTCTCTGTTGTGATTTTACACTCTGCATCAGAACAGAAGATACTGATATTTAATTATTTAGGCTGCAACTGACAGTTCTCAATTTATTCATCACGCTATGACTGGCTAAATATGCAGAAACATTACTGGAAATTGTTACCTACTATCGACACTAAGGCCTGGCATAGGGATGTGGTAAAATACAGTGTTATCTCGGTAAAGTGATAATTGGACAAAGTAGAGGATGTCAGGATGATAATAAACATAGGATGATTTTCACCTCTAAATAGATATCAGAAGAAACTCTTGCGCATAATCACCCAGGACTTGTCGAAGACCAAGTACGAAGACAAAGAATAGCAATAGCTTTGGCTTTGCCACAGACTTAGATGGCCTTAATCAAATTGTCTGCATACTTTATCCATCCATTTTCCCTCTGAAAATGGGCACATTATCCTGCTATGGTGACACAGATAATGCGTTGGATGCAAACAGGTACAAACATATTAAAAGTATTTTTCTCTAACTAGTAAAAATGGAAAGAAACATTTTATAGAGCTTTTCCAAAACATGTGTCAGGCAGTCACTAAGACATCTTTACTGTGTAACCACCACTAGATGGCAAAGTTATACTGTTCTCTCTGGACACTTAGTCACTGATCTTAAAATCAAATCTATGTTTTTAGGAGTCTCAAGACAGAGTGAAGGATAAACCATGGGTGTCAATAAGCAAACATTTATAGTCATGATTCTGTAGTCAAAGAACTGCTTGACAAATTCAAACTAGTTAAATTATAGCCTATTGATTCACAGTAAATTGTACACTGGTGTAACTTGTTCTTCTATTAATAGATCAAGACTGTTAGAGAGGGAAATTTACTTTTTAAAGCACTGAAAGCTGGAACAGACCACGGCAACAAGAAAAATAATCTGTCTAGATTGGACGTGTTCATTTTGTTTTTTTAAAGCAGTGGGGGAAGCGGCAGTGCTGCTGCAGGATTTTAACAAACCAAGTGGAGTTAAGGGATTAAAGAATTCCAGCCATAGTTATGTTTCCACCGCAACTGCAATACAAATGAAAACTGAGAGAATCCCATGCCTCGTGATTTGTGATTTTACATGAATGGAACAGGAATTTGGTTTCTGAGGTCAGAACTGTCAAGTGCATAGACACTTCAACTGTTTCTAAGTTTTATGGAAAAAATAAATCATGCCGGCACTTCTGAAAATTTTGAGAGTTCATTTTAAAAATACAAATAAAAGTGGTTTCAGCTCTCAGTATTTATACACAATTCAGTCTAACATATTCCAAAATCAGATTTGCTAGCACTCACCTGTTTGGAAAACATAATCAGCTACTTCATACGCTTGCAATACTATTACCTACATAACCAGATTCAGGATAACTCCATTTAGTTTTATACTTATAGCTATAAAGTATTGAAAACCAAGAAACCTAAGTATGGCATAGAACCTGGAGACAGCCAGCCAGCTCCAGCATTCATGCAGATCTGTAAGATCTAGATTGCAACCCAGATGGGGCCACTGTATTACAGCCAAGTTAGTTGATGCTACCTTATAGATACGCAAAAAAGCTCTTTCTCTCTAGAATAAATCAGATCTGCAGGTGTAAAGTGAATGCAGTTTCATCCTGCAGGTATTATTAGACTCCAACATATTGGTTCTATACTGCAAAGACACGTGCACAATCAACTTCAGTGAAGGAATGGAACAGAAGAACTTTTAACACTGAAGTATTACACTCATTTCAAATTGACATGTTTAAGGGGCAAAATATATTATTTTAAAATGGTGCAGATGGTTGCCTGCAATACATTTAAAGAGCACACCACAGTCTTTCAGGGTTATCATCTTTTTGCAATTTGATTCTGATTTATTAGTTGTTGTCTAGACATCTCCTGCTTATCAATTTTGATACAGATGAGTTCTACGTAAATTTGAACACACTTAATTTAGACTGACATGTGCTGTACAAAATCAGTTGAACCTTACCTGATCCTTGTTTGATGACAGGAGCTGATGGAGGTGGTGGTTTCTTCGGTCTCTAGAATTTAATAACAGAAGAAAACAAATTGCTTCAAAATGCCTGTAAATCTCATTCATACGAAGGCTGGAGTTAATCATACATTGCTTAACATTAATAATTACAAGACTTAAGACACAGATCTGTCATGTATTTCCCCTGAAATAACTTCATTAAAATGAATTTGAAGAGAGAAAATAGCATTGACAAATAAAATGACATTTTTCTACTTTTGAAATTGAAATGTCCTGCTGGGGAAAATAAAAGCCCAGTTTATGTGTCTTGAGATTAGAGACATACATAACCTTTGGTTTACTGAAGAAACCCATTTATTTAAAATTTGGTCTTGTAAATTTTCCAACCCATTTTGGAAAAAACAAACACAAAAAACTAGATAGATGTGGCAAAGTGTTTGGTTTTGTTTAGACTCATAAGTGGGGCAAAATCGCAGAACACAGGAAATGCTGCAAAGGCTACATTTTATTCACTCATTTCATTTACAGCTCCAGTTGTGAAAGACAGTTATCAGAGTTTTAGATGTTTGGTGAAATGAGATAAATTATTCCCACCAGTCTGTACTTTTTACTTTTACCTTCTCTGTTATGACCATTTTTCTAATAGATCTGTAATGGTATGGCTGAGAAACATGACTACCAAATCAGTGACAGAACCATTTCTCTTCTATGGCTACGGGAGAAGTGGCTTTTCTTCTGTGTTGATGTGTGTGTACACACACACATCACACTGGCATTCACCATATATAGCTTGGAATGAATACAAAAATAAATGGAGCACCATGCCAGATCAAATGACATACCTTAACTCTCACTCTTAAAAAAAAAAAAAAAAATGTTGAGAATAAAGCCGAAGTAAAAATTAGTAATTGTTTTCTTCATATGTCCACCCTTTTTTCTGAGAAAGATCTTAATTGATCACAATCACTGTCACTATATTGCTGGCTGTGCAACACTGTATATTGTCGTGTGGAACTACCTACAAGATGATACACATAACTGCCAAACTTCAGTCAACCATTTAGGTTGATATTTTCTATCAAACTCATATTGATTTTCCCCCCTATTATTTTCTATATATCTGCCAAATGGCTCACCTACTTCTAAGAAAGATCAATTGTTTTGCTCACTTGCAGTAATTAGTTCAGCCTCTGCCCTAGAACTCTCAAGTCTTAGTCTGAATTTGACAAGAGAGCAGGTTTTCCGTGAAGGCTGAGCCCTTGCCACTCACCCTTCCTGGGGATCTCTCTCAAATCTAGAGATGTATTCATCTCTGGAAAAAAAAATAAATACCAGTTTTGCACAGACTGAGTAAGGCTAACAGCTTAAAACTCTGAAGTTGCCATCTTGCAAGCCTCAGGTTTCTCCCACCACCTTATCCTAACCAGTTCACCTCCTGTCATCAACCTGAGAAAGCTGTGGCCAAGAAGTCAGGAGCTCAGAATGATCTTCTCTAGCCTGACTGCTGCCGGCCATTGACCAAAGCAGTGGGTCCCTTATACCCTCAGAGACACTTCTGCAAGGATTTAGGCAACGTGGTTCAAAGTCTAAATACAGAAAAGTGCAGAAAACGTAGAAAGGAAAGAAGACAGGGACAATGAATGTCTTGTGATAGCAACTGGGGGTTTGGTTGATAATGGCTGCAGAGTGAAATAGCTGGTGCTGAGGATCCAACAGCACGATAAAAACATTTTGGGTTTTATTCTGGAGTGGTGTAAGCCTGATCCCATTGACTGTCCAGCAGCTGGAATATATGAGGTGCACCCCTTTAGCACATCTTTTGGCTTAGTTCTCATCTGAAAGGAGTCTAGTTCATGTCCCCTGAGACTTAACTTTGAGGCAAACCAAAGCACAAGGTGCAGATGGACAAGTGAAAGATTCACTACAAATTCGACTTTTAAAATTAAAACTAAAACACTAATGTAGATAAACACAGAGGAGAAGCAATCCTATGGTTCACTAGACTAAGTGGCTTTAACTGGAAGCTGACGAAGGAAATATATTGTTTCAAAAAGGCAGACAAAGATCAGAAAGGAGGTAGAGTGAAGGAGCCCTAAGATTGCTGAGGGAAACATGGAGAAGCAAGGAGGAATTACAAGCGTCTGTGGCTGGATGAGATAACCGAGAAGGTGATGGAGACAGAGCAGAAGTGAAGCCAACAGAAAGCAAAACAGGATTGGCTGGACAAGAAGAGAATAAAACTACAGAGCAGGGACAAAGAGTGAGGGGGGAGAGGACAACAAGCTGGATAAAGAAATTGGGTGTAGTGATACAAAGTAAATCCAGACGGTGATTTAGACTCAGGTAGTGAGCTCAGGGGAAAATCCTATAATTGAGACCACTTGAGAGGTGGAGACTGGGACAAGGTAGTGAACAGGAAAGTCCTGGGACAAATAGCCATGTGTGGAGAAGAATCAGGACTGGAAAAATTGAGGACTGAACAAGAAGACAGGAAAAGATCCCAAGCTTTTGTTCAACAAGCAGAAGAACTACTGCAACACTTTCAGACCATGAGATGCAATCCAAGGTTTCTGGATCACATTAGAAAGTACCTGACAAAGCCACTGAAAAAGTATCCATTTCCTTCCCTTTTAGCACTAATTCAAGCAAAGACAAACAGTGCATAGTCCTAACAGTTACTTACTCAGGTGGCCAGATCTGTGCCATTTTAAAAATTAATAAAATTTTATTCTCCACATTCATGGCAAGCTAGCTGCAATTTCTAAATGTCTGAATATTTAATTTATTCTACAAGTTATATTCATCATACTCTACAGAAAAAAAACACCTAAAGATATATAAGTTCAAAAAGAATGAATAAATTTCACCACAAAAGTGGATAAGAGTAAAGATTTTTTTCTTCTATAATAGGCTCTCTATGTCTTAAGGTTTATGATTTCTACCTCTACTGGAAATTACCTTCTTTATTACTAGGCCTAAAGCCAGGATATCCAGTCTGCTATGGAATTGCATTTTCATCTCCCACAGTTTTTGCTGCTCTTCTACCTTCATTTTCAATAATTATCGTGTTAGTTTCTGTGAGTGGTTTAATAGTTCTTTTATTAAGCTTTCCAAGTTATTTAATTTTTGCCTCCGGCATCCAATTTTATTACCAAAGATTGAAGCTCAGTGTCAGTAAGTCTCGGTTTTATCACAGAAGGCTTACACTGTCACTGTGAAATACTCATCAAAAGCCTGATTGCAAGCTCGTAATATCCCACTGATGACTGAAAAGGTTACTAAAAACGGAATGGACTTTTGGGGGAAGTAATCCATTACTTTCTTCCAGGAAGCAGCAGGATTTCTAAATACTGTTTGGCAAGTCACAATGTCATCTCTTTCAAATAAATAGAAGCTGAAAAAGCTTGTGCATATATTTTATACCTTCTCTTTTAATAATTCTGAGAGAAGTAAAGAAATATGTCTCTGAGATACCAAAAGCTCACTATTGTCTTTCAAATCTCACAGTTAAAATTTCACCCTTTTCTTTCTGGAAAAGTGCTTGACTGCTGGCAATCAGTATGCAGGTGGTACACTAACTTTTTTATAATTTCACCACAAAAACAATGGAGAAAAGCTAACAATTCTGGTCATCATAGCATCACCTGACTCAGTAAATGACTCTGGGACCTCCAGTTCCTCTCTCTCTCTCTCTAACTTAGGATGCAGGACAGAGGGCTTTCAGAGCAACATAGTGGAGGTGGATTGACCAGTTAGGCCAATCAAACCCTTCAGAGAAACTCCATAATACGACTTTGAGTGCCACATGTTCTCTTTGTAGGTGCTTTGTAACCCAGAAATTTGTTTTCTTTAATGTTTTTATTTGTTTGTTATTAAGTTAGAAGTAAAACTTTGTCAAAATAACATATCTGAAAGAGGACTTCTTTCAACTCCACTTTCATTCTGTACTCTAAAGCGAAAATGAAAGCATACATCGCTTACCTCTTTTTCAAAATCAGAAGGAAGAAGCTTGACAAAATTATCAGGAAACACACCTCGTCTGCCATTGAGTTCTCCTTCCCACCAACCCACATCGATGCAATCCTACAAAACAGTAAAATAAAATGAAAACCACAACGTGCTTGTGTGCTGAACAGATAGGTGTGCTGAAGTGCTCTTTTCATAATGTCCTGCCTTTTTGCTAGGACATGACAATTTATTGGAGTGCCAGGTTAACAGGGTAATCTACCAGATAAAAACTTCAGTAATCACCCCGCATTACATTATTACATGGAGCAGCTAGGAAAGAACACTAAACACGCTGTAAGAGCTCAAGAGCTTGTCTCCATCTAAAGCAAAACACTATTTCACCATTTGATCTATTAAACCAGTAAGCATTTTGAGCACATATGATATTACTTCTCTCTGACTTCATTTGCCAGAAAGACAATAACTTAAAGTTCATATATCCCAGGAAGTAAAAAAGCTCCTTTATTTCCCATACTTTCAAGAAAATCTTGACACATTAGAATTACTTCTGAGATTATTAAATTTCATCACAGTCCAATTAAGAAGGCATTATACATCTGAACAGTATCAAGCATCACCACCTTCTGCAGTACTTTTGAGCAGCACAATGCAGTGTGCATAGCAAAACAATGTACACCTAAATGCTCGCAATAAGTGAACTACTGTATCAGTGAGTCTAAATAATGAAAAAAATAGTACAGCTATTTCAGTAACGAGTCATACTAGTAACCGAAGCCAAAACCATTTTAGAGAAGGTTAAATTTGTTCCTTGAGTCCTGGACGGTAAGCTCCACATTTACTTATTTTTGTGTTTGCTAAGAACACTTCCAGCTGAGATTTTCCACATTCTTTTTCTCTGAAATCTGTAGCTGAACCAATTCAGCTGTTTTCCAAAGCACAACTACAGGAAAGTCACCCATCACACGCTCAATCTTAACACCATTTCAGCCAATTTTAGCAGCTGGCTTAGCACCAGGCTGGCCAACCTTTCTATCCTCTTGTGCAGTATCCAAAATCTTCACGTGGCTCAGAGCCATGCAATAAATATGACACACCTGAGACATGAGGAAAAGGGAAATCCCACAAACAGTGCATGGGCTGGACATGAGAAAAACTCACCAAGGATCCCCCCCATTCTATGAGAGCCATGGCTAAACAGGGTTGGGTTTACAGCTGGGATCCCACATCATCTGGCAACATCAGCCTTAAGCATCACAGCTTCCACAGTCCACTAGGACTGACCAAACCATCTGCATCTGCCAGGTATATCCAGCTGTCCAGGTAGCAGAGCTGCACTGGAAATGATCAAGAGTTCAACTGAGTGGTTCTTTCCCTGCAAAGACTATCTGGGCTGTGGGAAAAAGCATGATCATGTACAAACCTCACTCATTACAATCACTCGTCTCTTCTTGCTTTTCAGTAAAGTGAGACAGAAAAAACTGTGCATCTGGAACACTAGAACACAGGGACAAGCAGGAACCGAGGGGTATGGATTTAGTAAAAGTAGGCAAGACCAGGCAGGCAGTTTAGGAAAAAGTAAGAGGCAACAACACACACTAAATAATTATATAGGTTTTCACAGAGAACAAAGCTAAAAATATTGGACAGAAGCAAATGAAACACGCCAAATCCTACAACCCTAACATATGCTATGAGGCAACATCCCTCCAGAAACAGCACTGGATCAAGGGATCCAGAATCTTAACATCCCCGTGGTGTGAGAAAATAGCTTGAACAAACACCAAGTGGAAGTGCATGTCTTAACATTGTTCATCTACACAATTTAGTTGTGAAGTCATACCTGTTTGTGCAGTGTATCCAAAAGCTCTAGGGTTAAAAATGTCAGATGCTCAAATCTGTCACTGTTGTGGCCATGTGTATAGGGGAACAGAATGCTAAATACTCATTAAAAGACAGATCTGATTTTTTTTCAAGGTGATTATACAAAATGAGCAAAGACTTTAAAATATAGCCACTCTGATCGTCAGTTCATCACCTGCCTAGGAACAATCATAGCATGCCCTCACAATTTAGAAAAGTTTTGAAGATAAACGGTTACAAATCATGCACACACTACAAAAGCACAGAGTGGAAAAAGTAAGAGAAAATGAGTATTTCTTTGTCTAGAAGAAGTAAACAGCAGTTTAAATAGGGAAGAGGACCCAATGAAAAAAATCTGAATGTGAATGGGCAATAAAAGATTACATGATAATACAGGTACGCAAAATGGCCTTGTTGCATTTCCATGAAATCATTTGTTTCAGCTGCTACGGGGATGACAGAAGAAGGCAAGTTAACTTAATGTGGTGTACTTAATATGAAGAGAAGTCTTAAAAATATCATTCACAATGATTGTGATTGCTGGTATTTTTCTGTAAGTCATAATGCAAAAACATTGCACGATATTTGAGAGAAAACAGACTAGCATTAAAGAACATCATTGCTTTTATGGTATTGGGGGGGGGGGGGGATATTTATTTTTCTGTGCTAGGCTTTTCATTTAGCTTATTTAGTCCACCTCATCTCCTGAGACAGCATATGTGCTAACTAAGTATGCAAGCTAAATAGCTTGATTTCTTGCATCATGTCTGCTTTGGGTATGTATTCCTTCATATCTCAATACTCTGATGTAATGTGTTCCTGAGCTACAAATTCAGGCACTGAACAAACCTTTCATTCTTTTTCTGGTCGTTTTCTCTCATGATCATTCTGTATTTTTCTCCCACATTCTCCCTTTCCTTTAGCAGGGTGGCCTTCACCAAGGACATTTACCTTTTCTAGACCTTCCTGGGAGCTATTCAGGAGATATTTTCCAGTTCTGTTAGACAGTCAAGCCTTTGTTAGTGAGCAGGGCTGATCCTTGACCAGCTGATGGTTTCAAAATATCCACTGAGGGAATACAGGGCTCCATGAAGGACTGAGATAATCAGCTAGTCACGCATGGTACAGGCAGGCACTGTGCAGGATTTTACTCTTACCGCAGAGCCAGAACCCCTCATTCCTGATGTGAAGGCACCCTCCCACTTGGCTCTATCTACTTGCGCAGCCTAGTAATCAGTGCACTCAACTGTTCTATCACATGGCGTGTTTTATAATGCCCTCCACCCCCTACGCAGCTAATCTGAAATTGCCAAAACATTTATGACCCAATTTAGATTTTGAAGAATATTAAGAATAATTCAAGCTTCCAGAGACAAAAAGCTTGTGCTTCAACTGACAGCACAGCTTATTGCTAGCTAATAATCCTGACTAAACAACACACAACATGACATATACTCTTTTTAGGTCGAATGCTTTTTTATGCTCTTAGGAAACACAAATCTTACTCCTGCTTCTTCATTTTATTAACACACATGAATTTTGTATTCAATGCTTTTTTAAAAGCTCATCTGTTTTCATGGAGACGCTGTTTGTGTTACACGTTCATTAATCCCAAACAGCTGCAGGTTTGCTTTTTTCTCCTCTCCAGCTTATCACTCAGGCTTACGCAGCCAATCACCAGACAGGATTTTCATACAGTAACTAAAGCTTTAGGCAATTTCTCTTTAATATTCTCATTTACTTTATTTGCCAGAGGAGGCTTCTGTCTCACTGAGCAAAAGGATAGAAAGAGATCTTAAAAATTACAAGCTACAGATGAGATCTGGTGAAGAATGTCGGTGGTGGTGCCCTCCTGCTGCCCTCAACTGCGGGCTCTCTGTGCCTCATCAGCCTCCGGAAGCCCATGTACGATGGTGACAGCAGGTATGTCTTCATGACAAGACAGACCACTGTACAAGGATACCTGAGTTACAGCTGCACAAGCTGCCTCAAGTACTAACAAATGACATAGCTACGAAGTGCAATCAGAGCAATATGATTAAAACCTTGTGGCTGCCTTGAAACACTGAGCAAAAGCTACTCCAATACCTCTAGATCCCCATCAGCCACACAATCCTAACTACAGTACTTTTTCAATATATCTTCACGAGTTCAAGGTTGGCAGGTTTTATACAAAAGCTCCATGTTATCCTGCCAGGCTCATAACAATGTAAACAGACAAAAATCGTAAGTTGAAATATCCTGAAAAAAATAAATTAAATGCATCTTAGTTTAAATTAAGAAAAAAAAGAAAAACAGAAGATTTACAAAACTGAAAAGTAAGACATGGCAAAAAAGTAGAAATTGTGTTTGACAGATACTAGGCTTCATGTAAGTTAGGTGGTAGCTGGGCCAACATTTAGCTACTGTAAAAATCAGCTCCTACCAAAGCTTGACTCAGAGACTATACTCATGTACTCATTGCAGCGACAGTGCAATCAAATATCTTAGAGAAATCCACTGCTGGTTCACATTGCCAAGCCTCTTTTCATTGTTCAGGCAGAGGCAGATTCATGAAATAGAGAAAACAAAAATCTAGAGGGAAATTTTAGCATTTTCTCATTGAAACACAAATCTTGGTTTTATCCTCATTTCTAGTGAAGTAGTTGTCTTGTCCAAAATCTTGTCTCTGATGAATTTTAATTCAAATGACTTCTTAGAGAACGAAGTAAAGGGAGGAAGGGAGAAGCAAAATGTAAAAAGGATTGAAAAGCTCTTCTAAGGCAGAATCAACATCCATTCTAATTCCAAGCTCAACAGATCCCCAAATAAGTGATAATAAACTTAATACATTGGATTTATTAGCAACATTCATTGATAAGTATTAAGGTAAAGAACTGGACAAAATATAGCAATGAGAAAGCTAGAGGTGTTGAGGAATTTTTAAGGAGGAATTTAAACTTTGTAAGAAATAAATATTACACAAAATATAAGGTAGTAAAACATCAAGCTCAGCTGGAATTCTTATGAATATTGTAAGAGGAACGGGTAAACATGGGAGAAATGGCAACTACCAGAAAACCAGAATACAACTAGCTTTTGTTAATATGTTGCCAACAATTTCAAAGATAAACACAGATTAACTAAAAACCACCAGTCCTCTTCTTGACGTGAAGAATAAGAGGGGAAAATATCCTTCACATAATAAGTGAGACATGCAAGCTGCAAAGAAAGTTGTAAGAAGGAATCATCTGGAGAAAACAGACTTTCTTTTGCAGAAGGGAATACTAAAACAACAGAAAAGAAGAAAACAAAATACAAACCCAAACCCAATGATAAGATAAGGAAGACAAGAACACAGCTCCACTCTGAAACGTATGTCTGTGGTGACTAAAAGAGTAGGGGCGGAGGAGGGGGAAGAGAGACATATGCATGACTAGAGAGACTAGACAAAAGCCATGCAAAGATATTTTAACATACAGGCAAAGAAAGTTTCCATTTGGAGCACCAGATTTTTCATACTGTTACTGAATGCAAGTGAAATACAGTGAAATACCTAAGTAGGGTTGACAGCATAAGATCGTGGCTTAGTCTCCTTTTAGCAACTGCAGTGATCCTGTAGCAACTCTCATATTGTCTCTGAAAAGCCATAAAACACTAGAGTCGTGCTTCCTCCTCTTTTGGGTTCAAGAATCATGACATTGCTTGGTCTCTTACGTACACACTATCCTATATTAACAGTTTTGCTTGGCAGCAAAACTACTGCTCTTGTATTAGAACAAACACTGTGCTGTTCCTTCCCTCCGTCCTCTCAATCCAACTGTAAAAAAGCAGAAGCCGGTGGAGATTGAACAGAAAGCCCCAGCATAAGGTGCCTTATATTACGTAGTCTTACAAATACTCCACTCACTGCACAGAAGCAGCTGTACCCAGACAGACACTACTGACAAGACACTAGCCCTAGTCATCTGCCCAACCGAGGAGTACAGCTGGTCACAAGACAAAAACACAAACTTCCCTTCAGTCAAACATCAGTGTTGATTTTCTTTGGTCGTACAAGAGATGACAATGGAGGTTGATAAGGCAGAGCTGTCAGTCCCCTACTAACACGATCTTTGCTTTACTAGCTGATACTGCACTCAAGACCATGAAATTAAAAGACCTAAATTCATACCCGGCAGGTTACACATCTCTCTCACACCAAGCTGTGTCCCAGCTATGAGCCTGACGGTGATAGATTGTCCTGTCATGCAAATATGACTGAACTCTCCCTCCTGAAAACACTCACAGCTTCACAGCCTCTGCCTCTGCTCCGAGTGGGCAGGAATTTCACATATCCTAAAGACAGAGGGTGTTTTATTTTATATAAAGCCCTCTTCTAAAAACCAGGCTTGGTGTATTGCGTTCACGTGTAAAGGTTTTTTTGGTACTGGGGAAGGGTACTTCCCCAAGTTGAGTCTGTTTTGCCTGTGACAGTAGTTGTTGAATGACCTCTCCCTGTCCTTATCTCAACCCATGAGCCTTTCATTGTAGTTTCTCTCCCCTGTCCAGCTGAGGAGAGGAGTGACAGAGTGGCCTGGTGGGCACAGTAACCTACCACACTTGGTTATTACAGAGTGGCTTATTCCTAGCCCACGCTGCTACTACCCTTGAACTCTAGGCCCAAGCTGGATGAAAAGATCATGAAGGCAACCAACACTTTCTCTCAAAATGGGAAGCAGCAGTTCTGGTTGTGAATATGTTTATAATAAAAACTCATTATGTGGATTTTTTTCATTATTTTTCTAGGGGTCAACAAAACATACACGGTTACCATAATTTAAATGTCAGACATGTGCCAAACTATGTTTTGTTCCAACTACTATGCTTTATTTTACTGGCTTTTTTTCTTTAAGCCACTTACAGGAGAGTTAGCTGAGCAACTTCTGCAGCTTTACCAACACACATGGAAACCTGACAGAGTCAGAGCAAGGCTGGTAAGGGCTGCGCAAATAATCTATTCAGCCACTCCACGAAGTCCAGCACTGCCACAGCTGGCAGCGCACGAGGGGCATAATAAAATGCTGCAAGAGATGCAGAAGCAATTTTACTGCCAGGCAGGTATCCACTGCTTCAGCCACATTTTCCATTTATTTTAGGGGCAAGGATATTTCCTGCCTGTTCCTCCAAAGCAAGCAGGCCTTCAAGGCAGCACCCGCTCCCTCGTCTCTTGCTACCTTTGGAAGGACTGACCATTTCAGGAAGTGTCACCGCCCCAAGTTCATCTCCTCCCTCCCCAACTTATCTTCCGAGATGCCCCTAGCAAAGGGGAAAGATTTTGTTGGTAAAAGCAAATGTGAGGTCTTTCCTGTTACCCAAGCTCCCAAAACAAAGTAACAAGCTATATATTCGTTTTCTCTCCAATGCATGACTGTAACAGCAGCTGTGTAAACCCTTGAAGAAATAAATCTGAAAAAAAGATGATCTTTTCATCTGTAAATAGGACTTCTGTTTTTCTGAGGGAGCAGATCACTGCACAGGCTGGGCCTCTGAATGTGCTGCTACTTCGCAATACCACTAAAATATGAAGCCATGGCTTCATTTTTCAGCTTTTCTGATTGAAGTTTTTGATACAGAAACATTTAATCATAGCTAGAAACATACCGTTATAGCTAGGATAGAAAGCAATGCCAAGAACAAGAACAAGCAGGTCCTCAGAAAAGGTAGCTGCAAAGCATATACTGTGGTATGCGTACTCTTGGAATGCTCAAATAAATTTTCTACTCGGGCAAGTAGATGTACAGAGACCTTCTGAAAAACTGGCCTATGAAAATTATCTTTTTAATTCAGGATTTATAGATTACTAAGCTTAAAATACACAACTGTCAAGTTAAATATACGAAGTAAAAGTTCAGACTATTCAGAGTATTGAGAGACACTGTATAACAGTGCAGGGTTTGAAAAAGTGAAATTTTCATGGTAGGATACCACAGTTTCACAGAAATTTCCACTAGAATACATAGTTCTTTGCATAATTGGAAAAAAAAAAAAGGCCAGCAGTTGGCAGTTGTATTCATCAAATGTCTGATTTCCTTCTGCCCTTGTAAAGTTGGTTCTCATCAAGAAGAATGTTGAGCTGGTAAACTCGCATATTCAGAAAGCCATGAATACCTCTTACACTTGGCCTGAGAGCTTTCATGTGTTAGCTCTGCTACACTGGCAGCTGCACATTACTTTATTACTACCCTCATTGTAAGCATCTCTCTAGCAGTCTTTCCACAATTGATAACCAACCTTGTAATTTAAAGAAAAACAAACCATCTTTAATGTGAACAAATATGTCTATAGCACTTATCAAGACATCATCCATACACACAGAGATACATGTAACATATAAGGGCTACTGAATTTGAGGATTAAAGGCCTCATAAAAAACCAGATCTGAAGGACAAGCCATTCAGCCTACCCACGCAGGGCACCCATGGGGCAGCACTGCTGCCTGACTTCGGGCCCGACTGCAGCGCTGGGGCCAAGGGGTCCCAACTCTCACAAATGCTGGAGAAGGCCACAGGCCGGGCTCTGTGATTTTTAAAGCTAGTGTGTGACATCACTGGGAAAACCCAATAATGTGCGGGGAAATGTCTACTTTTTTTTTTACCCTGTTAATGAATATATATAATATATAAATATATATGGAAAAAATTCAGTGAAAACAAGCGTCAAAGATCAGCATTATTTTGGTAATTTTGAAATTAACATAATAAATAAATTAAATAAATAAATAAATAAATTGAAATAAACAAAACCTGGCCTCACATCGCATCAGATCTTCATTAATACAAACTTGTCGTTGGGGCGAAACGGCAAAATCATGTTAAAACTGGGTGAAAAGAGCAATTTAATAATATTCAAGAATGTTTCTTTAAAATTTCTTATTACATTCAGTAATATGATGCTGAAACCAAGACATATCATTCTCAAAATCCAACTTTATTTTAAAAGTCATCAAAGAATTGATTTTAGAGTCTTCATAAATTCTCATAAAACTTGGTAAAATACAGAATCACAGAATGGT
>VWZL01001934.1:0-10646 GCA_013396915.1 Stercorarius parasiticus
CAGCACAGGGAGCAGAGGAGAAGGTGGGGACCCGGTCATAAGCGGGATGCCAAGCCCACCTCCTGCCTGCCTGCCCCTGGCATGCTTTCCAAGGGGCTCTCCTGCTCTGGCCTCTGTAGAGTTGGCTAGTGGTGGCCAGCCCTGCCCCAGGACACAGCCCATGCCTTGAGGGAGGGAGCACGGGGGACCGACGGGTGTTGCTTTCCTTCCCACCAGCCCAGCTTCTGGTTGTGCAAGGGTGCCTGCTCTGCCTGCAGTGCTGCCTGGGATAGCCTGCCATCTTCTCCATCTCATCTTCTCCCCTCTCCTCCCCAGGTGCCTCACACCTTCCTGAACCTGAAGGAGCCATTTTATGTGGGGGGAGCCCCTGATTTCAGCAAGCTAGCTCGAGCAGCCGCCATCTCCACCAGCTTCGATGGAGCTGTGCAGAGGGTAAGGCCTTACTGGGCAGCCTGGGGCAGGTGTCTGGCTGGGAGACGTGCCACCTGCACTGCCATCACTGGAGGATGGTGAAGACAAGTCTGGGAAGGGGAGGTGGGGGTCCATCACAGGAATACATGGGGCTTGGGGCTCAATTCCCATCTCCCCCTTTCCCCCGATGGTGTTGGCGTCTGTCCCCCTGCCAGCCCTACAGAGAGGTGGGGCGGTGAAGGCTGACTCTTGTGCTTCCTCCTGCCAGATCTCCATCAAGGGGGTGCCTGTGCTGAAGGAGCAGAACATCCGCAGCGCCATTGAGATCTCCCCGTTCCGAGGCCACCCCTGTACCCGAAAACCCAATCCTTGCCAGAACGGAGGCACTTGCAGCCCCCGGTTAGAGAGCTATGAGTGTGCCTGCCAGCGGGGCTTCTCCGGGGCTCACTGCGAGAAAGGTGAGATGGCCAGGGTGGCCAAGGTAGGGCTGGACATGGACCCTCACCCACTAGCCAGACGCAGCCATGAAACGGCTTCGATGACTAGCTGGTGGCAGCAGGACAGTGCACCACCTGAGGTCCTGTCCTTGTGGCGGCTGCTGGGAGGGATCCAGGGGAAACAAGCTGGGGCATTTGCAGGCTGGCACTGCTGGGGAGTCGGGGCTATGCTATTTCTCAGAAATGCAGGCATTACACTGCATGGGGCAGGGCAAATCCTGCTGCCCACAGGTAGATCACCCAGCCCTGTCACCTCCTCCTGGCTTGCTGTGCTCGCTTGAAGCAGCTTGGGGCAGGGAAAGGTGGTTTGGTGCCATAGCAGATTCACCTGGAGGGCCTGAGCAATGCCTAGCTGTCTCCAGAGCAGGGTTTCTTTCCTGCTACCTCCTGAGATTAGGACTTGGGCCATCACCAAGTCTAGGTTCCTCCCCAGCTTCAGCCAGAAAACCAACAATGCTGCAGATTTCATGACAGTTGGCTGCAAAACAGGGAGATGATCCAATCTCACGGTCTCTAAAGCCACAGCAAAACCTTTCCAGGGGCTTGCTTAGAGAGCCATAGTGCTGCCATGCCCCAAGGGATGGCAGGTTTTTGCATGCCTTTGTCCTGTTATGAATGCTCAGTGTAGAGGGGGATTTTTCCTAGTCTCCAAGGACAGACAGGCCATGCTACGTTGCCTGACAGCTCTTCTTTTTCCCACCTCCAGTGATCATTGAGAAGGCTGCCGGAGACGCAGAGGCCATTGCTTTTGATGGTAGGACATATATGGAGTACCACAATGCCGTGACAAAGAGGTAACTTGGCTGCTGAGCTGAACCAAGGTCAAACCAAGGAGTTACGGCTGTTAACAGGAGAAAGAGCTAGGACTGAAGAAGTCCAAAGATAGAAGTCAAAGAGGGGCAAGCCAAACTGGGGCCGTGAGCATTTGCTTCCAGCCCTTCCCTCTAAGGCTGCCTTGTTGGCAGAGGGCTTTCCCCTTAACGGCAATGCCTGGCCAACTTCAGGTCTGGATGCTCTCATTCTGCAGCGTGCGGGCCACCTTCTTGGGTTAGCATGGTCTGGGTTTGGGAATGGGATGAAGCTGGCTGAGTACACCCCATGAAGATGGTTATTGTGGCCTGTGCCCTGGTCCTAGTTGGTGCCTTTCTTTGCCCGGGTGCTCAGGAATGGGTTGTGGGCTGGGTGAGCTGTGCTGAGGGGAGAGGGAGCTCTGCCTGTGGTTTCACGCCTGTCTGCCAGCTCCTTTGTCTCCCTGGCTGTTTGCACAGCAAGGGTTGGTTCTGCCAGCAGGGACAGAACCAGGGACAGGTTCTGCTGTGGCACCTGGCTAGTCTTCTCCAGCATCTGCTCGACCCTGACCCCATGGGCTAGGGGTTCATGTTTGGACCCTGAGGTCTCTGTAGTTGTACTGGTCACTGGGGCTTCTCTCTGAAGATAAGCAGAGCCTGGTACAGAGCTGCTGCCTGAGGTCCTCTTCAGCCTCTGGGATGGGTATTGCTCCTGCAGGAGACTCTTGGTCCACTGCAGTCTGGCTCGGTACCCTTCCTAGCCTGGCCCTGTGCTCCTACAGCCCCTGTGGCTAATTCCCAGCTCCACGGCACTGGGACAGGGCACTGGATAAGGCTCTATCCATCTGCCTCTTACACCCTCAGCTTCCCTGCTGCCCTAACACCCTGCCTGGGGAGGGCGTCTGTGTTTGAGCTGTTGTTTGTCAGTCTCTGTCTGTCCGTCTCTTCTCAATGTCCTTGTTTCTTTGTTTTCAAGCCACCTGACCAATGAGATCCCTGCGTAAGTACAGTCCTCCCTGCAGCCATCTGCCCTCCACCACCTCTCCCATCGCCACCCTGACCACCAGCCCATGCAGGGGTGGGAGGGGGAATACAGGCATTATCCCAGAGGTCTGCCATGGGCAGGCGTTCCTGTTCCAGGGTGAGGAGGACACAGGTACTGCAGCTCAGGACGCAGCAGGAGCGGTCAGTTGTCCCTGCAGCATGCTGCAACTTAGCATTAGTTTAACTGGATGAGCATAAAGGAAGAAAGTTCCTGTGACTTAACTCTTCTGTCAGTGGCAAAAGCGTTGGTGATGCAAGTACAGGATGCTAATCCCGCCTTGGTTTTTCCAGCATGAATGTGGCGTTGCTGCCATAGCCAGGAGGCCAGGCTGGGTGCTAGGAGAATGTTCCCCAGTCAGGGATGGGTGGCCTGGCCAACCCCTCACAACATGCTGTGTGGCCAGTGGGGCAGAAGAAGGGCCTGGGCAGATGTTCTTCCCTAGAACAGCCTTGACAGCTGTTAATCTGCTGTCTGTCTGTCTTGCTGAATAGCAGGAGTGGAAGAGAAGCGCTGATTGACGCAGCTGTATTCCTCACGGTGTGGGGGAGACTTTGAGTGATACCTGCCGGTCACATCCCCATTTCACCTCATTTTCTGCAAGCTGGGGTCAGACAGAAGCTGGGGAGGCTGACTTGCGTGCATGCATGTATGTCAACGCCTAGGGAACCACAGAGCCCATCAGCTGCATGTCCACAACCGTTTGGGAGGTGCTCTGGGTTGCTCTAGTGTTTTTGGAAAGGGTTTTCTAGGAGCCAAGCATCCTTCTAAGCTAGATGGTGCCCTACAGCAACGAGGGGCATGTAGTGGCCTGCAGGACAACCCTGCCACGTGGCGGGGTGCCCAGCCTGTCCCTCTGCACGGGCATGAGCCGCATCCCTGCGGATGAGTGGAAAGCTGCTGCCTCTGTGTCCTGCCTCTCCCAGTGCTCTGCAAAGGGGGGGGCTCACCATTCCCAGCCTCCTCCCCGCCTGAGCCAGCCTATTTTGGCTGTGCATGCCCCATCCTGCGAGGGAGCTTAGCGCTTCTCCCCGGATCTCTCTGCTGGGATTTGGCAGCGGCACACTCTAGCCCCGCCAGGGCCGAAGGACCCATTGGGCTGCCCATAAAAAGTAGTTTCTTCTGCCTCCAGGCAGACACCGGGGTGTGCCTTGGGCAGGACCAACACTTTGATTGCTTCTCTGGGCTCTGCTGGCCGTGACATGCCTGTAGGTTTGGGGTGGTTTTTTTTTTTTTTTTTTGAATGTGCATTTTTATATATACATCGAGTTAGAGCTGATTGTAATGCTGGGCCTGTCACGCAGTGCCAGCAGGACAGCTGTAGTCCTGGGTTTCCCCTTCTCCCTGCGCACCCAAGTGCTCCAAGGCTGACTCAGAGGCCATAGGTGTGGATTCAGCTCTCTGCCTAGATGGGAGCCCATTCTGCAGCATCCCAAAGAACCAGCCTGAGAACCCCCGCAGGGATTGCCCAGGAAAAGGGTCCTCATGGACCAAAAGCTCCCTTCCACCAGCAGTGCCGCCCTCTGTCCTGTCCTGGGATAAACATCCCAGCAGGGCAGCAATGGGTGACCAGTGGGAACACTGACGGTCCTGACCCAGGAGGGCATTGCAGAGCCCCTGCACTGCTGCGACAGGGCTGTGTTCCCTCTTTGCCATTATTCTGCTCCCCCTGGCTAAGCAACAACTTGCAAACTTTCCTCTCTGGCTTGAGGAAACTTGTCCCCAAGGACCGTGGCTGCGGCTTTCCTGCTTGTACTGGGCGGTTTGCTCAGGTTGGACATTGTGTAGGGTGAAAAGCTGTCACTGTCGAGCAGGGCTGTTCCCTGTCCGTGAGCGGGGTGGGAGGGAAGGGTCTCCTCCGCTGTCCTGCGCTTATCGCATGCTCCCCTTTCTTCCCGCATCTAAGTCCCGAAGCGCTGGACTATCCTGCGGAGCTCAGGTGAGTCTGTGCCAGGCTTTCAGCTCTTGTGTCTCGTGCTCTGCTGTTGCTGCCTCAGCATGTCTCTGTCTCTGTGCGTGTTCTGTGTGTCCATACCCTCGGCTTTTTATTTGTAAGGGATACAGCTCTGGAGATGATGGGAGTAAAGGCGAAGCCAGTCCTGTTCCTCCAGCATAGGAACAGCAGCTCCTGTGCAGCTCCAGCTCTGGCCCTTGCTCCTGGGGACCGAGACAGCAAATAGCTACAAGAGAGAGGAGAGGCTGAGTTACCTTGACGGTACAGAGGGCTTCTTGCAGAGCCCTCATCCAGCCGTTTGGATGCAGTGTCCCTTGGGAATAAAAAGCTGTCTGTGTTGCCCATGTTGTCTGGTCTATGTATGCGCATTGTCTCAGAGCATCCCAGGAGAGCGGGTGGTGACTCCATATGGCAACCTTTGCCAAGAGCCTTTTGCCGGTTCCAAAAGGGACCGAGCAAACATGGGGATGCCAATGTGGGGGAAATCCTCTCCTTCCTTCATTCCTCCCTTGGGAAAGGACACCGTGTCTAGGAGAAAGAAGGCTCTGCCTCTGGGGACGGTCTCCATCCCCATCAAACAGCAGGGTGCTCATCATCTCACGGTCCCCAGCCTCAGGTTCCCGTTGGGCTTTGGTCAAGCAGAGGCAGTGGTGTAAAGCATATGTCCCCAAGGCCAATGGCTGTGTGGTGATGGCATGGGGAGCGGTAGTCCCCAGGGACCCCAGCTCTGCTTGCTCGTCAGACGCCTGCGAGCAGGATGGTGGAATGGTGTTGACCCCAGCTTAGCTGCTGCCTGCAGCCCTTGTGATGTGGCCAACAGAGCCCTCTTTGTTCTGACCTCTCTCAAATCAAAGGCAGCTCTGCGGAGAAAACCCTTGTGCTGGCCAGATCAGGGCCAGCCCGGTACCGTTCACCACCCCACGTAAGAGACCTCTTCCTTCAGCGCCTGTATGTGAGGAGGCAAAACCAAGACTTGTGTGGCACAGCTTGCAGGGGTTGATGTGTCTGAACCTTGTGCTCCACGGAGGGCAGAAGCCAGGGGCAGTAGCCCCAGTCTGTGTCTTTGGAGGTTCAAGCTGGATGTTGGGGCAAACGCTTCATCCCCAGGAGAACCGTGCAGCCCCCGCTCAGGTCAGCAGGAAGATGGAGAAGTTCCATTCTTGGTGTTCCCAAGCTCAGCTGGGCAGAGCCACAGCTGCCTACATCTAGTGTTGGCACTGGTCCTACTCTGAATGGACTAGAGACCTCCAGAGGGCCATTTCTTTGACCCCGTGGCCTGGTTCAGAGCTCTCCATCTGTTCCCCCCACCATGCACCAGGCCTTCTGAGCAGCCCTGGGCTATCACAAAGGCTGCGACCCCTTAAGGGCAGCAGGTAGGGACTGAGACCCCTGATGCCAAAGGTTGGTTGAAGGTTGTCCTCAGCAGGTGAGCTAGTTGGCTGGGACCAGAGAAGGCTGACTGGCTGTCTGTTGCTTTTGTAGCCACGTGTTTTAACTCTGCCCTGTCTTCTCCTCGTGCAGCGAGAAGGCCTTGCAATCGAACCACTTTGAACTAAGCATCAAAACAGAAGCCACGCAGGGGCTGATCCTGTGGAGCGGGAAAGGGCTGGAGCGCTCAGACTACATTGCCCTCGCCATAGTGGATGGCTTCGTACAAATGACCTACGATCTCGGCTCCAAGCCAGTCGTCCTACGATCCACGGTCCCAGTCAACACCAACCAGTGGATTCATATCAAAGCGTACAGGTGTGAAGGAGGAGAGAGTGGGACTGTGGCGGATTGCTCTGGGATGGGCAAGATGTGAATTAGGGAGCCTGAGTCACGGCCGTGGCTCCATGCCCTGTGATCCCCAAGGGTCACTCCTCTTCTTGGATGATAATAATAGAGGAGAGGCATGTGGGCAGTGCCGCGTTGGAGGGGCGCATGTTGTGACACGCCTGGAAATGTCAAAGGGGCAGGCTCAAGGAGGTACGAAAGGTTCGTGCCTTTTATTTTAGCTGACTGAGGGTTTGACATTCTGTTCGGGTTGAGCCTGAGCTGTCCTTTTTTATTTTTATTGGTGGTGGGAGTGGTGAGCGGATCATGCGGCTGGCATGCCGGGGATTTCTGCTGATGGGGCTGGAGGAAGCCGTGGCCGCTGGCAGGGCTGCGGGATGTCCTCTGCTCCCCACTCCTCTCCAGGTGAAGAAGGGCTGATGGTGCCCAGTGCCTGGGTTTAGCGTAAAGCTGCGGCCAGCTCTGGGTTTTTCCTCTCAGGTTGCTAATCACCTTCTGTTTCTTCTTCCCTCCCTCCGGGAGCAGGGTACAGAGAGAAGGCTCCCTTCAAGTCGGCAATGAAGCCCCCATCGCTGGCTCTTCTCCGCTTGGTGCGACACAGCTAGATACAGACGGGGCCCTGTGGCTGGGTAAGTCAGTGTGGAAAGCGTGAACCTCCTCGGTGCTCCTCGCCGAGAGACTCAGAGCCGGAGCTGGGACATTGATGCTCCCTCACTTGTTCAAATGGGACGCCTTTGCCTCCCAGGTGGAGTTGACAAGTTTGACCTAAAAAGTTCCCTGCTCGTTCTCTGCCTACTAGGGCAGGATACTGGTGACAGCTGAGGGACAAAGGGTTGGCTTTGCCAAATGCCAGTCCTTTCCATGTCACCATGTCCCCTGAAGAGAGCCATTGGCTGGTCTGCGGCTCTGGATCCCCTGCTGCCCATGGTATGGAGCACCCTCTCCCTCTTCAAACTGGGAGCACTCCCATCTGCCCAATTCCCTCACCTGCGGGAACCTCTGTTAGTTCACCAGCCTCGCAAATGGTTCTTGCTTGGGTAACTCTGGTACGCAACAGGGAAATGGCTGAACTGAGAGAAGGGCACTTCTGTCTGGAAATATGTAAATACCCAGAGTTTAAATGTTGCTTTATTTGCAGACACGCCAGAACGTGCCTGTGTGTGCAGCAGAGTTGGTTCCATTTGTGTTGACGTAGGGATTTTGATCCTGCAAACAGAGTTTGGCCCATTCCATCTATCTCGCGCTGCCTGTGGCAGATCTGTCAGCGCAGATAGAGGCTGCATTTGTCCTGTAACAGCTCCAATCGGCAAAAAGTCCACCCACCAGTGTAGGATAATTGCGTTTAAATACAACTAGGTTCCTCCTCAGGCAGGGGCTGTAGCAGCCCCGGTGTGCAGGATTGCAAAGGGGCACAAGGGCCACAGAAATCAATGGACAGAAATGTTCGTCGGGGGATTTCAATCATCTGTAACGAAGAATCAGTGAATTGGATTCTGTTCACACTTTGCAGAAGCATCTGTTCTTATCTTCCCAGTCGAAGCCTGTAGTTTCAGGTCTAACCTGAAAGTTAGTCACAAAGAAGGCACAAAGAGTTCACGTTCAAAAATGTAGCCTTACCTCTGAAAAGACGGTATCCCAGGCGCCTTTTCTCATTCTGAAATCATCCTAGAAGTTATGAGGCAAGCAGAATTTTTCCATGAGGAATTTTTGCTTGGCTGCCCCACTGGCTCTTCCAAAGGCTTTGTTTGCAATCAGCCTTTCAAAATTTCAGGGTCTGGAATGAGCCATGTTGGACGTTTCAGTAACTGAAATAAAATTTAGTTTGAATTTGGGACCAACCTCCAAAGAAATGAAGTATTTTAAGTTGGATTGGTATTTTAGAACGCAAGTTACTGGTTTAAGCGTCTTGAGGAAACCTGTATATATTGGTTGGAACTGGCATTTCTCTGATTTAAGTGAAAATAAATACTGGCCAGGAGGGAGGTTTTTTTCCCCGCTGTTGAGGGCGTTCATGTGTGTCCTTTGCCTTCCTGTCTCTTGCAGGGGGAATGGAGAAGCTGAGCGTGGCTCACAAGCTGCCCAAGGCCTACAGCACTGGCTTTATTGGCTGCATAAGGGACGTGATTGTCGACCGCCAAGAACTGCATCTGGTGGAGGACGCTTTAAACAACCCCACGATATTACACTGCTCAGCCAAATAGACCCCCAGGGACCCTTCCTTCTCCTTCCCTCCCTCCTGCCTATTGCTGTAATTATTTTCTATTTTTGTAAACTTATTGCTTTTTATATTTTGGGGGGGAAGGGGGGAAAGGGAGGGGAGGAAACACCTTTTCTTTTGGGTTATTTGTTCGGTTGCAGTCTATCCAGGTCAGTCAGACTCTTATAATCAAACAGCAGCAACAAAGAACAAACCTTGAACCAAGTCTCCAAGAAGTGACAGAAGAACTTCCCCATTGCACCTGCATTGTAAATCTTATTCATACTTGAAGCTTCTTTTTGGGGGGGGGGGGGGGTTGTTTTTCTCTCTCCTTCTTTGTGTTCTTGGGTTGTTGTTCATGCCTGCGGGGGGAAAGGATGCTGGTGCTGGCGAGATGTGTGGCCTTCGTGGATTCACCACCTTCCCATCTCAGGCCTGGCCCCCAAAGCCCCCTCTGCAGCGATGGGTGAGCAGGACAGTGGCTCTGAGAATTGCCAAGTGGGAATTGCCACCCTGCCGAGCCTTCTCCTGGCCCTGTGTTCACCCTGTCTCCCTCCTCCCCTCCCCCTTCCTCTCACTATAATTTATGTGTGTAAGGATCTCAAGTGCTTTTCTCCTTTATGCTCTGTTAAAATCAGGGATGCCATGCACTGGAAGAGAGACCAAGGTCTGCTCTGAGCAGGCAGAGAAGCATTGCTCTTTGGTTGTCTTATGACTGTTTGCTGGACTGAGAGGTGCTGTGGGGGACACGTTGATTTCTCTGTTGGCTCTCCTCCTCCTCCTCCTCTTGGACACATGCAGAAGCAGCTGTGAAACCTCATTTCCACGCTTTGTGTTTATCCAGACATGTCCTAACCACCTGCTTGCCCTGGCTGCTCTTCCCAAGAGCTTCTGTGTACCAAGCGTTGCCCTCCCGTGCGCCAGTGAGAACTTGCAGCGCGTCTTCAAGAGCTGGAAGTGCTCTCCCTCTTCCAGCGCCGTCAAACGGGCTGCGAGGCCACAGGGAACGGGTCCCTTTTCACTTTAAAAAAAGAAATAATCTGTTGGATGTGTCCTTCCATGACCCATGTCCGTTTTCCAGCCTCTGGGCACGACTTGCCCCCTCTGTCTACCATGAGGATGCTTGCCAGCACATGAGTCTCTGTAGAGCTGGTATGAGAGCCTCTCCCATGAAGAGTAATTGGAGTTTTACCATTGACTTCAAGTTGCTGGGTTGTTTTTTTTGCAATGCCCAGTGCAATGCAGGGTCTTCCACACCGTGATCAAAGCTGCTCTGGAGGCTGCCAGCCCAGCAGCAAGAGCTGAAATGGGGCGTGAGGCAGGAGTGTTGGGGAGGAGGGTTGTGTGGTTTTGGGTTGTTTTTCTTTTTTTTTAAAGTATTTTCTTCCTCCATGCAAATCTTGAAAGCAAATACTGTGGTGCCAGTTACAAAGCCAGTGTGTGTGTTCCTGAATGAATGTCGGGGTGGTTGGGAGTGTCTGTCAACCGGCATGCGTTTGCGTGCAGAAACGGAATCTCCTGGAAGCAGGAGAAGAACAAATGGATTGTAGCTGTGAAAGAAAGGACCCGCTCCGTTCAGCTTCCTTCTCCATGGGAAGAATCTACTGATGCCGTGTAGCATCTATGTCCCTTCCTACCACCGGGACACAACTGTGTCCCTTTCCCACCCTGGGATGGCAGTTGGCATTGCTGTGTGTTAAACCAGCCTTTACGGACAGCGCAGAATTAATCTGAAGGATCCTGCCAGGTAACAAGTGTTAATTAATATCCAGGCTGCCATCATTTTGCAGTTTTGCCATAAATTTCTAGCACGCCGTGTGGTGTACCTTTACAAAGTAGCGCACCCTTTGCAAATGTTGTTTCGTGGCACTAAATTCGGAGCCATGGAAAGTCAAATTGCTTTTCTCAGGGTGAGCTCTGGACACGGGCGTGACAAAGGGGAAGAACGTAGTGTAAAACCACTTGGCTTGCTTTTTTCTTC
>VWZL01001934.1:17121-37438 GCA_013396915.1 Stercorarius parasiticus
TCACAGGGAGGGGTTTCCCCACCGACCCCGGGCCCGGGAGCCCCCGCCGGGGCGCGCAGTCGGCGCGGAGCTCTGCGGAGCCATGACCTCCCGCAGGTAAGGACCCAGCGCGCACCCGCGGATGGCCACCGCCGGGGCGCCCGTGGCTACCGGCCGCCGCCGCCTCCTCCTCCCCTGGCTCCGGCTCCGGCTCCTTCCCCCGGCTCCGGCTCCTTCCCCCGACTCCCGCCGCTTCCCCCGGGCGGGGCTGGGGGCTCCGGTGGCCGGGTTGAAGCTGCAGCCTTCGCCCCCCCCCACACGGCTGCTGCCAGCCTGCCTTTGGCCACTAGCCCGTAGGCTGGTTTAGGTCGCCCCGTGGTCGCGGGGAGCCGGCTGCTACCTTAAAGCATCTCGTCTCTGTGACCTGCGGTGGAGATGCTGAAGAGGGGACGCCAAAACGCCACCGAGCTTTGAAACTTGCTTGAAATATGTCTGCGGGCTGCAAAAAAAAAAGAGATACTTGGGTGTCTCTGGTGTGTTGTTGGTGCCTCCTCCAGCTTCTCCCAAAGCTTCAGTTGTTTTTTTTCTCGGTGGGGACAGTAGCCCGTGTGACTTGGGGTCATTGTCCCTTCTCGGTTCCTCTTTCTCTGCTATGGCTTCAGAAAGGGTAAATAGCCAGTAAACTGGAGGGTGGATGGTCTCCTCCTGTGCCTGTTTCCAGCCAGCTCCGGGCTCCCCTGTGCCGTGGTGCGGAGAGGGGGCTCTTAATATCTAGTTTGGGGGTTCTTTGCTCTCGTCCATCCTTTCACGGAGGCTGCCTTAATGTGACCTGAAAAAGCCTTTGTTGCTATTAGAAGTCAAGTGTGTTTTGAAAAGCCCTGAGGAGGGTGGTGGCCGGGAGCAGCCGTCCAGCTGACGGTCACTTCGAGCTGAGAAATGGGATCGGTTACAGGACAGGGAGTGCTCCTTTGGTGTTGGTACAGGACTGGACGCGGGCAGGTCATGAGTGGGGTTTCCACAACTGTCTCTTGAACTCCAGGTTCTCCTCACGTGCATTCCTGCAACGCCAGGATTCAGAGCTTTGGTTGGTTTATGGGGTTTTTTTTGGGGTCTCTTCTGCCACCCAGCACTGCCTGTCTCTCCTGTAGAAGTGCTGAGCCGTGTTTCGTGCGTGTCTGGTTCAAAGCGTGCAGAAGAAGTTTAGGAAGAGGCGGTGTTCATCTGGGCGGTGCCATGTTAAGTTACGAAACACGCTTGCTGATGGGTGATGGGGTATAAAGCGGAGGGCTGGGACTTGGGGGCCCCTGGATTTCATTCTCAGCTCCGGTTGTGCTCCCTGTGCCCACAGGCGAGTCAATATTTGCCCACGCTGCCTATACCTTGCAAGCTCCACCCTGGCGGGCAGTTACCCAGGGCAGCAGACTGCTGGAGACGGCAAAATTGTGATGCCACTGCCAGCTCAGCCCTTGCGGGAGCCCTGAGAAACCTGGTAGTCCTGCTGCTAGGAGGGGTCAGAGCCGGGTCGGTTGGCTTTTGCGCTGGGGGTGGGTTGCTCCCAGCATCTGTTGCCCCCGTCGTTTCCACTGGTGCACTGGGTTTGCTGCTTCTGGTTCTTTTTCCCCATCTTGTGGCAAGCCTTTCTTCTTGGCCCCGGCCTTTCTTCTCTTGCCCAGCGACATGCAGGGTGCCTACCAGCTTGGTGTGGCAGCTTTCTCCTCTGCCTGAAGACCTGGCTGATGCTGTTCTCCCTCTGGCTCAAAGCGTGGCCAGCTTCTGCCCAGGTGAATCTACGGAGGCCTCCACCTGTGCTGGTGGAGTGTTGAGAGGGTCAAGTGGTCCCTCACAAGGGATGGCCACTGCGGGGTCCAACTGAAGTACTAAATAGTGGATCCTTTGTGTCTTGTCAGCATCGTACCCGCATCCTTTCTCACAGGTCGTTCAGACTTGCATGGGAACCCTTGGAATTAAGGGCCCTTTGGCATTAATAGGCTTACGGGCTGACTTACGCAGGCTGGTGGTGTGGAACTTCTGAAAGCCAGTGTACGGTTGGCCATTGTGTGGAAAGAGGGCGCTGTGAAGCAGGGGGACCTGTGAGGCAGTGATTTCTCGGGAGCTTCATCCCAACCAAAGTGCTGGTTCCTCTCTTCAAGGGCCACCTCTGTGGCTGAGGATGCGCTTTGCGGCAGTGGGCTGCTGTGAGGCTGTCACCAGCCGAAAATCCTGGAGCTGGTGTGGATGCAGATGTGACTATGGACTGTCACTCGGATCTGGAATGTGCGTGACCTGCTGTGACTGTCCCCTGCCACAGCACTGTCCCATGGCTGCGAGGTCGGATGCTCTGCTGGATGCAGTGGAGCTCTCAAGAGGGTCTGCTGGGACCGAAGGACGCTGCCTTCCCTTCTGCCCTGGCACAGGGGCAAGGTAATAGGGATGTCTGAATCGGGGGAATGGCAGAGGTGGCGTGGCGGGCCACAAGCCTGTAGTGAGAGTGTGACATATTAATCCCAAGGGTTATTTTTCACCCTCCTTTCCTCCCCTTCCTGGGCTTGTGACCCTACCGGTGCGAGAGCTGTTTGGATAAGTGTCTCTTAACAACTGATGCTCTCTAAGAGAAGCTCGTGGGAAGCCCAGGCTTGTATGAGCGCTGGGACCAGTATCTCTGATGCTGAGTGCTGGGCACTGCTTAATGCCTCTCCTCCTCCCTGTGTATCTGTGGAGGGACTGGGAGGAGATGGGGTGACTCCCTAGCTGAGAAGAAACAGCTTTACCCTGGGACACCTAGGGTACTGTCCTGGTTTGAGGTGGCCAGTTCAGCCCAAACCACAACAGATTTGTGTGGGCTAGTTTTTCTCAAGGCAGGCACAATAAAGTGCTTTCTGGGTGTTTGACTCATTCAGGAAGCTCTCGTGGCCGTGCCGTGCTGTGGGGAGAGGTCTGAAGGACTGGGAGAAGATGCTGGTCATGCTGCTTATGGCCTTCTGCAAGGCCACGCTGGTGAGCACAGGGGCCAGGCTGGAAAGCAGTGGCCACAAGTCAGTGCACGTGTGTGACAGGAGGGAGAATCAAGCCCCGCTGTAGAAATAAAGCAAAGTTGTTGCCGTCGGCCTAAACCACAAAGCTTTTGCAAATGCTGAGCTCCAAAGCTGCTGCCAGGGCCTCATTGCGTTGTTTCTTTAAAACGGCTTGTGGAAAGAATGACCATTTCTTTCCCTCTCCCAGCTTTGCTGGCATGTGACCTCTCAACTGCAGGGAAGGTCTGGAGGTCAGGGATGTGCCACCCCCCAGCAAGGACAGAGAAATCACGGTTCTGCTGGAATGGCGAGAGCCCCAGAGGAACCGCAGCCCTCCTCTGCTTTGGTGCTTACATCCGCTCGGGTGCGATTAGAGGCCTTTTGCTGTGACATGGAGATATTAGTGGATAAACCTCCCATCCCCAAGGCTTGCAGATCCCAAATGCCCTGTTTCTTTCCCTAGGAAGGAGTTGTGCGGCGTCTGGAGCACTTGGTGGGTGGCAGCTGGCTTGTGCGTTGCCCTTGTCTGCAGGGCAGGCTTTTTCTTTCCAGCCAGGTTTCCTGGGATGCTGTGGCTGGGAGGAAGGGAAAGGCTGGAGGAAATGAGTAAATGCCAGCTTTCGGAGCCTGATTGTCTCCAAAGGTTGCTCCAGTTCTGCAGGACTGAGTGATGGTGTCGCAGAATTGGTGCCTGCGGGTGGTAGGTTAGAATCATAGAATAGTTTGGATTGGAAGGGACCTTTAAAGGCCATCTAGTTCCAAGCCCTGCACCGTGAGCGGGGACATCTTCAACTACATCAGGTTGCTCAGAGCCCCGCCCAACCTGGCCTGGGGTGTTTCCAGGGATGGGGCATCTCCCACCTCTCTGGGCAACCTGGGCCAGTATCTCACCACCCTCAGCATAAAGAATTTCTTTCTTGTAGCTCATCTAAATCTCCCCTCTTTCAGTTTAAAACCATCATCCCTTGTCCTGTCGCCGCAGGCCCTGCGAAAAAGTATAGACTTATAGAATAGTTGGGGTTGGAAGGGACCTTTAAAGGTCATCTGTGGCCGTCTACGGTTGTGGAGGCCCTTTCCCTCATTGCTCTCTGTACTGTGGTCCTGGTGCTTTGGGTATGGCTACCGATGGTGAAGCAGGTCCTGGTGTGGAGCAGACAATTATTCTTCTTTACTGCCTGTGCGTGTATGAGAGAAGCTTTCCTTCTTGGCTCCAAGGCCATGGTAGCAGTGAAACGGTACTGGTGGCTCCAGGGCCATAACGGGACTGCGTGTGTTGGTGATTGTGCAAAACCCCACTTGGCTACTGGTGTCCCCTGCACTCAAAAGTGGGCTGGAGAGATGCCGGATCGCACACCTCGTGCCCTGGGGAGCGAAACATGGGGTGGCAGGCAGCTTCCAGCACCATGAGGGTGAAACTGCCCTGGGAAGGGACTACCGGGACTGAAGGTTTCGCAGTTTTCAGGGCAATGAATGATGTTGGGGGGACTGGTAATCTGGTGAAATGCTTCCATTTCTGTAGCAGACTTGACGAAGAGCTGCAGCGTGGTATCCCGTATCCAGCTCTGAGAGTGTTTGTTTGACAACTTTTTCCCTGCGTTCAGGCAAACTTTTTTTTTTTAAATCTAGTTTACTGCTTAGCCAAATTACTTCGTGCGCGCCAATTTTTATGGCACATTGTGGGTGGTTCCCTTTGAAGCCTCAGATCGCTTGTCACTACGGGCGTAAGCAGCCGGGGTGGGAAGCGGTGGCTGCTCCGCCGCGGCTCATAAGTTGGGGTTGGCCAAAGTCCTGCATGTGCTTTCTCCAGGATGGTTTACCGTGCTTGTGCAGGCCACGTTGCTGCGCGTCCGAGGCATCAAATGCGTCCAGCAGCCTGTATCCTGAAGCCTTTCTTGCTGTCCCACCTCGAGCATCTGCTGCAGTGACGCAAAATACAGTGCCGGTCCCCCCAGCAGCCTGCGGTCCCAGCCTTCCCACTCCCTTTACCAGCGAGAAAACACATGCTTCCTGCGGTGAATCCAAATGTAAATATTAACCTTAAGTATTTGCAATAGCTGCTTACTTTGGCAACTTGGGTGGTGGTGGGGATGTGGTAATTTCTGGTCCAGGAAGCAAAACCAGGCCAGTGTTTTTGGCGTCTTGGCTGTTGACCAACAACACACCGTGGGCAGAGCTCTGGGCCGAGGGTGCCTGCAAGCATGGGGTTGCAGGTCTTGCCGGTGGGATTGTGCTGTGTCTCTGCGGTGCAGGTCCACAGTGTTAAACTCAGAAATGTCCTCTGGAAATTTTCCACGTGCTGTTTGTTGGTACCCATCTCTTTGGGCAGCGCTCGGCTCTGGAGCTCCAGAGCTCAGCTCCAGCACGAAAAGGGTCGGGCAGCTGGAGACGGGGCACAACAGCAGCTTCATTTCGTAGAATCATAGAATGGTTCGGGTTGGAAGGGACCTTAAAGCCCATCCAGTGCCACCCCCCTGCCCTGGGCAGGGACACCTCCCACCAGACCAGGTTGCTCCAAGCCCCGTCCAACCTGGTCTTGAACCCCTCCAGGGATGGGGCAGCCACAGCTTCTCTGGGCAACCTGGGCCAGGGGCTCACCACCCTCAGAGTGAAAAATTTCTTCCTAATATCCAATCTAAATCTACCCTCTTTCAGTTTGAGTGGGTCCAGTGGGTTCCTCTCCTAAACAGGCTTCCCCAGCCCTTCCCAGCCCCGTAGCTGGTGCCTTGTGCTTCCCTCCTTTGCTGCACCTGAATCTCGGCTCAGATTTTCCCTGTTTTTCCTCTCTCTGGCCGGGCTGTATGAAGATGTCCTTGGACGCAGGCTCCGTTAGCAGCAGTACGGGAGAATCAAAGCTCCAAGGCTTTTGTGCAAACGTGAGCTGAGACTGCCCGTACACACGCTGCCTGGGCAGGCAGGGAGGTGGGGGATGCCGAACGCTGTATTAGTGAAAGGAGCAGACCTGCTTTTTCACCAGGCTTTACTGCGGTAAACGAGGACGAGAACGTCGTCAGCAACCTTAAATCACACTTCAATCCCAAGCCTACTGTTTATTTCCAGATAGGGCGAGTTCCTTACTGCAGGTCCTGAAATGCGTAAATGCCCTGTTCTCTCCCCTTTTCCAGCGAGGGAATAAGAATTGGTTAACGGCCTCGCTCAAAGACAGAAAACTAGCCTTGCCTAGGAGAGGTTTTTTGGATCAGGCCCTCTGTGATTTTTTTTCCAGTATCCTATGGTTTCCCCCCAAGGCAGGGTGAGCTGCTCTCGTTATGGTCCCCGAGACAAATGAAGCGCTCTCGGCCCTGGAACGCGTTTCTCGGATGCAGCTGTATCTCTTTTGCGGGCTGCCAAGGAGAATTCCTCACCGTCTGCAGCGGCAGGGTAAGGCGCAGCGCACCGAGGAGGAAATCGCTCTTCCAGCTCCTCCTGCCAAAGCTATATTGAGGGCGAGTTTCCTTTGTGGCTGGGTGGTACCGGAGCTGCTCGCCGCTGCTTCCAGCAGGGTTTAAATTAATTGGGGTTTCTAGAGATGGTTCTTCTCGGGAGCCTTGGAGGCACCTGAATGAATGAATCGGAGCTTTGTGCTCCGGCGGAGCTCTGCCAGCGGAGCAGCGGTGGCCAGCTGGACTCTCCAGGGTGTGGGTCTGGCTCCGTGTGGACCTCTGTGGCCACCGCAAGCGAGCGGGCAGGCGTGGGGGAGGCTGTTCCTAGTGTCCCCAGCACCTGAGCTGCCCCCCCCACAGCGGGTGTCTTCTCCCCCAAGGACGGCTCAGCTGGTGGGGCCCCAGGAGAAGCTCCTGCTCCTCAGAAAGGGGAAGGGAGCTCGGCACCTCTAGCACCACCATGGGAAACCCGTCAGCCCCAAAGCCCAGCTGGAGATGGTTCTTGGTGGCCATCGTCCCTTCCCTTTGCTCTGCGAGGCAAACCTTGCTCTCCCGGAGCTTTTCCCAGGGGCTGGATTTTCATGTTGGTGGTCACATCTCTCACTGTAGAGTCAGTTTAAGGCAGTTGAAGGCAAAGTTTGTGGTCTGTAATGGAGTCTTTGACTTATTCCTCAACTTGAAAAGGACTGGCCAAGCCAAAGGGCTCCGTTATCCCTGGTGACAGTCATTCCCTGAGCAAACAGGTTTGGAGTGGAGGTTGAACCAGATGGTCTTTGAGGTCCCTTCCAACCTGGTATTCTATGAAACCAGCAGCCTGGTCCCTCTTAAGGAGGGCCCTATGAGTGGGTGACCCAGAGCTGAGGGCTTTTCTAGATGCCCTTTCATTCCCAAATGGCTCACCAAAAACTTATTTCCCAAATGCTGACATCTGGGTTTCCATCCCTGCCCTGAGGGACGAACAGAGCAGATATTTCCAAGCTAAAAACACGCTCCTGGCCTCTGAGGGTCTGTGTGGGAGAAGTATTCCTAAGGCTGTGGTTCTTTAAGCATCGATTTATCCTTTTTCTGCAGTGGGAATGGGTTTATTCCATTGCTTTTTCACTGCCTTGACCACAAGCAGTGGCTTGGGCAGGGCTGCACTTGCTGCCTTTGGAGATGAGTGGTGGGGAGGGATGGAAAGCGGCTCCGGCGGCCCAATTGCATGTTCCAGGAAATGTGCGTAGGATGGAGCCTAATCAGATTATGGGGCTGGTCTGTTTGCAGGCTTCCTGCATGAGCCTAAAGGGAAGGAGGAAATTCTTCGCATTAAACCAAGCTGGAAATCAGGAACCGTGTGCTTCCTGCATAGGCAGGCTTTTTTTTGCGCCCCCCCCCACCCCCGGCAAGTAGCTCACGCTGCCGTTTGTAGCGATGGTCCTCTCCAAAGACCTCTGCCCACTTGCAGTGGCTGAGGGACGTACTTGGAAGAGACGTAGCCTTCAGCATCTCCTCCTGGGCTTTCCGAGCTGCTGCTCTCCTCTAGCAGGTGCTGTGGCAGGTGTCCCAGGCAGGTCCCATATGGAAAGGATGTCGCTGGGATCCAGCTGCAGTAAAAGCATCTCTCAGGTGGTCTGGGAGTGCAGGGCTGTGAGTATCAGGCTTTAGGGGCTCGGGAGGAGCAGGGGGACTCTACTGTGCAGCCCTCCCTTGGCTCTGTCTTGGAGATTTTCTGTGTCAAGTCCCAGATATTTCCACGTGGACAAGAGAAACAGATCAGCCTCATCTTCTTTGAAATGCCCTGGGGGTTGTTAACGATGGGGTGGTCTCAGTGTCTCCATACCGAAGCCCCAGCCCTTCTGGTCTGCTCTGTCTGGCCCCTCCATTTGTCCCGCGGAATGGGCTGCGGGGCCTCCAGGGACCCTTAGCTGGGAGACAGATGAGCAGTGCCTCCAGGAGGTCTCCTGGCCCAGCCGTGGCTGCTGGCACCCATGCCATGGCAGGAGGATGGGTGCCCGGGGACAATCACAGCAGCGTTCCCTCCATCCACCCCCTCGCCAGGGCTTAGGGCTGGGGAAGCCTTTCCCAGCAAGGAGTGATGAGGTTTATCTTGCTTCTTGCAGCTTCTTGGTGTTGAAAGAAGTGCTGGGGGAGGAGAGGGTGAGTTTTCTAGGTGGGCTGGTGTTTGCTGCGACTATCCTGATTACGTTATCAGGTGAAGAGCCCATCTCGGAGCAAGTATCTGCTCAAGGTTTCCCGTGCACGAAGCTGGTGGGGGTGGTTCCCAGGCTGTACGTGCTGGGGCTTGGTGGCTCTTGATCTTCCCAAGGAAACTTGGATTCGATCTTAAAGGTCCCTTACAACCTAGACAATTCTACGATTCTAAAACGCAAGCACAGGTGTGGGACTGCTTGCTGCCCTGGGAGAAAAGGCACCAACAGCAGGGAAAGGCACGTGCCGAATGCAGTGAGCACCTCCCCGCCGGCCCTCTCCTGCCCAGAGACAGGGTTGCTGTGCGGGTTTCCAGCGTCTTTGGCAGCAGCCTCTGCTGCTGTGCTGAGGCAGGCTGAGTTCTTCGTTTCCTTCTACAGTCCAGGCAATCTTCATGCCTTGGCATCCCCTTTTATATTATCCAGAGGAGAAGACATCTGTGCTGTTGATGCACGAGGGCCTTCCGTGCAACCCCATCCTTTCCTTTCTCCTATCCAGCTGAGCAAGAACCTGCCTGTGACCTTAGGAGAATAAGGTCTGGAAATTCCTCCCATTCCCAACCTACAGTCATTAGATTTATCTGGACGGTGCCACGGCCCTGTTTAACTGTCTGCTGATCTCCTGTGACTGCTACAAAAGAGATTTTTATTATTATTATTTTTTCAAGTAAATAAATTTCAGGCTGGCGATAGCCCACACCAAAACAGCTAGATAGGAGGAAGCTTCTCCTTGTGAGCAGATGCTAAATAAAGAATTTGCTGCAGTTAGCTTTCAAGGGAACTGTCTCTCTCCTGCTATTTTAACCCAGCTGCGGGAGCTGATGGATGCCCAGCACCACTGAGGACGTGGTCCCCTCTCCCTCCCATTGCCCCGTGCTCCCTCCAGGGTGGCACAAGGGTCTTTGGTTCCCCCCTTCCCATCCAGCTTTGAAAAATCACCGTTTCTTCTTCCTCACCTTCTGGGGTGCAGCTCACCTCTGTCGGAGCAGCAGGGTTGAGCATGTTGGGCTTTACACTGAGATAGATGGCTTTGAGGAGATGGGTGCTGTGGGTGCCGAGAGGGTCGAAAAAGGCAGTGGTTGGGTTGTCAAAACAATGGTAAAAGACTGGACTTAAAAAGGTGAATAGGAGACAGGCAAGAGATTGGAACGTGCAACATCCCCCCCCGCCCCGCCCCGCTCCAGTGAGCTCTTGAAGTATTTTTGAAAATGGAGTGATTCTGGTTTGGAGAAACCGAGGGAAGACCCGCTCACAGTGACAGGAGAGTAAGAAATTATCAGTATCACCAGCCCCCGTGCTGGGGCTCTCTGCTGGATGCTACCTCCAGGGTAACGGTGAGGTTGCTCACAGGCTGGGGCTTTGTTAGCTCCTCCAGCCGCGGCTTGCCGGTCCCCAGCGCAGCCCGTCACGCTGGGCACATGTGACGGAGGGGAACGGACAGCTTGAACAGCCTCTGGAGTTGGGCTAACTATGAATACTTGACATAGCCCGCTCCTCGGGACGTGTTATTTGGCCTTGGGGATTTCAAGAGGGTGGGAAGGTGACAAAGATTTAATTTCAAAACAACAACAAAAAAATCCCCCTTCACACCCTTGACCAGCATCCCTGCCATGTAAGGTAGTTGCCAGGGCTATATTTGTCCCTGGTTTGGTTTTTTGGGGTAGTTTGTTTGTTTGTTTGTTCCCCTCTTCCTCCCACCCTCCTGAAATATTTCCATCAGTCTCCTCTCTAAGAAGTGTAACAAGCCCTGCCACTGATTAAATTCTAAATATAGCCATGGTATTTTTTTTCTCTCCAATTCTTCATGATGTATGTAGGTAGAAAATAGCCTTGGCGACTCTTCAAAGGTGACATGGGCCTGCTATGGGCTATATTTTTGTCTTGTCACCCTGCCCGGGTCCGAAATAAACCTCCTCATTTTTAATTAGCTCGCCGGGTTATATAATCCTGAAAGTTGAGGATTTCTGGGCTCGGCAAGAACGCACGTGATGCGGCGGGCTCAGGCACATCGTGGCAGGCCAAGGTGGCGTGTCAGGGTAGGGGCGACACCGCAGGAATCTCCTCTCCTCCCGCTGGCCCTGGTGCCAAGTAGGAGAGAGCCTGGGGAAGCCAAGAAGCCGTAGCAGGCGGCCACATGTCAGGTCCCTCGCATCCTAGGCTCTGCTCTTGCCTGGCTCCCTTATTACCTTATTTATTTATTTCATTGCAGTACTTAGAATCATAGAATGGTCTGGGTTGGAAGGGACCTTAAAGACCATCCAGGGACACCTCCCACTAGACCAGGTTGCCCAAAGCCCTGTCCGACCTGGCCTAGGAGAGGAACCTGCTGAATGAGGAAGGGCCTGGTTAACGGAGAAAGCTCCTGGGCTCCTTCGCCGTCTGTCTTGCCTTGGGGGCTGGTTTTGGTTTTCCTCTGCTCTTGGGAGAATGGGTCGGGGTTTTTCTGCCCTTGGCATCATCCTAACAATGAGTTGTTTTACTCCTGGCTGAGCAGAGCACGTTTGTTTTCCCACAGCCCAGGTCTGAATGCTTAAGTGTTATTTTACTCCCATCATCCAGCATGAAAGGTGGGAGCCGAATGATTCCCTCTGATGTTGTCAGGTGCTGGACCATGCAGCACCTCTGACCCCACTGCTGCTGCCTTACTTGCTCTCAAAGCATTTCTCTGGAGTGCCAGCCTGAGGCCTGCCGCTGGAGAAAGCGGCCATCCTTGTGGTTTGCATGTGGGAGCCCGACTGACTCTCCAGGTTCTCATGCTCACGATGACCCTGGTGACCCGATGTGGGGGTGATCCCCTCACAGGAGCATTCAGCATCCTTCTGCTCTTTCAGATTGCTTCCCTGCGCTTACCAAAGTGGCCCACCCCAAACTTCTCAGCCTCTCCAGACGGATAGCCCAGAAGATGAGCAGGCCGTGCGAGGCAGCAGCGCGTGGCAGCTCTGCACAGCTTTGAGAACTTTCTAACCACCAGATGGAGCAAAGGAACTTAAAGCACCATGGCTGACGCTTTGGCCAGGGGCTGCCCTTGGGCACTGAGGTGTAACCGCTGCCCTGTGGGCAGCTGCTGAACCTGCACCTTGCGTTGACTTCCTTCTCCCAAGCCTTTCCCTAGAAAGCGGGGCTGAGGGTTGTCCTGGGGCTGTCCTGGCAAGATGGCAGGTAGGTGCAGCTACCCGCGCATTGCAAACCTCTCCTTTGCCCTTCAGTCGTAACCTGCCCTACAGGTTGAGGTTCCCACTCCCTGGCATGTCTTTAGCTGGGGCTTATTCCAACCTGTGCAAGGGAAGGATGTGCTGCAAATGCCCGTTTGCTCTCTGGGCTGAACCAACCCACTGCCTGCTGTCGTCTGTGGCTCAGACCAGTTTCGGTCCTGCTCCGGGGCGGGCTGGGGAGCGGGGGTGTCAGTACTTGTTGCTGCTGTAGCTTTAAAGCAGTGGAAACTTTTGGTGTTGTCATCTCGATGGTCAAAGCTAAGAGGAACCGGCGTACTTTGAGAAGTGCAATTTAGCGAGGAAGGCATAGTTTTGAAGCGTCTGATTGCGCTGAAATTGCGGTTTTGGTGTCCCTCCTGACCGCTGGAAGGAGAAGGACACAATGCATCTCTGGGATTTGAACAGGCTTCTCCAAACCTTAAACCTCTAGTTTGGTGTTTAGCAGAACTGTGCGTAAACCACAGAATTAAGGGTCTTCAGACTAGTGCAAGCGAAAATGGGCTGGAGTTTCCCATGGCTGGTTTTTAGATGAGAGCCTTGAAGCGAGCAGCTGGTGAGCTTGGGACAAATAGTAGCACGGGCTGTTTCTGTATGGTCCCTCTGATGTGACCAGCCGTCCTGCAAACCATCAGCTCCCGCATCAGGGGACGTGGCATCAGCCGGGGCAGGGTTCCCACCTCTTCTCGCTCGTATTTCACACATGGGTGTTTGGGCAGTGACTCTGTCTAATGTAAAGGCAGACGGCAATTTCTTCTCTCCTCTTTGGCTTATACAAATATTTATCCTAGAAGGAGGCTTCTTGCCTCAGCTGCTGCAGGTTTACTTGGCTCATGGCAGAGGGTTCTGGCAAGCGTGTTGGGGGAGAAGGGAACACTGAACAGGTTTCTGCTTGAAAGGATGGCTAAAAAGCAGTGGAAAGCACAATCTTGTCAGGTAGTGACTACAGGAGAAAGCCGAGATGTGGTTTGAACCCTGTGAAGAATCCTTACTGCAGCCATGAAGCATGGTAACAAAGCGTAGAGGAAAGAGCTTGAGGAAACCAGCGCAGGATCTCATGCAAACGGCTGGCCCTCGCTGTGGCAGTCTGCTTTCAAACGATAAATGTCCTGGGGGTTATATTTAAGCACAGCATCTTGAAGGCCCAACTGGAGATTTTTCTCCAATACAGCGTAGGCAGGAGACTGTTGGCGTCAGTGAGTCTGGGTGATGCTGAAGAAAAGAAAGGTGTCTCCTCCCAGCCCTGCAATGGATGTCCTGCCTGGTCACCTCCAGTGGGCTTGGGGCAGGTTGGCTCATTCCACCCAGGAGCGATTGAGCCTGGGAGCTGCAGGGGCAGTTCCCAGCGAGAGCTCCCAGTAGGCATGGAAGATGCATGTCTTCAACACATAGGCTTTGCTATCGTGTGCATCGCTCGCAGAGGAAGGGAATAAAAGCCTGGTCTCTGCATACGGGGCTGACACGGTTTGGACATTGATGAATTTAATGAGACACAAGTTTTAGTCCCACGTTAGTTTGCTTCAAGGCCATAATGACAGAAGAGCCCTGTGGGCCATATATCTAAATACATTGGGATGTACGTATTGCGGAGAGGGAAGACACAGCTCCACAGAGGGCCAGCATAGCGTAACTTGGGGGTTTTTTCCCCTGTTTTTGCTGCATCATTGCAGCTGTTATCTCTGGCATCTCTGATGTCTGGCCATTGGCGGGTTGTGCTGTCTGCCTCCACGAGCAGAGGAAAAAGTGTGTGAGTGTTAAGGAGGAAACGGGTGTATATTTTAAAGCACAGGTTTGCACGGAAGTGCTGGCAGTAAACAAAGGAAAGTCCTGTTCTAGTTGTGAAATTGCTGATGCCCTTAACTGTTAGACACTAGCTCAGCTCTTCCTTGGCAGAACGTGGCTTGGTTTTCAGTGGTGCTTTCAGTCTTGGAATGATGTCAGAGAGAGAGAGAGATAAGATGGGGTTTTATTCCTTGGATATTTTGTTGAATGTCTTTGGAAGAGTTTGCCTGGTGGTTGTTAGGGTAATCTCAGTAGAAAATCTGTCTTCTGTTTGTATTCTAGGGATAAAGAGAGAGCTCAAGTGCCACTTCGAAGCAGTGCCCTTCCCAGAGACAGAAAAGAAGGTTTTTTTGAGGCTTCATTGCTGTGTAGAGTCCTTTTCCTGCTAGCGCAGCAATGGTTTCTATGAGAAGAGATGCAGAAATATCCCGGAAAAAAAAAGGCCACTGAGCCCTCTTGGATCTATAAGTGCTGTGCGGGGTTGGCCATGAGCCGCAGTTTAGGATTGCTTTCCCAGGACCCCTCCATTTTCACCATCACGACAGATGCAGCAGGAGCGGCGGTTTGTGTCGAGGCCCCCGCAGGAAGCATTATTCTGGTCCCACCATCCGCATCAGGCACCCGGGAGCAAATGGGGAAGCTGGGCACTACAGGAGGGCTGCCTGGATCTCCTCCATTAGCGGGAATCACGCCGCTGAGTTGCTCTGATTCTCCCTCTGGGGCTGTCAGGTTTTCCTACTGACTTGGAAGCAAGCATCCTTCTTGAGCGCAAGGGCTGCTTCTCCTCCTTTAGCGGGGTGAGAAGCCCAGCTCTTGCTCCGCGGAGCCACTCAGGGTGGGGGACAAACCCTAAAAGTGGCCCAAGCTATGTGTTCTTCACCTCCCGTTCCCCCTCCTCAGGACCAGTGGGGTCAGTCCCCAGTCTTGCCCGGCATTTCCCAGCTTGGGCTTCCCGAGTGCTCAGCTTTGCCCCGCAGTTGGGACTGCTGCTGAATCCCTAATCTCCTCTGTGCCTCAGCTGCTCTGTTGGCACGTTCCAGGCTAGCCGCAAAGCAACCATAATTGCGCTAAGTGTCTGTGGGATAATGGACTAAATACTCAGGATTGGAGAGGCAGCCGCATTCCCAGCTATTTAATACCTTGATTGATGTCTATTTAGCTGTTTGCCAGCCCATGGGAGGACAGCCTTCTCAGCTCTTGTTCCTCTGGCTGTACGAAGCTCGTGATGCAAGGATGTGAAAGAACCGTTCTACGAGAATATGAACTAGGCAGGACTGAGATATTTGGCCAGTCATGCGGTCGCAGGGCTGTAAGGATCCCAAGTTTGCTAGGGCTGGGTGTTGTGGTCTTCCTTCCTGGCTTGCTGAGCCAGGAGATCGGTGGTGGTTTCGGGCTGTTTGGAAGAGTGGAGTTGTCCTCTGTCGCCGCAGCCTTTGGCTTCTTGCAGGACTGAGAACACAAGTTCTTTCTGCCCAGGGGTGGCCTGAGGAAAGGTCCGTGTGCCTGAAAGCTTGTCTGAATTTTCCAGTTATATCATCTGATCTAATATAAGATGTTATCTCTCTCTGTAAACCTTGCTATCTCTCCACATTAAACCCCAGACCCGGACATGTTGAGATGCTTGGGCTGTCTAACTTTAGGCACCTGTGTTGGGTGGCTGAGGTGAGTGAGCCGTCAGGGGAGAGAACTGGGTTCTGTTCTGCACCACCCTCAGGAAGGAACTATTTCTCTCCATGCCTGAATAAGGAGATCGGACTCTAACTTGGGTGCCTTACAGCTACGTGGTCTACATGGTCAACTGTCCAGAAGGTGATAGCTGAGAAGGGCTGTGTAGAAACGCTTCTGCCCGAGGTATGGTTGTACGTGGAGAGCAGGGCAGTGTGTTTCCCCAGAGAGCTCCCACGGCGGAGAGATAAGGTGCACAAGTGACGGGTTTTGAACCCCGCTTTGGAGGGCAGAGGAACCGAGTCAGCACCAAATGAAGGGACTGCTTTTGAAGTTGAAATTAGGAAACCCCCCAAAAAAGCCAAGGTGTTTCTGAGTGTGTTGGAGGTTCCTCCTGAAAGAGCATGGCAGTCCTGTCCCCGAGAGGAGCAGAGCCTGGACCCATGAGCTGGTGCTCTCCCCTCCCAGCAATGAAGGCGATGACGGCTGCTCCTGGAGCAGAAATCTCTCCTGCTGCTTTGCCCGGAGGAGGAAGCTTTCACAGGGAGTGCTGTTCCGATACAGGAGCTCCATGGAGCATAACCTTGCCCATCAGCCATTCTTTTTTTCTTTCTCTTTAGCTTTGGCTGCCCATAAACTGACAGATAGATGTCGTCACGTACCATGTGCGCCTGGTGGTTACCCTCCCCGGTCCCCTTCTAAACACTCAATTCACAGCTGCCGGCTTTGTACCGATAAGAGAACGAGATGACTTCCTTTTCTTCTCTCCACCCCCACTCCCTTCCAGAATAAGCTGGGCTGTTTTTTGGTAAATAACTAGCTGTCACTTCTTCGCTTGAAACTTTCCAGGCTCCACCACCTTGGCCAACCCTCCTGAAGGATGCTGGAAGCTGGAACGTTCCTATCGGGCAGCAAACTGCCTTCCGCATCCTAGAGCAAGCTCTCCCCACCTCCCATATCCTACGAATCTTACTGCCTTTTGAGCTGTCCTGTGGTTTCTGTGGACTAACGAATCTCTCTGCGCGTACTCAGGAGCCTTAACCAGTTATGGTGAGGTAGGATATCTGTTCTGTGTATGTCGAGCTTCTATTTTTAACAAAGCTGGTATTTCTGAGTGGGAGCAAAGCGAAGGGGAGAAGGCACGGGGATCATCTCTGTAGTGCAGGTTGTGCAGAAAGGTTCCACTTGTGCTACAGGAGGATGTGAGCTAATAACAGAGAGCACCTACAGAGGTGTGGGTGCTAATAGGGTGGGAATAGTGATTAACAGTCCTCGTTAGCCACAGACGAGCAAATTCTCTGCAGAAGTGCGAGATTCTCCAGTGGAAACTACCCTTCAGATGCCTCTGCAGCACAGGGGTGATGGTAACTTTCTCCTTGTGCTGGCTTCAGCACTGGGAAACGGCGTGTTAGCAGTTTCGTTCATATGATTACTATGATTACTGTTAATATGATTACTGAAGAGGCTTTTGGTGCTGACTGCAGCCTGGCAGAGGTTATGTCTGCTGTGAGCAGTGTGTTATTTTGTGATGTTATTAGATTTTTATCTCGTATTACCTTGTTAGTGATGCTGTGTTAATAGTTCCTCGCTTATCTCTGAGTTTACCTTGCCGTGTCTCTGGCTGAGAACACTTTCAGGCGCTGATAACTACCTTGCCTTTGTTGGAGCATTGTCATTTCGAGGTGCTGGGCGCCTCTAGCTGAACGTTGTAGGTCCTTACAAAAGGCATGAAATGCCAACATTCAGTCGGAAGGGCAGTTTTTGAAGTGGTGAGGGTTATACGAGGTATGAACTCTACAATTAGCTGTATGAGAGAGGGTCTGCTGGAGGAGGGAAGGGATGGGAACCGATCCCTTTGCCAGGTTGGGAGGCACAGCAGGCGAGTGGGTGTGTGGAGAAAGCAATCGTGTCCTCTGGAAAGGCAGGGAACGCATCCAGGGCAGGAACTGGGCTGCATCCGAAACCGTGGCTGGGGTTGTTAAATGTAATGGGATCGTTATGAAGATCTGCCTCCCTTATGAAGAAAGGCTGAGGGATTTGGGTCTCTTCAGTCTGGAAAAAAGACAACTGAGGGGGGACCTTATCAACGCTTATAAGTACTCAAAGGGTGGGTGTCAGGAGGATGGGGCCAGGCTCTTCTCAGTGGTGCCCAGTGACAGGACAAGAGGTAGCGGGCACAAACTCGACCATAAGAAGCTCCATCTCAACATGAGGAGGAACTTCTTTCCTGTGAGGGTGGCAGAGCCCTGGCACAGGCTGCCCAGAGAGGTGGTGGAGTCTCCGTCTCTGGAGACATTCCAAACCCACGTGGACACGTTCCTGTGCCACCTGCTGTGGGTGACCCTGCTCTGGCAGGGGGGTGGACGGGATGATCTCCAGAGGGCCCTTCCAACCCCCACCATTCTGTGTTGTGCAAGTGGCCATGGCTCTTTGCCACTAAGTGTAACATGGAGCATGCCTTGGGTTTTCCTTCCTTCCTTCCGTCCTTCCTTCCATGGGCGTGGGCTGCTCTGCAGGGACTGAGATGATGAAAGTTGCTCCAGCCTGGTGGTAGTTTACATTCCCTTCTGTCTCAGGAGCATCCCAAGGCTTTTGCACCAACCTCATTTCAATGCTGTTCTCTCAGGTGTTGCAGAAGTGACTGGTTTCTCAGTTTCTGGTCTCTTCTCTGGGTGTGTTCTGCTTCATTGGATCATAGCGAAGCAGCTAAACAAATACTCTTGTGCTCCAGGAGGAAGGCTGTCAGTCAGACAGCAGCTGGGCCAGTTTCGGTGCTGGCTGGTGCTATGTATTTTTAATGCCTCAACTGTCTGGCAGGTGGGCCCCACCGTTTAATTTTAACTTGCTGTACGAGAACAAAACCATCTTTAATATACAGGCCAGTAAACTTCCATGGCTGGAGGGAGCTCAAAAGAGATTTCTCCTACTATTAGATCTTTTGAGACTAGTAGGTAAAGCCTTCTCTGGCTGAGGTTAAAGCGTAGCTCGGTGTTTACGGTGGTCCTAACAGTGGAATATCCTTTGAGTAGAAAAGGCTGATTCAAATGTAAGTTTTATTCGGAGAATTAAGTCAGAAAATTTGAAGACTGCAGCTGAAAAGAATAACTTCACACACCTTTGGGGCCTGATGCGTTCAAAACAGCTTGAGGGACTGAACTACACCTTTTTTAATTAAGAGAACATGGGTGTAAATCCTCTGGGCAACTTGGAAGAGCCCCAGCTGCCAGTTTCTTGCTGGTGCAGGTGAGTGTAACTGGGTGTTGAAATGCACCTTGGCCTGATCCAGCTGGGTCTGCCTCTCCCATTCACTGGAAACTGAGAATTAGCAGGCAAAATGAGTCTCTTTTTCCCAGCAGTTTCGGTCCCGCGCTGTGCTTCCTGTCTTCAGGCTCGGTTTTAGCACGTGCTACAACTTCTTGTCCATCACCGAGGTCTGGTTGTGCAGGCTGGAGGGGGGTCCCAAAGCCCCCAGGCAGGGTACGGACCTCAGGACCACCGGTGGGGACGTGCCTGGAAGCGGAGCACAGTTGAGGAACCTGAGTATGCTGAATGTTAATATTATTTCTGGAGTGAGCAAATAATTTGGTGTCTGAATGGGGAAGGTAACGCGGTGTGTATCCCATAAGAGATTTTACACTGGCTTTGAAAACAAACCCAAACTGTCTCAGTGAGAGCTTCAGGGCACTAAACTCACAGCAAGATCGGTGGGGATTGTATTTACCAGCTGGTACTGGGCAGAAATGTAGGTTTTGCTCCTGAAAGTGGCCATTGGACATGCATTTGCTCTGAGATCTGGGATACATGTGGGAAAGGCACTCGGGCAGCGTTACCCAACCTAACAGCTCTTCACCTGCTGCACCTTGCTCTCCTCCTGGAGCAGCCTTTTGCTGAGCTACCAAGTTCCTGGCTGGAAACGTCTGTAAAGACACTCGTTGTCTGAAGTCTTCTCCGGCCCATGGGAATACGCGCCATTCCCCAGGGTAGCAGCTGATGCCTGTTCCAGCCTTTCATGGTCTTTTCTTCAAGTCCTGTTGGTTCTTCTCTACAGATGGCAGAGAGGTGTTAGTCTGTGGTCTTCCCAGCTGCTTCAGACCTGGGTTTTACCAGATAGAAACTTCAGTGGCAGGCTGAGAGCCAAATCCTTCGCTGCTATGAATGATTCAAGGGGAGAGGTGGCAGGTTTAGGATTTCTCCTTTATCAAAGACCATTCTCTGAGGAAAGGTGGACAGATGGCTTACCCTGCAGTCTCTGCCCCAAGCCGTTACTACGCTAGTCATAGAATTTGAATTAAAGTTTACGCAATGCCTCTCTGCCCAAATCATGTGGGTATTCCATAACTGACACACATTTTTGGCAGTAAAGAGGGGCTGTATTTGTGTGCACAGTTCATTTCCTGAGCAGCCAAACCAGGTTTTGAGGTGGCCAAGTGTTTAAATCAAATGTGCACCAAATGGAAATAATATGTCTAATTTCAGTGCTCAAGAACGGGAAACTTCATTGACAGATTTACATGTAGGGGTAAGTGTTAATGTGCCAGGTCTGCTGTGTCTTAAGATGCTGAGATACTTTGCTGGGTTGTGAATTTTGCGTAGCCCTTTTGGAGAAGCACGGGAGAGATGATTTAATACCATACTGCAATGTGGTGGCGGGGAAGTCCATTCTGACCGAACACCCTGAGGTAGAATAGCGGCTTGTTTTCTCCTGCTCTCTCTTTTGAGTCAAACCTCTGTGGGATACTCCCCATGCTGCTTTCCAATATCTGGCTTCAGGTGCGACTGGAGCGACCGTGTTACTCAGGCCAAGAGGAAAAGTTGACAAGATGCTACGTCCTCCACCTCCGAACACAACCTATTGAGGTGCAGAAGTGAGGGCTGAAAACTCACATCTCGCAGAGCACGCTCACTTTCTGAAAAAAAAGCTGCCTTGTGGTGTCGGTGGCCCACGCTAGAAGGGCCCCCCTACACCCACAGAAACTGAGCGCAGGGGAAACCTTTTCACAAGGTGTGCTCTTCTCTTGGCTATTGCCTAGAACTAGCTGAGTCTACAGCAGTATCTTTGAGGTTTGACAGGAGCTGGTCTGCAAATGGTGATTTTTTTTTTTTTT
>VWZL01001934.1:37599-102951 GCA_013396915.1 Stercorarius parasiticus
CAGCTTCTCTGGGCAACCTGGGCCAGGGGCTCACCATCCAGACAGTAAAGAATTTCTTCCTAATATCTAATCTAATTTTTTTTCATCTGTTATGGCTCATATGCCAGCGTTTCTACTGTCTTCTTTCTGATGTGACTCCGTCTTCAGAGTGCCCTGACACAGGTCTGTTGATAACTCATAGAAATTGTTGGGGATCCCCTTGTGGGATAGGTAACTGTGTGATGCACTAAAGAAGGAACTCCTGCATCCAAGCAAGAGCGTGTAATATCTTATTTTGGAAGTGAAAATGTAACTTTGCACTTGTGGTGGGAGGCCAAGCTCTCTAACAACTCGTCCTTCCTTCCTGCCTTCAGTTCTTAGTTTGAAGCATCTCTTCCTGTGGCGAGAGAGGACCAGCTGGAGCCCCATGTTTGACAGTGTTCTTCCGTGGCTATGGTTAGGCATCTTGCATATGGTAGCCACAAGGCAATGTGGGTGCAAGAATACCCAAGCATAAAGGCAAACGTGCGCACTCTGGTTTGCACTGATCCACAGCAGGGATGATCGGTTAGACTTTCCTCTGGTGCGTGGTAAAGGTCCCCTGTACCACCACTGTGTCCTACTGCTCCCTCTGCACCCTTCGTGTAGATTCTTCTGGCTGCACGAGTTGGCCAAAGAGAAACCCAGAGCCGCTGCTGAATGAAAGCGAGCACGCTGGGTATTAGGATGTCATTGAAGGAACTCTTTTTAGCAAGGGAAGAGCTTGAGCAAACACGTGCTTGAGTTTTTACGAGTTCTAAGGACCAGAGCTGTTAGACCGTATTTGCAAAACGACGGACCACGAGTGATGGTAGACCATCAGAATGACATAGGCATAGTCCCTCTCATTTCTGGTACGTGTGCACAAGCCCCTCGTCTATGGCAGCCTCCCAGAGGGCTGCAGTAGCTGCTCGTGACATGGTGAGAGGAGGAGACAGCCACACAGCAGGCAGGTGCCAGTCTCTTTCGCATCCTTTACATGCACCCATGTGTGTAACTCAGCTCGGCTTGGCCTTGCAGTTGAAGGCCAGGTTACACACTCGTGCTCTGGTGCCTTACTGTTTGCTGTGCATTTTGTCTGTAGATGATGTATTTTTGTGTCCTGAATCTCAATTTTTGTCCGTGGCTTCCTTTCCTTGTCACCGTAGGACCCTTATCTGGGGAGTGCAAGCCGTGCTGGTGAGAGAGGTTTTTCCACATCAGCAGTTGCGGGATGGGCTGCGAGGAAGTACCAACGATAGGCAGAGCCTCCGAACGCTCAGACAGGGGGGATCGGGCTCCCTGCAGCCACTTCAGCTTGGATATGGCCTAAGCTAACCTCGGCTGCTGGAAGGATCACCAGGACAAGTAGCTGTGAAGTCAGCATCTCCCTTGCAGAGCTGCTGATCTTCCTCCTGAAGATCCTTGAAGGCAGGGTGAGCCGTGTCTCTAAAACCAGAGCTGAAGGACGCGGATAGAAATGCCATTGATACAGGTGTGTGACTAAGTGAGTGCCAGAAATGGGGCAGGAATGGCGTGCTGAAGGCCCTTGCTGGGCTGGCAGCAGGAATTCATCCTAGCTTTCCCTAGCTTTTTCCGCTCTGGCCCGTGTAGAGCAAGAGCCGCTTTCACCAGGCGGGCAGCAGGGATGAGACCGGGCTGAGGGAGCCATGGCCCAGCACGAAGGTCGCCGCTGAATGCCATCAGTGGTCAGTAGGTCAGCCTGCAAGCTTTGGGTTCTTTTCAGGTTCTTTGAACTGCATATTGTCCTTCTGGGCTGGTCAGCTTGAATGGAAATTAGGCCCAGCTTGGAGGCTGCATTTAATAGGAGTCCCAGCCCTGGTCTCACTGGGTGAACTTCAGCAAGCCACGCTGCTTCTGGCCTCTCCCACCCTCTTCCTGGGCTTCATATAGTGAGATCCTGTGGCAGGGACCACTCTTTGAGGGCTTTCTGCAGAATCCGTGGTGGTGGGGCTTTGCTCCTGACCATGACTGTGCTGTCAAGGGAGTTAAGGTGTCTAAAAGTACCACCTGGACATGCTTGCATGAAGGGCGTCTGTGCCTGTGCGTGTCACTGCAGGCTCTGAACATGACGGCAGCTCAGAGAAGGACTTGGCTACACCTTTATGGGTCTAGACCGTGCCTTGGCTATACGGTAGCCAAATTAGTAAAAGCGGATGTTGTTGGGTACATCTCCGCGGTTCGGTGGCCGGTCACAGGCTCCAGGGATGATGGAGGGCACCCTGCAGCTGTGTGCTTTGGCTCGTGTTAGTGAGACATGAGAAAAGAGCGGGGTCTATTTCTGAAGCGGAAAGAGCATCAGTCAAAAAAATGCTAATTTTAACAGTTTCACATTAAAGCAGAGACCTTGCAGACTTTGCAAAGCAGAGAGTACAGAGGGATGCCAGGCCCTCCGGATGATGTGTTTGCCTGTGCATCCATCCCGGGCAGAGGAACCGATGCCTTAACTGCCTGCTGTTGATGTGACAGGAGGTTCTCGTGGTATTTGTCCTTGGAGTGATTTCTCTCTGTTCTGATGTCAGCCAGATTTAACAAGCTATCTGGTTTCATAGGCAAAATCACTGCTTTAGATGCCTAACCCACTTGAAACCCTTTGCTAAGGGGCTGTGACGGATCACGAATGTGGTGCTGCTTTGAGGAGATGGGGGAGATGGGGTGGATGGCTTGGGAGGTGAATGAATGGGACGGCGCGTGGAAAAAAAGGGAGAGGTGCCAACGGCAAGCGGGGACTAGAATAATTTAGATAAAGGGACTGAATCATAGGGAGCAGAAGAGTGCAGAATCTTGCATGTGCCAGGCAGATAGGACAGATGTGAATTCATATTAATTAACAATTAATGCCAGCTGAGGCTCCAGAGCCAGTAAATGGGAACTGTCTGCACCAGATCCCTGCCAGGAGGGTGTTGCCTGCTCCTGTTTCTGCCAGGCCTGCAGGAAAGAGCTCCTGGAGGGCTTGTACGGCTGTCGCTGGGTTTTGTCTCCGTACTCTGCTCTTCCTGCTTCAGCAGAAGCCACCCCCTCCCCCAGGACCGCAGCTGTGGTCTGTCCAGCTGCCTTCCCCCGGGGACAGGACTGAAACTGGAATTAAATGACAAAGTCCTAAAACCGATCGTACGCATGGAGCCAGAGGCTGCTGCTAATCTCTAGATGAAACCTGTTTCTTTGACTGAAATCGCTCTGCCCAGCGCGCTGTCTTGCAAGTGACATTTATGGAGAAGCTCTTCCGAAGAGCTCTATATGAAACCATGTCTGACTGTAGTATTCGAGTTTCAAACCAAAACGTGGGTGGTGAGTTTTGAAACCCCTCTTTGAACATGACACAGAGGAGCGTTGGGTACGCTGCTGCTCTGCAGCTCAAAAGCTGCTCGGCTTTGCCTTTCATGAAGGTCATCACCTAATGGGCAGAGGCGTAGGCTGAGGTTTCCATTGCTGCAAGCATCAGTGGCTTCTCCTGCAGAAGGGCGGTGGGCTGGGGATGGTCTCATGAAGGACTGAATGAAACGGAAAAAGTTGTCCTTGCCTCGTTGTTGAGCTCTGATGTGGGAGCTGGCTTGAAAAGCCGCAGAGAAGGCAGTGGGTGCTGGGAAGGGAATGTGGCTCTCCAGAGACATGGAGGTTAGGGCTTGGTATCTAAGCTACCCAGGGGCTGTGAGAAGGTCCTACAGCAGTCTCAGCGGTGCAGCAAGGCATGGCGACTGAGCAGTGCTGGTCATCCTCCATGGCAGTGTTGGTAGCTCTTGACAACAGCTTCATCCAGGACTTCGCTGGGGCTTGCTGGTGGGCTAGCCGCCTGGTGTGCAGGGCCAGGGCTTGGAGTTCTGTGTCTCTGGCTCTCCTGCTGCTTTGCTGGGCCTGGGTGAGACCTTCTCTGACCTGAGCCTGGCAGAAGAGTTCTGCAGGACCTGGCCGTGCCTAATGTGGATAGTAAGGCTAATTGGCACCCTGAAGCTGTCTGTGCCCACTGCTGTCACATCCCTGAGCCTCTGCCGAACGGCTTTGCCTCATCCCTTCTCTACTAGAGCAGGGCAGGTTTAGGTTAGACATTAGGAAGAAGTTCTTTACCCTGAGGGTGGTGAAACACTGGCCCAGGTTGCCCAGAGAGGTGGTGGAGGCCCCATCCCTGGAGACTTCCAAGGCCAGGCTGGATGAGGCTCTGAGCAACCTGATCTAGTTAGAGATGTCCCTGCTCACTGCAGGGGGGTGGGACTAGGTGGCCTTTAGAGGTCCCTTCCGACCCAACACATTCTGTGATTCTATGATTCTCTCCGGCGTAGTGCTCGGCTTTGTTCTGGTTGTGCTTTCTCTGGGGAAGTCCCTCTGTGCGCACACATTCACTAACCCTATGCCTTGAGATTGAACCGGGTGAAAAAAAAAAAAAAGCAACCAACAAAACAACAAACTGCTGAGCAAAACCCTGTCTCTTTTCACAAGGTGTCAGTGGAAACCTGGCCTTTCTGGAGGAGGTGGGACTGGTGGTTGGAAACGTGTGTGCGTCCTCAGCCTGGGCTGGCCATCACACACCAAGGGGGCTGCTCGCATCTGCTCTTTCTTGTGGTATCTGTATCCAGTGGGGTACAGCGCTTGGTTGAAAAGAAGAGTTGACAAAACCCTGTGAATAGCTGCAGACCTTGCCTGGAAAAAAACTACCAATCTGCCCCTCCTGAAATGAGAGCTGGACTTCTGCTTTGCAGTAGAAAAAGGTCTCTGGCCTCTTCCAACCCAGCGCAGCTCTTCATCCAGGCTGTTTAATATTGCTTTCAATCTGATTGCTCGTGTCAAAGGCATGGCAAGGTTTTATCTTGCCTACCTGCTCTTGTAGAGTTCCTCTGAGAGCCTGTGTTACTTTATTGAAGCATTCCTCAAGAACCAGCAGACCTCAATGATATTGGGTGAAGTATGGGTTGTGCTGCGCAAACCAGACTTCTGCGCCTCCCTGTCCCAGATTTATCGTAGAATCATAGAATCCCAGGTTGGAAGGGACCTCAAGGATCATCTGTTCTATCCTTTAATCACTGGAGCCTTTCTTTGGGTGTCAAAACCTGTTGGCGAAGGAGCATGGAGCAGCTTGAAGGCCCTGCCCTAGTGAGTGATCGCGGGAGGCTGTGGGAAGGCCAGAGGCACCATCCTTCTCTCTGAGACGATGTGAGAAGCGGGTGAAAACTGTGAATCTGCTCGTTGGGAGCAGTCCCACCAACCCCTGCTCAGGGTCAGGGCCTCAGCCCGACCAGCAGAACCATCTGCTCTTCACTGTTGCTCGTGGTCTTCCTTGTCTTTAAGTGTTGGAGTCCGCAGCTCTGTGTGTGGAAACGGGACAGGCTTTCTGCATAAGCACCTTTTCTTGCTTGGGCTGTTTGTGCTAGCGGTGACAACTTGGTTTGCACAGAATTTGGGCTCTAAATGAGCCAAAGGATGTCGGACATCTAGATTTTACTGGAATACGGTGAAAATAAGGTGCATACTTTCTCAGAGGAAGCAGTTAACCATTCTCACCGGAGTGTGAGATCCATTAGGGAAATATTCTGTGAAATATATAGGGAAGGAAACAAGCCGGTTTCTATAGAAATGGCTGTTGCATCCCAGAGAATGCAACACAGGCTTCTGTACCTGCTCTGCAAATGGATATGCTGATTTAGAAATGTAGTGAGAATTCTTTTTTTGTTTGTTTTAAAGTTGTTTACAGAAGTCTTGGGGGATATTAGATGATGTGCACTGGCACGGTTAGCTGTCATGGTGCTAATTGCTTTAGGAAAATGAAAATATTTACCTGTACGTAGAACTGACTAGGTTTGCAGGGTATATTTATTTAATGCACTCCCTTGAGGTTGTGCTTGGGATAATGAGTCTTCTGATGGGATTTGAATTGAACCAGGCTAGAACCAACACAGGAGGCTGTTGCGGCTCTGTCGGGTTTGAGAAATGCTTTGTATGCAGCCACGTCTGTGTCGAACGGCTTTCAATGAAGATGTGAATGCTACTAATTCAGTATGGAAACATCCCGAAACCAACAGCAGCCTCGCTGTACAGTAAATCCACAGATTGCTCAATTAAGCCTTAAGGTCACAGGACAAGTATGACCTCTCCTCAACTAACAGGGAATTGCTTATCTCCATCTCTTTAGGAAAGTCTGTTCTTTTTTCTTTTTTTTTTTTCCTTTTTTCCCCTAGAAGGTGTAGGAAATGCCATGCCATGCCATGCCAGCACCCTGGTGTGGATTTTTGCCGATGGCTGATGTTTTAACATCTTGCTGAGTTTGATACATCAATGTGAAGTTAGCACTGCTGGCACTCGGGATGCTTTCTGTTTTGCGCGGGGTCCTGAGCGGTTTCTAGCAGCTCTGCTCTTCCTTTTGCAGCCTGGGGGCGAGGTTTATAAACTGAGGAGCTGCTGGCAGCATGTGTTCTGCTGGCGATTTCTCACGGTTGTTCAGCTTGACCTCAGGCGGTCTGTGAGAAACCACCAGCTCACACTACTGCTCTTCGGAGAGCTGTAACGCCGTAGCTGCTTCCTACCCTGAATCACACCTGCAGAAAGCCCCAAACACACAAGTGATGAATGCTTTTTTTCATTCCACTCGGAAACCGGTGAGTGTGGTGGATACTAGTCTCTTCAACAGGTAGCGCCGGGTCTCCTGCTGTAACCTGGCACCTTGGCCACGATGCCATGCAGCCGAGAGGCCACAGCAGCCTTGCTGAGTGTGTGGGCATGATGTTCTCCAACCACAGGCAAGCTGGAGAGAGCAAACCGTGCTGTGTGGGGCTCTGCTGTTCGCAGCAGGGTCGGAGTCCCGCTCTAAGTAAATCTCCCTCAAAACAGGAGCTGCTTCTCTGCTCTCCAAGCCAGGATGCTGCTTCATGGGGGTTCCTTCTCCATACCAGAGGTCTCTCGCAGGAACAGGACAGCAGCGTTCACTCAGCCCAGAAGTTTGCACCTACTAGTCCCATTCTATGGATTAATAACCTTACAGAGAGCGAATTGCTGCTGTGACTGTCCCAGCTTCGCTCCTGCTCCAACCACGTTGTGAGAGCTCAAATGGTGTGTACCCTTGGCTGTGCAGCATCGAAAGGAGTGTCTCTGTTGTGTGCAAACGCAAACCGATGGGCCTCTATATTAAATGGTTAGTAAGTGTCTGGATCCTTTAAGCAGCTCTGAAGATTTCTTCCCCTTTGCTGAATAGGAAACTTCGTCTTGCAACGTGCTGCGTTGCCCCGAGTCACGCCTGCTCTCACAAGTCAGCCTCTGGGTTTCTCTGCTGGGAGAAGCTTCAGTTGTTTATTTGCTTGGCTGCCTCCAAGGGCAGGGTCCGCATCCCGCCCTTCCTTTGCCACGGTGGAACCAGGGGGGGTGTGTGTGTGTGTGTGTGTCCGTGTGCCCTGGATCGACAGCATCTGCTGTGAACGCTGACCCTTGCTCCTGGCTGGTGTCGAGAGGCTGTAGCACAGCAGAAGGGGACTCTGGCGGCGGTGGGTCCCCTCCTCCCCCTTTCCCAGTCTCTTGAGCCACCTCCGCTTGCTGGGTTGGAGTTTGTGTTGAACCAAACAGTGCTAACCGCACACGGAGCGCGTAGGCGGTGTCTCTTGAGCCACATTTGCTTTGATCCTCTCCAACCCTAACAAAAAGGAGTTTTACATTTACAAATGCTCCAAATTCTCTTGCTGATGTTGGCCTAAATTGGCCTTCAAACCCCAGACCCAGGGAGCTGAGGGGCTGCAGTAGATGCACACCTGGTGCGGACTTTTTCTGGGGATGCCCCCAAATAAGCGCGGTGAAACCCTTGGCGCACGCCGTTCACCAAGCCTGGTGGCAATTGCTTTCAAGTCTTCAGTGGTGACGCTGGCTTTCATATGCGCAGTGTTCTGCGGGGGAGACATCCTGTGTCTGCTGGTCTCGGAGTCCCAGTGGCCAGCATGGTCTTCACTTGGCAGCTTTCTCTTCTGTGCACGATGCGTGTTGTGTCCTCCTTGAGCTGTGTGAGAGAAGGGAAGAAGAAAAGGGGGCTTAGCAATATGGTTTAGCGATGGCTTTTGTCAGAGTTAAGTTGATGGTTGGACTTGAAGATCTGAAAGGTCCCTTCCAACCTAGACGGTTCTATGATTCTGCCATTTCAGATACAGTGCTTTTTATCCATGGGATGTCTGCTGGAGCTGTTCAGAATACCGGGATTCCCAGCTAGGCTTTTAAAAATGCCTTGTTTTATAGATTTCTGAGGGTAGGGTGTAACGGTTTGCTCATGTATTTGTTCTGTTTTATCCCCAGACAGGGGCACAAGGATGCATTCCAGCAGAAGCAAGCGTTTCTGCTCGTGTTAGGGAGGAAATGAGTAATACTGTACGGAAAAGACAACTTTAGTAATTAAAGAGAAATTATTTGATAATTTTTAATGCAGAGAAAGGTTTCCTTTTTCAGAGCTATTTCTTTTTTTTTTTTTTNNNNTTTTTTTTTTTTTTTTTTGGCTCATGACGGGCTTTCTGGTGTTCTCCTGGCTGCTTGGACCTTTCTGCTCCGGTGCAGAGCTCAGCCTGGCCTGAACCCTACCCAGAGCCCTCTCCCTCCCGGCAGCCCAAGCGATATCCATCTGTTCGTCTGTGCTGGGGACTTCACACTGCACCCAAGTCTCTCCATTTTCCCTCTATTTTAATAAATTTCTTCGTGTAGCTTTGGTTCCTGAAAGGCACTTGCAGGTGGCTTTTTAACTTAAGTTCAGGTTTTTAGATGGATTGACGGATGGAAGGGAAATGCATTTCTCCGCAGGAAAGCGGTATTGCCTGAAGTAGACAGCGAATATTTACTTGTAGCAGTAGAGAATGAAAAATTGTTAGATTCCCCACTCTCATTTAAAGCAATTCTACAGGGGTGACTCAATTCGGCAAAAAATGCTAACAATTGTGCGGTTGCCTGTGCGTAATAATGCGTGTCATTTGCTGACATCGAAGCTATGGTGTGAAATTAGTAACGCCTTTATTTTTTTGATTATTTTTTTTTTCCCTGTGCTGGGGATCTAGTTGGGATCCTCTGTTTGCTTTCCTTCTCAGAATATTGCAGATCTTCCTATAAACAACCTGTGGGTCCAAAAGGTCTGATTCCGAGCCCAGTGAGCGGTGCTTGCTCCTCGGATGCTCAGCTGGAGCTGGCAGTAGGATTTCGTTGTCGCCGTTTAGTGAGATGTGTGGGTTGGTGCTTTCTTCTTGTCTGCTCTGTTGTGGGTTGGTTTTGCTTACCAACAAATGTACGCCAGTAAAAAAACACGTACTGACTAACAGCTCTAAAGATGCTTTCTGCAAGAACGGCTTGCTCCAGGTCAGGAGAAAAACAAGCTGTATTGGGAAAAGCACCTTGGGATATGTAGTGGCCATGGTGGTTGTGCCTTGATTCGTGGGATGAAGGGGCAGAGAGCTTTCATAGGATCATAGAATGGTTTGTGTTGGAAGGGACCTTAAAGATCGTCTAGTTCCAATGTCCACCTCCCACCAGACCAGGCTGCTCAAAGCCCCGTCCAACCTGGCCTTGAACACTTCCAGGGAATGGGCATCCACAACTTCTCTGGGCAACCTGGGCCAGTGCCTCACCAGTCTCACAGTAGAGAATTTTTTCCTAATATCTGCTCTAAATCTCCCCTCTTTCAGTTTAAAACTGTTACCCCTCATCCTATCGCTCCACTCTGTGATAGAGTCCCTCCCCAGCTTTCCTGTAGGGCCCTGTAGTATACATTCCAAAATGATGGTGAAGGGTGTGGTAAGAGTGCCCAGATGATTGGTAGATGGTGACTGTATTACCTTCAATGTGATCTTCTGCTGTTCAGTCACAAATCTTTCTCTCGGATGCTTTGTCTGCAGATGCAAAGCTGACCACATCGGTCTTTGGAGCAGGCAGGCTCTCAGTGTGCGCCGAGCGAGCGGGATGGGGCAACCTTCATGAGCCAAAGAGCCTTCAGCGCACTTTTGGCTGGTTTCGGTGTTGTTTTTCATTCCACTGTTTACAGGGAGTGAGCTGAGACCTGCAGATAGGTGTGCAGAATACCCCATGAGAGGGAGAGGTGGGGGGGCTTCAGCCATTTTCAGGCATTTGTAGCTCCTTGAGCTGCATGAGGGGGTTGAGGACGCGCACTGCAACAAACCTCATGGGTTTTGCAAATTCCTGCGTTAGTCCAGGCAGAAGAGCCTCCGGGGAGCAAGTACTCAATTTCAGGACTGGAATTCCCAAATGGAGATGATCTTGAATTTGAAAATACCCTTTTCACACCGCAGGCCCGTGGTGTCTCGCCTGGCTGAAGAAGGCAGCCTGTGCGAGGCAGTGCCAAGCCATGCGTTCCCATCCACACAGAGCCCTCTGAAAATGGGCTGTGCAAGGTTTTCTTTGTTCTAGAAAGCCATGGGAGAGGTGTCTACGCTTGCAGAGGGCTTTCTCCCTTCTCTTCTTTCTTCCCCCCCGCTGAATTTGGAAATTGCCTTTCCTCCCTCTTCTGTTCGTGAGGGCTGCAACGGTTTTCTCCTCAGCTCATTGTTTGTGCTTCTTGCAAGCTAAGTAACAAGCGCTCTGTGTTTTTTGCCTCTATGAATTGGTTCCTGTCCAAGCGGTGGGAGTCATTAAGGGAAAGGGTGTTCAGCATTTTAGGTTTCTGTTTAGTGAAACAAAGACAACATCAGGGTTGACAGAGCCCCAAATTTGCCCCCAATATGCTCCTCCTCTCTCTCTTTTGTACAGTGTTGTCCCACTAGTGTTTGCAGAGAGTTTGCAAGTGGCCCCTGCTCTTCCCTCTCAGTATTTCACTATGAAACGATGCTGAAAAGAGACTGATGCGAATCGATTTTGTAGCTGTGGTCAGCAGCTGCCGCGGTCGAAAAAGAAGAGGGTGATGGTCCTCCCTTCCCAAGCACCCATCCTTCCATTGGAGGGAGGATGGCCATAAGGTCCTTTTGTTCCTGTTGCCTTCTTCCGTGTGGGAGCCCAGTGCCTCGGATGCTGGAAGATTTACAGCCTCAGCATCCCTGCCCTCATCCTGACACTGACAACCTACACAAAGTTGTCCCTCCTCAGCATCGTTCAGGATGCTGAGGTCCTGCGTCCCGGGATGGCAAGTATTTCCGTGGGAGCCTAGAGTGATAGGGGGACGAGGGGTGGTGTGGAGGTGTGTGGTTCCTGCTCTCACAGCAGCCTTTGAGGAGTGTACACCCTTGGGAGGATGCTGCTGTCACACCGATGTTCTCAGAACTGGTGTGTGCTGGCAGCTCTGGGCATACGCCTATGAGACCTCTCATCCCACTGTTTTACCGGAGATGTTTCCTTAGGGGCAGGCAGTCTTATGTCCTGGCGAGCAATATTGTGCTGGTTTTATTGCCATTAGGCATTCAGCGTAAACGTGATGTGTGGCCCTTGGCAGCTTTGCCTTGTCCCTGGGCTCCATTAAGCTCCATTAGAGGCATTCGTTCTGATGCCAGTAGCAGTTTTGCGGCACGGTTAAGTGCTGGCCCTGCAGACGGTGGATTTATGAAAGGGTGTCACTCTTGTGCTGTCAGGGATACAAGGCTTGGAAACGCTGGGATTCCTGTTTACCATCTGTTTCCATGGCCCTTCCCTAATAGACCTCTCCTCCTCCTCCAGAATTCAAGGATCTTTAATCAAAACTGTTTGCCTTGCGGTGGGAGGGAGGAAATCCCAAATTGTGGAGGAGATGGTGGCATTTCTTGACCTTTTCTATGTGTATCTGGGAGACAAACACTCTCTAATGAGTGTGCGTGTGCTTACGTTTGTAGGTTTAGTCTTTGGGTGTATTTCCTGACACAGGCACTCGGGGAGATGCCAGGCTACACATTTCTCTGCAACACTCGAGATAAACTTGCAAACCCTTTTTTTTGGCGGGGGGGGACGGGACGGGACTGCTGCCTACAACAAAGGAGCTTACTAAATGTTTCCAGATACGAGAACCCGCATTTCACTTTGCTTGGAAAACTACGTGTTGCGGTTTTGAGTCGTTTGGTTCAGAGCGGTGCCGCAGACCCGTCCGCCCGTGCAGGAGCTCGTACAGCATCGTCCTCTGCTCTGATGGGAGTTTCAAGTCTGCAGCCTCTTCTCTTGCCCAGAAACACTCAATAAACTCGCTTCGTTATCACACAGCGTCAGTTGTGGCTCATCTTCTCCTCTTTGCTCATGGAAAAAAAAAAAAATACTGCAGCAGGGCCATGCAGAAATGTCTGCTGGAGCATGCTCGAAAACTGAGCAATATTTTCAGAGCTGGGTGACTCTCCATTTTGTGGGGTGCTCTTTGTGGCGCTTGTGAGATCACTCAAAAGAGCCTGGCATTTAGGAAGTGGATTTTCAGTGGCTTCTGAAATAATCGAGCCACGGAACTGGTGCCGCATGGGAAATCTTTGGTCTAGGACACATACTTAGTACGCATTAAAGCCTGGGGAAACGCCAGTTCTTGTGATTCCATCAAGAAAACTTGATCGAGACTGATAGCATCAGAAATGAGGTCAGGAGATGGTTTGATGACAGAATACAAAGATTACATTAAAGTAGCACACAATACGATGAATCGATTTCCCCCTTAGGGTGAGCTGTCTGCCTTTTCTACTATGTTGTGTTACACGTGGACACCAACTCCACCGCAGCTTTCCAGCAGCATTCCCTTTGCTGTTCCTTCCCTGGCTGTGCACCGGTCACCTGCGGAGAACTTTGCTCCTGACACAGCAGTTGTGTGGTTGGGCTCGTTTTCTTCTGTGCCCTTGGGAAAGGTGGCCGGAGCTATGGCAATTAGAGTCAAAAAGTGGCTGCTTCACCTTGACTTGAAGAGTCAAAGCTGCCTTAGCTAGGGCTGGAGCAGACTTGTTGGTTTTTGTTATTTTCTAGGCAAAGAGCGGGATCCTGGAACATGCGCTGACCCTTGTGTTTGCACCAATGCTTAAGAAATCCTCTCATAGCATAAGGGCTGGTCGCTGTCGCAGACCAGAGCGTGCCTTTCCTTCCCGGACAGAGTCCCAAAGGAAAGCCTTTCTCCTCCCCAGCTCTGAGCGTCCCCTCTTTGTAACAGGCTTTAAATGGGAGAGGCCAAAAGCCTGAGGCTTTTGTTCTTGCCGGGGAGAACAAGAGGTTTAGTGCCCTCAATATTGGAGCTTTTTCTGGTTTTTCATGCCGGGAAGCCCTTAAAGAAATGCCTTAAGTGCCCCCAGGGATGCAGGTCTTTTCTTGGTCTCAGTTTGTTTGCCATCAACATGACAGCTCGGAGGGTATGAGCATGGTAGGTATGGGGTGGCAAGTGGCTGGCCAGGACCAGACCTGCAGCCGGAAAAGCCAGAACTCTTTTCTCAGCCAGTGGTTTCCTGCAGAGAGGGCAACTCCTGTCAGTCCTGCCAAAAGCTTGCAGGGCTCTTGCTTTTGCCTGAGCTGAGGGAGAGGAGGACTAAGCCCTTTGGGGAAGAGACCTCTCTAGGTGGGTGGGTGAGAAGACTTTCTCCATGGTAACGTGCAAAGGGAGGGCTTTTCTGAGTGAGAGCCGTTGCTGCGAGGTGATGGGGAGGAAGGCGGGTGTGGCGCGAGATAGGAATAGGCAGATGGTGTCCAGCAGGGCGGGCAGGCAGTCAGGCTAATCGCCGTTTCACATCTCATATTTGCATTTCGCAGGTGGTTTCATCCCAACATCAGCGGAATCGAGGCAGAGAAGCTGCTCCTGACCAGGGGTGTCCATGGCAGCTTTCTAGCTCGCCCCAGTAAAAGCAACCCAGGAGACTTCACCCTCTCGGTCAGGTAAGCAGGCACAGCAGAGGAGGGATGGAGGAGAAGGGGTCTCGAGCTCTCCAGCACACCCTGCTCCGATGAATGTATGTGCGAGGGGAGAGGAGCTGCACGGAGATGGCCTCTCTGCGCTACCACTTTTGAAGTTAAAGGGTCACCGAACTCTCCCCATGGCTGCAGAGGCTGTGCTAAAAACCACACACTACTTCCCCGCCCTGCCCCCCCCCGCCAGGTTTGTTCATCCCCGTGGGTTGGACGTGCCCCTGTCCTGCCAGGGCTGGCTCTCTGCTTGTGGCATGTGTTTCCAGAGCCATTGTTGCCAGGGGAGAAGATAATGAGCCCGCTTATGCTTCTGGGGAGAGCACGGTCAATCCCAGCTGGGATGAATCATCTCCCTCCAATTTCAGAGGAACTTAATGTGGCTGCCTTTGGGGGAGGCTTGTTTTCTGTGTCTTTAAGGGATCCCAGGAGCACCTCCATCAGAGTGAGCTTGCTGACTGGCCTCACAGGGGCTGTATTCCCAGATATGTGCATCACCTTTATCATGTGCATCACCTTTAAAGTGTTCTTATGTTCTCTGGGACCAAGGCGATTGCAGAAAGGGAAGCTGCAGTTTGCTGATGGTCTTTGTGAGCGTAGCCCCATACGATGTGGTGGAGCAGATGGACTGGGTAGAACTCTCTGAAGGTGAACTTAAAGGGAAGAGGCAAAGGGTAACATCGACCCAATGAGTCCCTGAGATAAAAGGAGCGGGTTGTGGGTTCAAGGCATGAACCCTCCGCGAGCGCCATCCAGCTGGTGCCTTGCAGGGGAATAGCTCAGCAAAGGTTTCTCCAGGCACTCGTAACGCAGATCTCTCTTGTTGTGGTGGCTTTTGTTTAGTTTAAACAACCCTCGTTTTGTTTAGGAAACTCCAGTGAGTTTATAAGTCTTTTGAGCAACACTGTGTTTAGAGAAGCTTTGTGCAAACGGCAGAATGGACAGAGTGTTTCCACCTGGCAGGGAATTGACATAGAATCATAGAATGGTTAGAGTTGGAAGGGACCTTAAAGACCATCCAGTGCCACCCCCAGCCCTGGGCAGGGACACCTCCCACCAGACCAGGTTGCTCCAAGCGCCGTCAACCTGGCCTTGAACCCCTCCAGGGATGGGGCAGCCACAGCTTCTCTGGGCAACCTGGGCCAGGGGCTCACCGCCCTCACAGGAAAGAATTTCTTCCTTCTATCTACTCTAAATCTCCCCTCTTTCAGTTTAAAACCATTCCCCCTCATCCTATCGCTCCACTCCCTGATAAAAGTCCCTCCCCAGCTTTCCTGGAGCCCCTTTAGGGACTGGAAGGGGCTCTAAGGTCTCCCCGGAGCCTTCTCTTCTCCAGGCTGAACAACCCCAACTCATCTAACAGGACATGAGCCCCTTTCCCCCCTCCCCGAGCTGGGTGCTGCGAGAGGCACTGGCAGGTCAGAGCAGCGTGGCAATGCCGACTGGTGCTGGTGAGGCTTCACCCTCTCCTTGTTGCCTCAGCCGCCCAGATGAAACCCTTCTCGGCCTTCTTTCTTCCCTCCCTCTGCAATTGTCACCAGATCGAGCCTGCACTCCTCTCTGCCAAGTGCGGCCATTTCTCAGCTTGGCAAGAGGGAGGCTTTGCAGCTTCCTTATTTTTTTTTTTTTAAAATGCTTCCTTTAGTGCTTCCGGCCATCCAACCCTTTACCTCTCAGACAGCTCTGGCCCACCAGAGCTCCTCACGCTTGGAGCAGCACAGCAGAAGGGAAAAAGTCTATCTTTTCCCCTGCGTGGCCTGGGCGGGGAGTGTTTGGATCTGACTTCACGAGCTCCCGGTAATCTTGTGATCAGAAGTGGCTGCGAGTTAATGAGAGAGGCAGGAAGTGCTTCTAATTAGAATGGAAAATAAACTCACAGAGAGCTGCCTTGAGCAAGCCATGACAGCAAGGGAATACGTGTAAGACGGGGGGGGGGTTGTCCTCATGTGAGCTGAGTGCCTCTTCTCCTGTAATTTTGTGAGTCAGGGTGTCGTCTGAGCGTAAAGCGAAGCACCGACAGCCCCTGCTCAGCCAAGCGATGTGCAAGCAGATGCAGGTTATGGCTGTGCAACAGTGTCCTGATGTGGAAAGGTGCCGAGTGAGCAGCATAATTACCCTGCAACAGCAGGGAAAATTGCTTTGCCGGGAGAGCCAGTTCCCCCACCTGCAATGCTGCGCTCGTGCCTTCTGCTCCGGAGTCAGGCCGCGGGTTTCTGTAGTTTTCTTCCCGTAGCTCTGTCCCAGTGCCTCATCCAGTGGGTTTCTGCCATTGTGGCTTGTTGCCTTTCGCCTGTGCTGGTCCACTGCCTCCCCTCGTCCAGCGGTGGCACATGGAGGAAAGCTCGGCCTCCCATGGAAGAGCTACGGCTGGCGGTGGAGTCCCAGAGAGGTTTTATTATTGCGATCATTTCTTTGCCCCTTTCTGCTTTCTCTGTGGCGAGGAGCGGGGAGGAAGCAGCGTCAGATTATCGGAGGGGGTTTAGACCACTTCCTCGTGCAGGGAGACCTTCATGTTGCAGTAAATGTTTAATAACAGTATGGTTTTGGCCATAAGATCGAGCCAAATAATGCCCTTAATGCCTGGTGGGTGCCCTGAAATAGTGAGATGCAAGTTAAGAGCAGAGGAACGCGGCATGCTTTAGTATCGTAGTATTGAACAATACCATCGCATCCCACTGGCAGATTGTAGCTCAGTGGAAAGTCTGACCAGCTCTCACGGTTCTGAGTAAACCAAACCTGTGACACATACCACGTTTCCAGGAAAGCGCATTAAACATGACACACGAACTTAGAGGCGATGCGTTGAGTTTTGAGGCATCACGAATTGAAGATGAGGAAAGAATTCTTTCGTTGACTATGTGCAAGTCCTGGCTCCTTCCTGCTTCACCCCATCTCCACTCCATGACTTGAGGCAAGGGTTGTCCTACGGTATCAGGTATGGAAAATTTCCTTGGCCCTGGTCAATAGTTAAGTCGACCAGTTTTGCTCATATTTCATCTGAGCGATATGCTCTTTTCCCACTGATGATGGCACCAAAACAGGTGTACAAATGTTCTTAGGAATTACGGCTGCAGCACCCAATAGAGTATAGAATGAGTACCTTTATGCGCTGTGAAAGCTGAAAACTTGGGAAACTTTCTTCCCCCTATGTTTTTTTTCCCCTTACCCTGTTACATTACGCGTGCAGACACGGAGCAACGTGTTATTAGTCTCACCTAGAATTATATCCTGACAGAGCTTTTTTTTTATTATTATTTATCTCTGAAGTGGACAGGTCTATATATTTTTTTTCCTTTCTGAGAAAAAAAGGTTTTCAAAGGAAATAATATAGATATTGTTGGCTAGGCTTTGAAAAAGTACCTAAGGTAGAGGAGAAAGTACCTTTAGGAAAACAATCAAAACCTCTTCCTCCTTCTTTCAAACCCCCCCTTCAGCTTCTTCAAGGCTTTTTGAAAGCCAGCGAGGGGAAATGCAGCTCCTTTTAATTACGGAGAGGATGTGGGCTGAAAAGAAAGCAGGCGATGGAGTTTTGGCTGACCCAGACCACACACCAAGTGGCCATGTGCTGGTGTCTATCCAGATACGTGTCCCTCAAGAGAGGCTCGGAAATAATATCGCAGAAGTTATGAGAAGATTTCCACGAAACTCTGTGGCTGCTTTCCCTTTTTAATTCTTCACTTCTGTGCACTCTTTCAGCCTTTACCATTACAGCACCAAGTCTTCACAGGGCTTTGTTTTTTCAGTTCTTAAGAGAAAGAGGCAAGCCCTATGGAGGGGACATGAGACGGTTAATGAACGGATGATGTCTGTCTTAAAATAATAGGAAAAAACTCTTCAAAAAAAGTGTTCAGCTCTCAGTCCAAACGGCTGGCAGCTTGTAATCGGCCAAACCTGGCTCCTTTTGTCAGCTCTTCCTCTTCTGAAACATGCTCCTCCTTGGGACGTCTCTGCAGATAAGTTTAAGAGCTTGTTCCACCCGCACCCAGAGGATCACACACACCTGCCCTAGTCCACTGCCAAGAGGGCTGCGTTTCTGAGGAGTCTCTGGTGTGCTGGTTGCACGTCAGTACTGGGTCCTGAGTTTGGATTTATTGGCTCATCTCGTTCTTTGGGCACTTCAGCAAATATGTGGAGTGCATCAACAGGGAGGAAAGTGGTCTGGCAATTGCAGCTAAAGTGTAATGATGATGGAGAGTCATTCTGAGTAAGGCTGTAGGAATATCCGCTGCGTCCGTACGTGAGCCGTCTTGTTTCGTTCCGTGCAGTTGCTGCAGCACTGCTCTCTACAGGAATTTCAGCGTTGCCTCCTCCCAGGCAGTGGGACAGCCCTGTATCAGTGGGTGACAAGGAGGTGGTGATCTTCATTGCGGGAATTGGCTCCTGCAAGTTCTGAGTGCTTGTGTTGGCCAAAGGTAGTGACCGCTCTCCACCACTTCGTGCTTTCTGTAGAGCGGCTCACAAAACCTGCGCTGAATCACAGAATCATTTAGGTTGGAAAAGACCCTTACGATCATCGAGACCAACTGCAGACCTAGCACTGCCAAGTCCACCACTAAACCGTGTCCCTCAGCGCCACATCTATGCATCTTTTAAATACCTCCAGGGATGGCAACTCAACCGCTTCCCGGAGCAGTCTGTTCCAATGCTTGACAACCCCTTCAGAGAAGAAATTTTTCCTAATATCCAATCTAAATGGGACTGTTTGGAGGACTGCCTCAGCTTCTGAGCCTGAAAGGGGCTGTACATTGGAGCTGGGCTTACAGGAGAGCTGTGGAAGCTGTTCTGGATGGTGGGAGCAGAGCCTGCTAATTAGGGGATTTTGGAGGGTGCAAGTCGAGTTTATTTGCGTGTTGCAGTTTTGATGAGTTACAAAAGCTTCCTTTCCTTTCTTGTATACTCTGTCACATCCCACTTCCTAGAAGGACCTGATACTGCGTTTGCTTTTGATATTGAGTCTTCCAAATTCTAACCCTGATTCTTAAGAAAATAGACCTCTTTGAAAGCGAGGGCTGTTAGAGGAGAAATATGTGAGGCCACACAGAAATGCCCCGTGTTTCCAGCCTTCAGTGCTTGCCTGGATCTGCCAGAGCATGTTTCCAGAAGACCAAGTATTTAGAATGGCTTCTGAAGAAAGTGAAGAGCTTCTTACAGATTTGGCCAGGTCTGGGTAAATAGCTTGAACAAAAGGAAAAGCTATGTTGAAAGTTTGCCTCTAAGTGGTGCTTGGCCTGGGGCCACGGCAGTAATGCAAATGCCAAGACAGTGAAGAACCATCCGTCAGAGACCCTGTTAATTTGGTAATTGGGTCACGTTTTATGGGAACAGATCTTATCTTGGTTCACGAGATACCGTACAGAGTGCTTCTGGGTAACAAACTCTTGTTAGAGCTACAGTCTCCCAGAGTGGTTTCCCTATGAACACTTCCATTGGGCGTTCCTGTAAGTAGCTGGACTTTTTGGGGTTTTTTCCCCCAAAAGGCATGTACAAATATGCGCTGGGTACAGGTTAAGACATACAATCAAGGAGGATTTTATGTCCTATAGAATACATGCTCTGCAAAAAGGAGTAAATCGATACTCCAGGTGTGTTACATTGCTTAAGCTGCTGCCTGCAGACAATACAGTTGCAGCACAAGAAGAAAGTTGGATCTGGAGAAGAATGGAAGGAGGCTTGAAAGAGGCTCTTTCCTAAAACAGTTGTCCTTGTGTCTCATCACAATAGCACCTACCAGCCCTATTAAGGCCCTGTAATCCAGGCCTGCCTCTCACAAATATTCAGTGAGAGGTGTGCCTGATTCTGCTTCTTCCAAGGTAGGCCAGCCAAGGGAAGGAAGTCACCTTGAGAGCCTTTGAGAAGGTACTGAACATCAAATCATCCTATCTCAGCTAAATGCTATTATCACAAGACCCTTCTTCCCTTAAGCAAGCACATTCTCCTCTGACAGCAATGTCTTACTCTTGTCCTGGAGTGGCTTGAATTTGTTTGGAAGCACATCGTTCAGTTAGAGATGTCATCCTAAGGGAAGGATAGCTTTGGCTTACTTGTGCTCGTGTTTGCTGCTATTTACAAGTTTGGCGAGGCAGAGGAGTGTGTTGAAAGCTTCCTTTTGATGGCTGACGGTTGGCAAATGGTTTGTGCTTTACATCCCTTCCCAAGGCAAAAGGCTAGGTCCCTTTGGAACAAGGAGCACCTTCACACATGCAAAACGCATAAATGCCCGATAGGTAAAGAGTGCCAATGTGTGAGTTCACTGAGTATTTGGATGTCCTTGGTCTCCTCTCTGTACCTTCCGGAGCTCCAAACACCTAAAGTGAGCAGTAGGGCTCAGGCAGTCGGCTGAATTGCTTCTTAGGAATCAGGTATGAAGAATTTGAAACCCATTCCTAATCTCTGGAATACGCTTGGCTGTGTCTCTGAAATTGCATGCAAACGTCAGTTGGTTGTGGTGTGGTGTATTGGTGGATAGTGAGCTTTCTCCCAGAGCCCAAGCTCTCATTTCATTGAAAGCAAACATTCAGTGATGTTTCTAAACCCCGTGGGAGAATCTTCTTGGGTTTTCCATCGAGAGCTTTTGGGGTTTTTTGCATCGCTTTTTGCAGCTTGTCAGAGGGGTTGTATTTGCATGCTGTGAAGTTCTAGGCTTTCTCTGTCTGACACAGGCAGGAAAAGCACATGACCAAAGAAGACTTTGGGGGATGCAACAGGCGAAGGTATTTCTGACATTTAAAGTGGTTCTTTTGCCGTCAGTGACAAAAAAGGGTCTGTTTGGGGGTTTTTTGTGTGTCCTCTTCTGGTTGACTGCGCTCTATTGCGAAGAAGAGCAAACTCCATCTACGCTGGTGGTCACTGCAGTGTGGTTGCAGATTCCCAAGTTGGAATATTTTGGATCAAGAAATGCTCCTGGAATTCTAGCGAAGGAGTTGTGCTGGTAGCGTAAAGAAGCTTAGCTTGGAACCGAGGCAACTCTCACTCCTCCGACTGCTGACTCCAAAACTGCCAAAAAAACTGGCATCTGCTATTAAACAGTGCTGCATCGCTGTATGAGAGCTGTCTGTCTGTTAGAAGTGGCCATGCCCTCCGGCACGGGGCAGCTGAGGACTTTGGGCATCTCCTTTGTGCTTTATTTCGCCAGCCAGCATGTCGAGGGCACGGATTAATGGATGCTGCTACTGCGCAGTCCAGTTCTGCTGCCCAGTTTGGAGGTGACGCAAGCTTTAAGAGAAGAAAATGGGAAGGAAATGGGCATCGATCAATGCCCTTTGTGTTTAGCATGACCCTGGGGTCTCATGGGATAAACGACCCTGATTATCTCTCTGCTTTTCATCCCTGAAGTGCTCAAAGGCCTTGGGGGTGGGGGTGGTGGGTCTGTGAACTGAGTCTTTGTAGGTCTGTAATGGGGTTGGGATGTGAGGATGGAGCTGGGGAGAGAAGGGAGCTTTTGAGCCTCAGGCCAAGTGGCAAAAACACAGTTTCATCTGCTGCCTTCTGTGCTGCACAAAGGCTCTTCACGTCCAGCTGCTGGCGTGAATGGCCAAAGCGCTTCTTGTGCCAGCTCCTCCCGGAGAAGAGGCATTGTCGCCAGAGCGCTGTCTGGGATCTGAATTTCACAGCCAGTTTTCATTTCCATCCAGTGAGTTCTGCTCATACCCTAGATGCAAATATTGCCAAACTTTGAAGTCTTTGCCCATAGGACAGCTGGAGTTGGCGTGGCAGGCCAGGTCAGAAATATTAGGAAAAATTACTTCACTGAAAGGGTTGTCAAGCATTGGAACAGGCTGCCCAGGGAAGTGGTTGAGTTGCCATCCCTGGGGGTATTTAAAAGACGTGTGGATGTGGTGCTGAGGGACATGGTTCAGTGGTGGTTTTGGCAGTGTTGGGTTGATGGTTGGATTTGATGACCTTAAAGGTCTCTTCCAACCAAAACAATTCTGTGATTCTGTACTTACCAGATGTACCAGGAAGAGTTAACCATGTCTTTCTAAACACCCAGGAGTGCCACCCACCAGCTTCCTATGTTGCAGACAGTTGGGTTCTATGTCCAAGACCTTGTTGTCATGGTGTAGCATGACCATCAGGATCCAGGTGCAGATTTTCACACCTCAGGCCTGTTTGGCAGTCTCCTGCTGGTTTTGTTCTGGTTTTAATTTAGGATGATGGTAATGCTGTGGATGCTGTCTCTGGCTGTTCACACTCGGTTGGTTGTTGACACTGAATTGGCACTACCTAAAGGGGCTGCAGGAAAGCTGGGGAGGGACTCTTTATGAGGGAATGGAGCGATAGGACGAGGGGTGAGGGTTTGACACTGAAAGAGGGTAGATTTAGATGAGATATTAGGAAGAAATTCTTTGCTATGAGGGTGGTGAGCCCCTGGCCCAGGTTGCCCAGAGAAGCTGTGGCTGCCCCATCCCTGGAGGTGTTCAAGGCCAGGCTGGATGGGACTTGGAGCAACCTGGTCTGGTGGGAGGTGTCCCTGCCCAGGGCCGGGGGTGGCACTGGATGGGCTTTAAGGTCCCTTTCAACTCTAACCACTCTATGAGTCTATGACCTGATCTTTCACTGCATTGCTACAGGGGCTGCGCCCTGCTGCAGAAAGATAGCAGAAATGGGGGCAGTTCCTCTACTGAGAGCCCCTGCCAGCTCTCCCTTCCATTTAACCTCATGCCCAGACCACTGTCGCTTTTCTAATTCCCCACTCCGTGAAATAGCTTTTCAGTCTGACCTGGTACGCTGCTTATACCACGTTGTGTCTCCTGCATCTCACTGTCACGGTTGCTTTGGCAACAAATTGAGAGAGGCTGGGAGCAGCTCAGCACGGTAAAGGACGAGAAATTTGCCCAGACCTATGAATCTCTCTCTGACCCAGCTCATCTGTCAACCAACGGGCTTCCAGCCATGTCTCCCTGGCTCAGGGGGGCTGCTGCTAAGTGCATTTAAAATGCAATTAACCTGCCTCTCAGAGGTTAGCGTGGCCTTCTGAGGAAGGAGGCTGGGCTTTGCTGGGGTGAGAGGGCTGATAAAGGCACCCAGCCATATTCCCCTTGAGCCTTGAGAGCACCACTGGAGAGGGGAGAAAGCATTAACCCTTTCGGGACAATTTATAGGATTTGCAAATATCAGGCAATATATTGGTTTGGGTGATTTTTTTTTTTTCCCCTGTTTTTTTGTTGTTGTGTTGTTTTTTTTTTTAATACTAGTTAGATGATAGCGGGTACCCCTGTGCATGGAAAACTGTTCACTGTAAACTGGTGAGGTCAGAGCCCCCTCCAGCCAAGAGGGTGAGTGGTGTAGGAAGCAGAAGGGATGGCAGAAGAGGAATTATTCACCTCGTTGTTGGGTTGTGTGGGAAGCAGAGTGGGCTGGGAGCTTGTGAGGGGCAGAGTTGGTTTTTGGCTGAGTACCTGTGGCCAAGGAGCATCCATCCCTTCCCCTGCTGTAGAACAGGCGGGTGAATGGAGAGTGTGGGGTGCAGCTTAAAGAGGTGGAGGTGGTGTTCAGGAGGACTGTGAAGGCCAGTGCTGGGTTTACATTCTCTCTTACAGTCTTGTTTGCCTTCCTTCCTCAGAAGAAACGATGAGGTGACACACATTAAGATCCAGAACACGGGGGATTACTACGACCTGTATGGAGGCGAGAAGTTTGCCACCCTTGCCGAGCTGGTGCAGTACTACACCGAGCAGCAGGGGCTGCTGCGGGAGAAGAACAGCAATGTCATCGAGCTGAAGTACCCGCTCAACTGCCAGGACCCCACCTCAGAGAGGTAAGTCCCACTCTCCGACAGCCTCTCCCGGCGGTGGTGACGCCATCTTCCCAACTGGCTCAGACCCTACAGCTGCACCTGGCCCGGGTTTGGAAAGGAGCCTGAAACAGAGTGTGTTCGGGTGTGATTTAGCTTTCCTGACGCAAAAGCTGCACATCTGTGAGCTGCGGTTCCTTGGCAGCTCTGCGTGCAGAAGCTGGCTAGATAACACTAGCAAGGCCCAGAAGCTGCTGAGCTTTCTCCAGCTTGTAGGCAGTGGGGAATGTGAGAGGTGTGAGTCCATCTGTAAAGGGTCATAGAATGTGTTGGGTTGGAAGGGACCTCTAAAGGCCATCTAGTCCCACCCCCCTGCAGTGAGCAGGGACACCTCTAACTAGATGGGGTTGCTCAGAGCCTCATCAAGCCTGGCCTTGAATGTCTCCTGACTTGAATGGGTCCTGCAGGTGTACCCTAGGAGGCATACAGCTTTGGTTTTGAGAGAAACAAAAGACATTTAAGTGAATTTCGTCTGCTTGCAGAACACGGGGTAGAAATGCCCTGTAAGAAGTCTGTCCCCATCCCATGTCAGCCTGTAACCGCTGCTCATCCCTGTAGGAACGCGGTGTTGTCTCACAGGGACCAGGATGTGAGAAGTGGCTCGCCTCGGGCGACTTCAGGATGTTTCCACCAGGCAATAAGTGACCTCCTTGTGAAGGTCTTGTTGTCTGTGACGCTCTGGTGACCCCCCCTTTTTTTTTTTTTTCTTCTTTTCCTCCCCCTCAGTTTCCCCAGTGTCATATGCTGCAGCTGACATGGTGGGTTGGGAAGGGGAATGCCTGGTCAGGCGGCTGGCGATGCCGAAGCAGGCTCCTGAGTACTCTAACTTTAGCAGCCGGGGTAAAGCCGAGGCCGTGGCTGGTCTTCGTTCCTGAAATGGAGCGGAGGCGCTGCCCTCCACACCGTCAGCTGAGGCCCCGGGAAGTCCCTCCAGCTCATGTGCTCCCTTGTTGCCAGGGAGGTTTCTTTGCTCCTTCCAGATGGCAGGGTGAAGAGTGGCCGGGCAGCCGCTCATGTTTGCAGAAGCTCTGGAAAAGTGGAAACCCCCCTTCAGCTGGATTTCCCCCTCTTCTCCCGCCAAGGAAAGTCTGGCTTGGCAAGGAAGCTCCATAAAGATTTCTGCTCCAGACCACACATCTGGTGGCATCAGGGGGAAGGGAGGGAAAAGGGTGCAAGTCCTCTAAATATATGAAATGACGATGGTGTCAGAATATAGCGGGATGCGTCAGGGTAGCCGTGTTTCCAGGACCTGGGCCTGAGTAGCACAAGCGCTGTGAGGAGCAGCTGAGGTCCTTCACCAGTGGTGGGTCGTTCTGTCCTCTGTGGCAGTACGACTTGTGCACCCCACCATCCTCATGCCTTCTGAAGCCTGCAGGACGGAGTCTTGCTCTTCAGAGGTCTTCCCAGCCAGGCTCGGACCGGCTGCCTTTGCAGCGTGCTGAGTCAGGACACAGAAGGCCCAGCGTCACTGGCTGCTGTTCTATAAACTTCGTCCTCCGGGACAAAGTTGCTGAGACGTGACGTGATGCCATTGCATCGCCCCTGGAAGGTTATTTTGAGCCTCTCTGAATTCCTGGCAGCTTTGGCTGGCAGGCTGGGAGCCAGCGTCTTCAAAGTGGGACCTGTGGCATCTGCCCAGAGCCTCTGCTGAGTGTTGATGGAGCGTGGGGATTGAAGGCTCCCAGGCAGGAAAAAACCCCAACTCCGCTTCACTCCTAACAGTGATTTGTATCTCTGGAAGGCTGTAGCAGAGTGCTAGCCTGTGAGGGATTTGAGTCTTTTTAGTCTGGAAAAGACGACCCAGGGGGGATCTTATCAACACTTATAAGTACTCAAAGGGTGGGTGTCAGGAGGATGGGGCCAGGCTCTTCTCAGTGGTGCCCAGCGACAGGATAAGGGGTAACGGGCACAAACTTGACCATAGGAAGTTCCATCTCAACCTGAGGAGGAACTTCTTTCCTGTGAGGGTGGCAGAGCCCTGGCACAGGCTGCCCAGAGAGGTGGTGGAGTCTCCGTCTCTGGAGACATTCCAAACCCGCCTGGACGCGTTCCTGTGCCACCTGCTGTGGGTGACCCTGCTCTGGCAGGGGGTTGGACGGGATGATCTCCAGAGGTCCCTTCCAACCCCCACCGTTCTGTGAGGCACACCTGCCCCAGATAGCTGCTATGGGGGTAAGTGGGAGATGCTGCCTTGCTGAGCACGGAGCCCGCACAACCATGCTGCCCTTGGGGAAACAGAGGGCATGGCCAGGAACGGGCAGATTATTGTGTGCTGAACCCCCAAGGCGTTGTGGCAAGGCTGCTACAGTCTTCTGACCGAGCCTGGATTTCACTGGGGCTGCAGTGTGAGTATGTCAGCAGACCAAGAGAAAGGATTGTGAGAGATTAGGTGGAGACAGAGGGGCACATGGATGCCAGATGGAGACAGACAGAGAGGTGGAGCAACTCATGCCTGCGCAGTGAGGCTTGGGAAGAGCTGAGCACAAACCTCTGCACGTTGTAGTAGCCGCTGGCTGGAGATGTGGCTGCGGGCAGGGCTGGAGGAGGAGAAGCCTCCTGGGCACAGGGGGGAACCAGTATTTGCCACTCCAGGAGAGGAGCATGTTCTCCCTGAGCTGAGGTTGGTGACCAGGGAGGGGAGCAGCAGTAACTACAGCCAGGAAGAGCCAGGAGGACCCATCTCAAAATCCTTCCCAAACTGTGTCAAAGCATTTTGTTCATGGTCAGGGTTCTCCATGCGCTGTGTCTGATACCGTCAGACTACAGCCTGCTGACTCCAAGCGTTCTTTTTTTTTTTTTTTTCATTTTGAAAGAATAGAGGAAAGTGTGGCCACCTTCAAGTAAGAACTGCCAGAGTGGTGTTTCTCATGGCTTCGTCAGAGCCCTATCCCTCGATGACAGTGCTTGTCACACATCACGTGGCGCTTTAATATACTGATGCCATTTCACATTTGGCTGGAGGGTTGAGCAAAGCCCTGACACTTCCAGCCTGGGGCTAAGGTATTGATGTGACATTGCAAAGTGTTGGAGGAAAGTCACTGGGGACTGATTCTAAAATAACTCAAGCTGGTGTCATGCCAGTGGGGAGAGCAGGCAGACTGGGAGCCCAGAAGTGGGTTTCTCGTGAACGCCATTCCCAGTGGTGAGGGCAGCTCTTGTCTAAAGGCGATGCTCTGCACGTTTCTGAGCTGACCTTGCTCTCCGTTGCTGCTCCCTAGGTGGTACCATGGGCACCTCACTGGCAAGGAGGCAGAGAAGCTGCTGACAGAGAAGGGGAAACCAGGTAGCTTTCTGGTGCGGGAGAGCCAGAGCAAACCGGGAGACTTTGTCTTGTCAGTGCTGACAAATGAGGATAAGATGGAGACTGGGGACCGCAAACCGCACGTGACCCATGTGATGATCCACTACCAGGTGGGAAAGGGGCTGTCCCCGCTCGCCCCGCCATAGGGGCTGGGTGGGTGACGTTCGAGTCTCACGGTGACTTTGTCATTCTGTCCCGCAGGCAGACGGGAAGTACGACGTGGGGGGAGGAGAGAGGTTCGACACGCTCACAGACCTGGTGGAGCACTATAAGAAAAACCCCATGGTGGAGAAATCTGGAGCTGTGGTTCATCTGAAGCAGGTAATAGCGGCTCTGGCGCATATTTGTTGGTTCTGGGCTTGCCCCAGTGCCTGGGGGAGTGCATAAATCTGTCCCTGCTCTTTGGGAACTCCCTGCCCCCAGAACATCCCGCTGGCTACTCGTCCTCCTTGTCCAGGCTCACACTCACCAGAGAGGTCCCTGGCCCCACACTCAAGGCCTAAGGAACGGACCCAAGTCCTGCCAATATCCCCGGGGATTCGGGAACTCTTTTTTTTTTTTTCTTTTTTTTTTTTAAGGGGAAAGTTATCTTTCTGTTATTGAAAGTTATTTCTATTCTGCCTTTACCTGTCTTTCAGCCATTCAATGCCACGCGCATCAATGCAGCTAACATTGAAAACAGGGTGAAGGAGCTGAACAAAATGGCAGATCACAGCGAGAAGGCCAAGCAAGGGTTCTGGGAAGAGTTTGAGGTACAAGGATGCTCCTGTGCTCTGTCCCACTTGTGCCTCTGGGTGAAGAACATCAGATTTGCATGGGAGTGTCGTGGTTTTCCAGCACTGAGGATTTCTTCTCAACACTGTTTTTCCGTTCCCTGTTTTCCATGTTTAACTGAGTTACTTCCTGGTCCTTTTTTTTTTTTTCATTGCTTTTTCTCATGTTCAAGGCAGTTTCTCCTTCCTTATCTTAGAATTGCACGCCTTTTGTTCCCTGCAGGGATTTGTGCCTTCTCCCCCCATTAACCCTCTCATCAAGCTGCTTCTTGGCTCCCTTTCCCTTCCTGCCAGCACTCCCCCTGCTCTTTTCGGCATTAGGAAGCCAAGCAGCCAGTCGAGAGCGCCCTTCCTTTGCCTCCGACTCCCCATGTCTGCCCAGAACAGTTTGTTCTTTTGTGTTCTGCTCCGCAGATGCTGCAGCAGCAAGAGTGCAAACTCCTCTACCCGAGGAAGGAGGGACAGAGACCAGAGAACAAGGCTAAGAATCGCTACAAGAACATCCTTCCCTGTAAGGAGACACCTGAATACTGGTTTGGGTTTTACACCATCGTTTCTGCAGCCTTCTCTGGGGCTAGTTAACCCTGCAGAGCTTTCTGATCATAGCTGAGTTGGCAGGAGGTGTACGCTGTCCTAGTGGAGTGGTCCAGTTAGTTCACGGCATTCTCCATCCCCTTCCTAACCTGTTCCGTCCCTTTTGCGCGGGGAAACTGGTAAATTGCTCTCCCCTCTTTGTGCTGTGAGTCCAAATATGCTTCAGAGCTCAAGTGCGGTTCAAAAGTCGTATGGAGCCGGAGCTAGGGCTTCCCAAGGAAATACCGGAAAACTTGAGCTCGGGTTAGTCTGTAACACTGCGTATCGCTAATGTCCACCCAAGGTACCAGACTGGCAACACAGCTGTGAGCCAGGTCGTGTGGAGTAGTGCTAAGTGTCATCAGGAGAGCGTTTTACGCCCTCTTTTGCAGTAGTTGCCCACGTCCCTTCATAGTAGGAGCCTTGTGGGAGCCCTTGCTGGGAGCCACTGTGACTGCGCGGCAGCAGAGCCCGTCCTGGCTCCTGTGCTCATCCTGGACTCTCTTCTCCTTCAGTTGATACCACACGGGTAGCACTCCAAGACGTAGATGAGAGCGTGCCTGGCTCAGACTACATCAATGCCAACTATATCAAGGTACTTGGGAAAGGGAAGACACCGTGTCGGGGCTGTCTTCAGCCCAGTGCTGTGTTTCTGGTGGGTAAGCGCAGTAGTGGTGTAAGTCTTGAGGGAATGCCCTGTCAGGACCAGTATCTTTCACTGGGTCCAGGCTAAACACTGGATTTTTCTACTGTATCCCAAGGGATCTCATCATTCTACCATGTCCTGTTTGCCTCTATCTAAGAGTTTGTCTCAGTCCCCTCCTTTCCTTGCCTGTTCAGGAGGTCCTAGGGGACTGACCCAGACTCTCCATCATTGAACATTATCTCTGAGGTCAAATTATAATTGCCGTCTGTAAGCTAGGAGCTGCTTGAAGCTGTATTTCCAGCAACGCTGCTCTGGCACTACTTAAGCATCAGCCTTTGGGAAACCTTCAAGATGGCTTTATTCCAGCCCACGTTCACCTGCAACTTCAGCAGCTGCCCGCTGGCAGGGCTCTGTTGGGCAGGAACGTGCGTTACGGCAGCACAAAGCTCCCTGGAGGCCGGCAGACCGTTTTGCTGGCAGCGCTGTTGAAGCTGGTGATGAGGGTGGTTCGTGGCCGCAGGTCTGATGAGTAGAGGGAAATCGGGTAGCTCAGAAATCCTGCGTGGCAAGTTGTGCTGACTTTGCTGCTAAAGGCGCGCTAAAGCAACTCTCAATTCCTCACTCCAGCATCGTTGGCTTTTTTTTTTTTCCCCCTCCTCCCCTCCCTCTCTCCTTTGCTCCTCAGAGCATCCCTGAAGACGGAAGGAACTCGGAGCACTGCAAGATCTATATAGCCACCCAGGGCTGCCTGCAGACCACGGTGAATGACTTCTGGGCCATGGTGTATCAGGAGAACAGTCACGTCATTGTCATGACAACCAAGGAGGTGGAGCGGGGCAGGGTGAGCGCTTGTAGGGTGCTGTCCCCAAGCCTGAACGTTACCTGCTGCCAGCACGAATAGCGTTTAGTTAAGTTGTCCCTGGCTAGCTTTCGTTTCATTTCTCCTCTGTCTCGTGGCGTTGCTTTAGCTGTTCTTCATGAAAGAAACACGCCACTCTGCTCTGCACAGCCTGTAAATATTAATGGAGTGTCCCTCACATGACTTGCTTGAAGGCTGTGGGCACTTGCAGGTGGCAGAGGGGGAGAGGGAGAGCAGCGTGCTTGTTAGAGCAAGCTGGAAAGCGGGGGGAGTGTGTGTCGCAAGCTGTGCGCGGCACAAAAGTAATTACACAGCCTACCCGTGTGGCTCCCGTACGTGTTTCACTAAGAGTGGGTTGGTACGGGCCGAGGAATACCGTGAAATCCTATGCAGAGCCATTTGCCGGAACAGCCTTCCCTAGTAAAGAGAGGAGCTAATCAGGATTGGCACGAGCAGTTTTGCTTAGGAATAAAGGGGGGCGGGGGGGGGCAGAATGTGCTTGCAGCAGCCCCATGCAGAGATGGGGTAAAGGATAGCGCTGCTCACAAGCCTTCTTTTGGGTTGGCAAAGTCACTGTAGCAAAGAGGGGACGGGCTGGAGGACAGGAGGGGTGTAGGCAGACTATGTAGCCCCTTGGGATGGAGATTTGGCTCAGGAATTAGGCAATGACCAGACCAACAGCTCAGGTGCTGTGTGTCCTTGGCAAAGCAATGCCTACCTGAGGCTGGGACTGAGAAGGATGATTCCCCTAGGGATTGCGTCCTTCCTATAGGAATGGCCCTTGCCAGTACATCCCCAGTTCGAAGGAAATGCTCTGTGTGTATGGCTCTCCTTTAAACCTCTGCACTGGGGCTGCACGCCCTTGGTGTGCAGCAGCATCCCTGAGCAAGGTGTTCGGGGGTTCATCCTCCAGCTCCGCAGCCGTGACTAACGAGCCGCTCTCTGATGTTGCCACAGAACAAATGCTTCCGTTACTGGCCAGACAAGAGTTGCGCCAAGGAATACGGGTGCATCTGTGTGCGCAACGTGAGCGAGCGTGAGGCCCAGGGCTACTACCTTCGGGAGCTGGAGATCTTGCGGACTGACCGGGTGAGTCCTCTGCTGCTGTCTGCTCGCCATCCTGGGAACGGGCTGGTGCTGGGGGAGCTGTGGCTTCTCTGTTTGGGTTTTTTGTTTTTTTTTTTTTTAAAAACTTAATCGTCCCACTGCTTAAGTTCTGGGCCACTTTGCCCCAGCTTTGATAAAATGAAAGGAAGGCAAAGCCTCCTGGTAGGAGGGGGTTTCTGACTGGGTGGTGGGTCTCTGCTCCCCGCAGGATGAGCGCCCGAGACTGGTGAAGCACTATCAGTATTTCAGCTGGCCAGACCACGGGGTGCCCAATGAGCCAGGAGGGGTTCTGAGCTTTCTGGACCAAGTGAATCGGGCACAGCGAAGCATTCCAGGCACAGGGCCCATCATAGTGCACTGCAGGTAGGAACCAGCGGGGCACTGCAGTGGGGGTGGGTAGTAAAAATGTGTCTCTTCTTTTCGTTACCCCTGCCGCTGGGTTATCGTGTCAGCTGATGGTGGGTGATGGGGATATACAGATGGGGAAATGGAGCCCTCCTCTAGAGCTCACTGGTGATAGCGCAGGGAATTATAGACTGTGTTGGGTTGGAAGGGACCTCTAAAGGCCATCTCGTCCCACCCCCCTGCAGTGAGCAGGGACATCTTTAACTAGATCAGGTTGCTCAGAGCCTCATGCAGCCTGGCCTTGAATGTCTCCAGGGATGGGGCCTCCACCCCCTCTCTGGGCAACCTAAGAGCAGACCTGATCTGGAGGCGGTAGCTCTGCTGCAGCCTGCTGGACTCTGATCTCCTATGGGTCAGTGTTTGGCTGGGCTTATCTTACAGCAGCCGCACCAAATCCGCCCGGGATGGACCAGGCATGCAGACGAGTGTGGGAGCTGAGCTGACTAACTCGGGGCAATGTATCTTCTTGCAGTGATTTTCTTCTTTTGTCTCTGCAGTGCTGGAATAGGACGCACAGGCACCATCATAGTGATAGATATTCTGGTGGATATTATTCACAGGCAAGGTATGTCTCCCTGTCTCATGGCTTTCACCGTTCGCCTTGCTCTGACCAGTTATGGGAGAACCCTGCTCTTGTGCAAGTAGTGGGTACCTGATCTCCAGGCAGTGGGTTGGACTTGTCTGGGAAACAGTGGGCACAGGCTTAGCCTGAACGTGGGGCAAGAAGGGCTTTTGTACTGTGCCCAGTTCCCCCTTTCTCTGTGGGCCAAGAGATGGAGCTCTATTGTAATGAAAGGTAAAGGTGAAGTCTCTCCAAAAGGTGTGCACATGGACAGTAATGTGAGACTCGGGAAAGCCTTCTCCTTGGCATCAATGGGGCCAGGATTTCAAGATCTCATGGACAACCCTCTCTTATTGAGGGCAGCAGGGCGGGGGGAAACATGTTGAGTAAGGGCTACGCCAGTAGCTACTGGCTACTCCAGTAGCCCTTTTAGAAATAAGCCCCCCAAACTCTTCTGTGTAGAAGGGCTGTCACCCTTACCTGAAACTTTAGAGCCATTGTGGATCACTCTGTGGTATCTCTGGGTCTGGCCCAGGAGCCCTGAGGCAGGTGGACCCTCTTCAGCAACGGTTGTATCTATTTCATAAACCACGCAAGGGTGGTAAGTCTGGATCTGTAGGAAGTTGCCGCAGAACAGACCTGATTCCCCTTCCCTTGCTCCAAGCCAGTCAGCCCTGCCTCAGCCATTCTCAGTCCAAGAAGTTCTGGCGGGGATAAAAAAGGAAATAAAAATAAAAATCTCTTAGGCAGGGATGCACCAAATCCTTTCGCAATATTCTGTGTGCGGCGGGGTACTGAAAGCTTTCAAAGCTATCTTAAGAGAATAATTTTTCAACCTAATTCCCACTCCCTAAACCACACCTTCTCGCTCCTGAGCAGGTTTGGACTGCGATATCGACATCCCCAAAACTATCCAGATGGTACGCCGGCAGCGTTCGGGCATGGTGCAGACGGAGGCCCAGTACAAGTTCGTTTACATGGCTGTCCAGCAGTACATCGAGGCTGAGCAGAAGAGGTTGGAAGAAGAACAGGCGAGTCCCATTCGGCTCAGTTGGAAAAGCAAAGGCAGAACTTGACCCACCCCAACCACCACCTCTACCCCCACCTCCTCCCTGGAACTCAAATGCTGCCCTGAACACAGGGAAACCAACCCACACCCGCTGCTCCCCTGCTGGCGTATGGGATCTTGTAAGGCTTTCTTCTGCTTTGAGTGGGATTTTTATAGTCTTTGCTTTCTCTTTCAGAGGAATAAAAGGAAAGAGCGAGACTACTTGAATATCGGCTACTCTCCCATGGAAAAAGGCAGAGCCAAAGGGCAGCCCCCTTCACCGCGGACCCAGTCTGTGTAAGATGGATGTCTCTCTGCCAGGGCTAAGAACTTCTGCAGCGGGAGGGAGAACAGCTTGAGCAAAGGCCCCGGTATCTATCCTTTGCCAGCCTGCTTCTCCCATACCTGAGACCTGCCCGGTTGCCGGCTATCGTATGGGAATGGCTGAAAATAAACAGATGATCCCACCACACCGTCAGTGCTGGTGGTAGCAGCCCCCCGTGCTTGTGTGCTACGGTTTTGGAAAGGAGAGGAGGAAATAGATGCTAGCCTTTAGCGAGTTGTGCCCCGTATCCTTGGCTCTGGAGAATGTCTCTGGAGAATGTACAGGTAGGATGAAACTGCTGCTGCCACTGAGGGACTTCTACAGCAAACTCTGAAGGAAGATGAGAAGGGAGCAGGGGAGGTGGATTTGCACCCATGGGCAGAGGGAGCACGTGCTAAGGAGCACGAGTTCCTTACATAAGCAGAGATAAAATACCCCAAATTATGTCTTTCCCTCTCGCCCCAAGTAATGGGATACCAGTGAGTGATGGAGAAGGGGTTATAAGTTGAAGGTGAGTGGGTAGGGACATCTGTTATACAATATCGGAGCGTTTGGGCACCTTGAATTGCAGGATCAGTTTTGAAAGAAGAGCTGGCTGGGCAGCAGCAGAGGAGTGGGTGCTAAAGTGGAGGCAGAAATGCTGTTGCCAGGCTCATGCAGAACAAAAAACCCAACAGAAGAGGGCATAAGGAAATGTCACACGTTGGGACCTTCCCTGCTGGCCTCCAGAAACATTTGTGTCCTGTTTAAAATGCCCAACTTTGAAAGTGCAGCTCTGAATAGATGAGGGTGGGGAGGATTGAGTGGGACTGAGCCGGGGTGAGCTCTGCATGGCTGGTACTGTCGGCTCCAGAGAGCTCCCGTGAGCCCAGCTTTGGACCTGCTTTTTGAACCTGCTTCAGAGGTACTTGGATCTGGCCTTTGGAGCAGCCCTCTCCTTCCGTGAGGTTTTAGAAAATCCAGAGAAATTGGGTATGTAGAGAAAGTAAGAGTAGGAAATACCAGGAGCTGTATCCGGTGGTCCTGTGGAAACTTTGGATCCATGAAAGGCGGACATGTGGAGGAAGGCTCAAAGCTCCATCCCCAAGCTGTGTTGGAATCTAGGAGGGGTGGCTCAGAGGGAGGGAAAACAGGGATTGAGAACAGCACGTAACCTGGTGTTGTCCTATCCACAAGGCTGGGGAGGGAAGAAGGCAGCTCGGCTGGGCCATCACCCACTTCCCACTGGCCACCTGCCTCTGGGAAAAGATCCGGAGCAGTGAGCTGTTAATAACACGGCTTTGTTTCTTGACAGGGTTGATGATGAGTCAGCTTCCGTCTACGAGAACCTTAACATCAAAAGCCCAAAGGTTTCAGGGATGAGTAATACAGGGCGATAAAGGAGCCGGAGGTGAGCTGTATGGAGGCTGTACAGGTAGGAATGCTTCCCTTGATTAACGAGAGTGTCACCGCAGCCTGTTTACGTTGCGTTTGGCCCAGCTCCTCTTCAGCTCCGTGTAGGCAGATCTCCGTGGCTCTGCCTGCAGCGGGGACGGCGGCTACGCTTTGAAATTTGGCGGAGCCTAAAGATGTGGCTGTGGCCAGCTGCTGACGGGAGAACAGGGGGAAATGGGGTGATAGAACAGGGAAACGCATTTACAGCGATACCAGCGATGGGGGAGATCTGCTTTTTGGAGCGTTGCGTCAGGCTCAGGGAACCAGACTGTGCTATGTATGCAAACCAGTGGGAGAGACCGCACACGCCGGGAGCGTCTCAGCTCTGTAACCTTATCAATGCACTTTTCTCCCGGTTATAAACCATGCCACCCTTCTTGTCTTCTTGTTTTCGAATGCAGGGTTTACAGTGTTTACGTCCATCCCTTTTCCAAGTTCTGCAATTGCGGACAATATTTTTTTTTTTTGCCTGTCTTGCCTTCCCCAAGCACCTTGGATTCAGCGAGGAAGAAGCTGACTGTAAGAAGCAAGCAGAGTCTGCGCCCAAGAACATGCCTTGACCTAACTTATTTCATGAGAAGGATCTTCTCCCCTTCTCCCCCATATCAGTAGGTTGATATTTATGTGGAAGTGCCTCTGGACATTCATTAGGGAATCAAGGCTCAGTTTTAATTTTTTTTTTAATTTTATTTAAGATTCTTATTTTTTACACACAAATTGTTAAACGGAATGGAAATGGCTATTTGCTTAGGAGCTTTCCCAGGGTTGCCCGCTTAGGGTGTTAGTAAAATGGTAGTACAATTTAATGTTTTCATTAGGTCAATCATTTCTAAGCTTAGAAGTGTTTTTAGACTGAATCCTGGAGTAACTTTGCTGCCTGCGAGGGTGAGAAGCAGAGAGCGAGCACTGCCTGGACCCAGGGATTTGCAGCTCTGCTGATTCTTCTTCTCACGCTTCCTTTATGGCTTGTACCAGTCCTAGATTTCTATGCAACCCTGCCGAAGCAGACCGAGCAATCGCCGCTGCTGCAGCACAGCAGATGCGTGTGTGTGTGTGTGTGTGTGCCTGAGAGCCTGCTAGCTGCTCCACACGTGGGTTTCATGGAATTGAGACAGGGGTGAGCATCTCCGTCTTTGACCGGGTGGGTCTGGACATCGAGCTACATGAAATCCCACCTAGCTGATGGGTGCTGAGGAGTAGGAAAGCAGCTTTGGCTGTGCGCTGGGCTTTCAGCCACCCGTAGCGAGTCTCAGCCCAGGATACTAATCTGAGCTGAACTTTTTGAGCCAGGCCCCTCTAAGCTTGATGCAGCTCTGCCGTTACCTTGCTGCATGACCTCTTTTTTCCCCCCTGCAACAATACGACAAGGCAAGTGTTGTGCCTGCTGAGTAGGGGTGTTTGTGACTTGACCAGCACCACGAAGATGAGTGTATCACTGAGTGAAGCGTTCCAGCTCTGTTGATGAGTCTCAACTTGTGACTGCCAGTGCTTCCTGCTGTTCCAGCCTTAAGACCTGTAAATAATCCTGCCAAAGAACCCCTTCCTGCAGGAGTCGTCAGTCTCTGAAAGTGTGCTCTGTGGGGAGCCTTGCGTCAGAGTGCCAGTGCCTGAACCTCCAGAGCATGCGTGGGGCTGATGCTGAGGTCCTCCTGGGTCTCTGGGACTGGACGGACTTGCTGCATGGTTGGGGTATTAGGCCTGGAGCGCCAGCTCCAAGCGTTGAGCAGAAGGGGTTGAACAAAAGCACAATGACATACCTTGGCTGTATTTCCTGGCTGGTCTTTCTGGTCCCTTGTCACAGGGACAGGAGAACTGTTTATTTTTATTGCACTTTTAATAAATGTTGAATATTCTCAAGGCTTTTTTTTTTTTCCTTTCTTTCTAAGTAGTTTGAATTTGGGGATAGTGACTGACAGTTGGGGTGGACAGTGGGGCGTCCTGAATGTCTCCCATCACCAAATGCTGCTGTTCAGGGCCCCGTTTTCATTTGCTTTGAGTCTTCCCTTTGACTGTTCCTAAGTGAGAGGTTCAGCCGCCTGTGAGCTAAACCTTCCGCCTTTGCTTCCGTGGGGAGAAGGGGAAGCGCAGAGGGACAGTCCCCACAAGGATGCCGTGACAGACTATTAGGGGCAGTTGGAACAGAGAGAACATCTCTGTGGCCACTGTAAGAACAGATTTTATGAGGCTGAGGATGTTGTTTCCCTCTACCCTGCCCTTAGGTCTCATCAGCGGGACTTGAAGGGTGACAAAGATGTAATGACAAAGCATTTCATCTCTACTAATGTCTATTTGCTGGCCTTAGTCCCAAGCCCACCCTGGGTAAAATGGAAGTGCCTTCTCTGCCTTAAGTCTGGGTGAGTCACTTTTTCCAAGAACAGACTAAAATTGGTGCTGTGAAGATACCCTTGTGGTGGCAAGCACGGGGGAAAGGGACAGGATGATACAAGTGAGAATCCCTGTCAAGCCCAGTGCCTTTGGCAGGAGCTGTTATGGTGCCTGGAGTCGTTTCTGCAGACCTGTGGCTGGCACGGATAATACCAGCCTGCAGCTCACCAGCAAAGGGGTTGCAGATGCAGCACACGCAGCAGCTTCCCGCAGAAGGTTTGCGTAGTGACAGACTTGAGTTACTTCTGCTGCTGCTTCAGCCTCTTCTATTTCAAATTAGATTTTCTGGAAGGGGAGACTGGAAGTGTCTTTCACCCGGGTGGGAAGAAGCACGAGACGAGCAGCCTTTGCGGCTTCTCATTTTTTTCAGGTGAAATCAGGTGAACCCTGAGGGAAATCACAGCTGGGACAACACCGCCTAGATGGTAGTAAGTATGAATTTACAGGATAAAGCTGTCCATGTGTGCAGGACTGACAGCACTGGGGCAGCTGGTGCAGGGATGGGCTGATGTACAGACACGGTGTGTAGCTGCCGTGACCTGGGAATGCAGCTGGACTCAGGACTGCGAAATGAACACCTCCCACTGCAAGCGAGAAGGGAAATGGGGAGTAATTGCTACAAATTGACACTTTGCATTGTATAAAACATAATTTAATACATACACGTACGGTATTGCATACAATACTGTCTTACATCCATGTGTTTGAATAGAAAACATTTAATTGTAAGCCGCCTTCATCATGAAGACTTTTGTTAATCACTGTCAGAAGATCACTGTATTAAACAAAAAATATAGCGTAAGAAACTGGCCTGTGTCTTAATACTGACACATTTGAAGATTAGGAGGGTAAAGCTGTCAAAAGGTGGAACTTTTATTGTTTTGGCAGCAGTTGGCCTGTGACAAGCGTGAATGAAGTTTGCGCATGAAGTAACTTGGGGGCAGGGTTGTGGTGCTGGGTCAGTGTGCCTAACAGAAATCACCCCCTGTGTTCAACATCGCTTTCCAGGTGGGGATGAGTGATTTTTAGTCATCTTCTTAGGAGGGAAAAAAAACCGAGTTAGAATGGTTACTCTGTTCTGTTCAATAGCCCATCGGGATGGTGACGCTGCTCAGGTGGGTAGCAGTGATCGATCCGTGTTGTGTCAGCAGGAGGCAGCATTTACACCTCCAGCATTGCCTAACACCACGGAAATGTTTCAAGCGTGTGGGATAAGGATAATTTTCATCTGCTTGTACGACTTTGACATGTCTTTACCCTCCCAATCCCAGCTCCTCTTAGGAATAATCATGTAGATCCTTCAGTTTTCAAAAATAGCCCTTTATTCCCTAAGGGAGTTAGAGGAACTGTACCCACTGTCACCTGCTATCCAGCCAAGCCGGCACACGGCCGTGTGCCACTGGAGGCAAACAGTCCTCGAAGCCTGTCTGCTGCTTTCCAAGCTCTGGTTTCCATGGAGAGTTTGGCAGCGGGATGCCGAGGCGGCAGCTCCTTGGAACATTCCTGGGCTGGAGACAAGCTTGGCAGGCAAGTATTTCAGCAGAGCTCCTGGAGGTGGATGCGGGGGTTGGAGTGTAGGCACAGGAGGAATATGGGGAGCGGGACACGGGGTCTGCCAGCAAACCAAGGAATGCCATCAGGGCAGCAGACCCTGTTCCTGCCTCCCCGACGTGCCGTGGGGAGGGAGCCGACAGCCTCGCTGGACGGGAGCGAGGGGCTGCCTCGCTGCTACTGGAAAGGGAGTTGTGTCACGGGGGCTGCCGCGGTGGTGTGCTTAGGGGGAAGATACTCTGGCCTGCTCATTGCAACAGTCCTTGTGAAGCAGCGGAGGTTCCCCGTCTTCAGGGCGCACTGGACTGGCCACAGAATGATGCAGAACAGGATGATGATCAGCGCGGAGAGGAGGACTATGCGTTTCCAGTCATCGCACATGTCGCAGCGGGACAGCCTCCCAGCTAACCCAGTCGGGGGGGCCTCGGGACTTTCTGGCTTGCTCATGGCGACATCAATGGAGATACATGAGTCCGGATTCTCAGGGTCATCGGATGGCTGGCGGCAGCAGAGCTTGGTCCCTTCCATCCAGAGCACCTTCTCCTGCTGGAGTTCAGGGGGCAGGGTGGCAAGGAGCTCCTTGCTGGTCTGGAGTGCTGGGGCACCTTCCAGAGGGATGCTGGTCAGCTGCCGGCAGAAGGGACAAGGGAGCTGGTCCTCTGGGTGGTTCGGGGGCAGCCCTTTGCTCAGGCGGGCCACACACTCCAGGCAGAAAACGTGGGAGCATTGGAGCAGCTTGGGCGTCTTGAAGGTGTTGTCGTAGGTGTTGAAGCAAATGGAACACTCAACAGGGGAGGTTGGCTTCGGAGAGGTTGGGTTCGGAGAGCCTGGCTTGTCGGTTGGGGACCTCGCCTTCCTCTTGCCATCTCCTGGGGAGGTGACAACGATGGGGCTGATGGGGATGGGGATTTCACTTGGAGATGCAGGGACTGGGCTGGTGGGAGAGTCTGGTGTGTTGGAGTGCCACAGATGCGTGAAGCACGACATGATGGAGCCCGAGGAAATAAAGAGAGCCCTGGGAGACTCTAGAAGAGAAGAAAACCACAGCCTTCATTTTAGACAATGTGAAGACACCCATCACCAGACCTGTGTTTAACCCCTTAAAAGGAACAAAGAGCAAGTTCGTAACTTCCGCTGCATCCTGAGCCTGGAATAGATCCCTGCGAGAGGTGAGAATGACACAGGTAGCCTGTCTGAAGCTGCGTACCAAAGGTGAAGTTAAACATCCTGCAAAGAAGCAAGCAACCAGCAGAGGTCCACCATCCAGCCAAAGCCTTTTCACCAAAACCACCATGGCGTTATAGATGGGTGCAGTCTTCCCCCCGTACATGCCTCCCTCTGGGCAGAAAAAAACACAACAAAAACCTACCCCAGCTGGTGCTCCCCGACACCTGAGCAGGGAGGAGAGCAGAAGACTCCATGAGGTCAAGTAGGGACCTCGCTATGGCAGTCTATTAGTCTGGGAGGCACTCAGATATTATGGTGGCAGCATGAGCGAGGCCTAAGAGACAGATAACACTATTCAGTTGTGGAGGTAGCCGGGGGTGCGTGTGTGTGAATCTCTTCTCCCTGGTGTGCTCAGACAGAGCTTCGTGCCTTGAATCATGGTTCTGCGTGCTGCCTGGCCGGCAAGGGAGGCACCACCCAACGATGCTGCCTGGTTTTGGCTATCCACAGTGGGATCTGAACCCCCTCGTGTCGCGGGAGAAGCCAAGGGAGGTGAGAAAACACCGTTAGCTTGCAAAGTCTGTTCCATCCTCAACCCCCAACCAGCACAAGAAGCGTCTCCGTCTTGTCACCGTGACACAGCAAGAAAAGCAATATTGGAGGAAATGGCCTTGCTGCCAGAGCAAGGGGAATTCGCTGCTGTTTCCTTGTTGCTCTGCTTTCCCTAGGGAAACACGGTTCTTCCCTGTCCACAGCCCAGGCGAAGGGCCAGCACGGCCCAAGCCTTGCCCTGTGCTCTCTGCTTTGTTGTGGTGTGCGAGCGGGAACCTTGAGTTCTTGAATGGCTAATACGCCAGTTCCAGCAAATTGGTTTACAACTTACTCCAGCCTTATCAGCAACCTCAGTATTACCTTGAATTCCAGTTATCCTGGGCTAGACACGCAGCTTCACATAACTCTGATATTCAGATATTGTGTGACTTTTCCGCCATTGAGTACTTTTACCTGAAAGCAAGTGTTCAGCTGGAGGAAATTCCCAGCGACGACGGCCCTGATGCTGTATGCCCGGGGAACATTTTTTTAGGCTGTGTCACTAAACTAGCCAGGCTTGATTCTTTGTGTTGGGAGATTTAGCCATGACAAGCCAGAAATGTTCAGATTGCGGCTGTAATTATAGGTCTCCAGTCAAGCCAGCAATGTCTCACCAGCATGGGCTAGAGCCTCAGCATAAAAGCTAATTTAAGGCAGCAGAAAGGCCACGTATTCCTCGCATTGCACAAAAAAAAGTCTCCATTATTTAAGAATGAAGTAGTCTCTCCCATCAGAGCTAGCATTGCCAGCGCTGAAACCAACTTCCGTGACCCTTCCTTCTTTTTCTTCTCTCCTTCTAAATCAAGACATTTTTGTGGAGCCCCTCCTCAAGTTAAATTTTCAGTCACAGACTATCTGCGCTTTTCAGCAACTTGCAATGGTTTTTTTTAATGGGTCGTTGTTGTTTTTTTTTCCTGGCTACAGCTCGCCCCGCATGTTTTAGCACAGTCTGGCAGATGCTGATGAATTACAAATCCCAACCCAAGCTGGCACAGAGAAGAGGGAAACCCCCCGTTGTTTTTCTTTTTTTTACTGAATCTTCTGTTTTGCAGAACTCCATCCCCTACGTCCAGTTCTTTGCAGTCCCTCGGCTCGGGGTGTTTGTCAGAAATTCTGAGCAGCAAAACCAGTGGCAGAAGGTAACCTCAGAAAGAGAGAGCCTTTGCTTACGCAAACTGTAATTTCACAACCTATGTGTAAAAGCTCTTCTGTTGGGGTTTTTTACGAGTTCGTGATATGACAGCTATAGCAACAGCAGTATCTTGATAGTAAACCTGAGGAAGTTTACTCACAACAGTTGCTTTTTTTTTTCATTGCAGATAAAAATCTGCAACATTTATCTGCATTTTTTAATGCAGGTGCAAGCTTTTGCCCTCATTTTCCCTTTGCTGAAGATGATCGTGACGCTACGGATGCTTGTTAGCTTTAATAAATTTAAAGTCTACTTATTTTTACCGACGTCTTGCTGTTATGTGGCAGGTAGCTGACTTCAGCCGGGAAGAAACGAAGAGTAGGGCACGGAGCTGAGGCATGGCAAAGGCAGTTTTAATTCATAATCCGCCACACCGGAGAGGTCAGCCTCTGCCTGCTTCTTGTGTCGTCTGCTGGGTTGCCATAGAGCTGATGCTCAGAAAGTTAAATTGGGTTTGGGCAGCAGCTAAGGCAGGGGCCAGGAGTTCTCCTGGGCGTTACTGCTGTACTACTAACTGGGAGCCAGCCGCTGGAGCTGGAGAGTCCCAGTGAAGACATGCAGTGTGGAATCTCAACAGAATTAGTTACGGTTTGGGGTTTTTTGTTGTTTTTCTATTGGTTTTTTTTTTCCCACTACACAATCACATGATTTATTTTTTATTTTTTTTTCAACGCAAGACAATATTTTCAATTGTTCAGACCTCCACGGTCACACTGCATTTCCTCAGACCCTGCAGCTATCTACCTTGCTTTACCTGGGCTTTCCAGAAACTTTGGGAACATTAGTACATAACTGAACCGTTCAGGAGAGACACGTAAACTCAGATTTAAAACTAAGTAGTTAAGTAAGTACTTTATACTTCCCCAACAAGTTTTAGAAAAGTCTTTCTACATGATAAAATCAGACAAAAGAGAGCACATGGTTAAGATATTAAGATAGTGGCCAACACTGTTCTGTAATATGATTCCCTAATGGTATCTCTAACTCCAAGCGACTGAACACACAGCAAGTTAAGAGGTGTACAGCAGATTAAAGTCTATAAATACCTGTTCAGAGTGCTGTTTAGAAGGAGAAAAGCATGTTCTGGGCTCTTGATTTCTACCCCTGAAGAGTCTTCTCTCCAGAGGATAGTCTTAGGCTCAGGGTGGTTTGTATTTATAAGCCGCCTTCTGGTATTCAAGCTCCCCGGTAGCTTCTCGCGTTGTTTCCAAGCACGGCAGGGCTGGCAAGACAAGTAACCTCTAACAGCTGCCTGTGTACAAGTGGCCCTGCTGCTGTAATTCAAGTATCTTTTATACCTTCCTGTCTGGAGGTGACTTACCTGCTCCACCTGCCTTTCCCCATCACCACTGAATCACTCCATTGGCTGCGAGCGCTCCGGCTCCCGCTCCGGCCGGTTTCTATGACAAACAGGGCAGGCTGGAATGCTCCTGATAAGGGGCAGCACTGAGGACACCCCGCCTGTGCCTGCCCTGGGGAAGTGATGGGAGAAATGTTTATTCCTTCATCTTCTCTGGACTGGGGAAGGGCCGCCTGCTTTCCGGTATATTCTCGCAGTTCTTCGACCAGTTTTGAGGGTTTTTTTCATAATCGCTCTTCATAATCTGGTCCAGTTTGTGCGGATGTACTGATCATGGTTTCACAGGGCAGGAAATCTTCCGAAAGAAAATTTGAGGACACCTAAGAATAGCAGTTATTTTTCTCTTGTTTCTTCATAAAGGACAAATATCTTGAAAGTCTTTCAGATTAACAGCGGAAAAAAGGATTCTGACAGTCAAATTTCTTGTGATTGGTTGAGAAAAAAAATTGTTGCAATAGAAAAATACAGTATAAGTTTGAAAGACACAAAGCTCTTTATAAATTGATCGAACCACTCTATACGGTCATATGTCTGCTCCAAGCTCCTATACAATTGTTCAAAATAATACTGTCTGGATTGTCACAGAGAAGGAATTTCATTCTTTGCCGCTTTTGGTAGCAATTGACATAGAGAAATATTATTCGACCTGCAGACCTTTTGTGGCTCAAAGGACATCAGTCAATGACCCAGAAAAAAGAACTGACAAATTTACACTCATGTGCAGGTAAGGAAACGAGGCGGGGGGNTTCAAAATTTAGTCCAGTTCTTATTTATTGCAAATACTACTGTTCTTTGTTCAGTTTCTCAAAAAACAAAAACAACATGAGATTGTCTGTGCATTTTTTCAGGATGGTATCAGAAAGTCCCTTCTTAAAAAAATGGTTGAGAAAATTCACTCTCAAAACGTACGGAACTGTATCCATTTCTTGGGACAAAGAAGCGTCTAAAGCCCCCAGATTTCAATGGGAGTCAGATACAACTCGCTTTGGCTTCCACATTCCTCTACTTCACGTCACACTTGAAATCCCAAAGGAGGTTTTTAAGAATGAGAGAAGCATGTTGAAATTACCGAAGTTTTAAATGAGTTTTAGGATTCAAACTAAGGTGACCTGATCCTTCAATAGCTAGAAGGATCTGGTCTAGAGCATCGTTCCTCCAGGGGATTCACGGTGAGCTCCATGGGTGGCTCCAGAAGACAAACACCTCAATGGAGAATGCAGGTTAAGACTAAATTTTCCCAGATTTGCATCTCAGTGGTAGAGCAGCGCACAGAGACCATAGGAATAACAACCCATACCCGATGCTGAGCAGGCAATACCAGCATGGTGCGCTCCCCCAGCTATTTATGTTGCCGTTCGGGGATGAGTGAGGCCGGCAGCAAACACTATCTAGAGCTGACAAAGCAGGATGTTTGATGAATGGATGTAAATCATATTTTTAAAAGTCTTGCTCACTTAGTCACTTGCATAAGCACTTTGGTAAACTGGGCTCAAAATTAACAATGTTTCAGTAACGTGCTCGGGTATGTCAGATTCGGCAACGCACTGAGGAACAAAAATCCTTGGTTTGGGTCTAGCTGAGACCCTCTCCCCTGGTAGTCAGTTGAGCAACACCGATTTGCTTTTTGGTCATGCTCTAAAGAAAGACACAGGCACATTTTAAGCCCTTTATCCACTGACAAGGCCGGGATTGCTGAACTGCAGCGTGAGCAGGGTACTGCCATTTCAGAGTTTCAGTGGTTCTGAGGCTGGTCATTCCCTCAACGTGACCGGAGCCTGGAGCGGAATGAGTCCAACCCAGAAGCCGAGAGCCTGGGGCAAACTGGGCCGCCCCACGCATGCCCACACGCTCCTCCCTCCGCAAGGACACGCCGGGTACGCCAGGCACGGAGCGTGCCAGGACCCAGCACCGTGCTGGGATGACGATCAGGGCTTGGCCTCCAAAAGTGAGTGGGAGGCTTGCTGTTATTTTTATCTTCTGCTTGGAGGAATAGACTGAGCATGTCAGGAGCTGCAGCTGGTCTCGGGTGGATCCCGGAGGATTGGGAGCAATCAGTTGTGGGAGCACATGCTGTCATGTCTGCACTTAAAGGAGCACTGGTACGAAGTAGAAACAGTTACTTCATTAATACTTTCCTTGCACTTGCATTACCCGTGCACACCTCGGGTGCTTCTCAAAGGTATTCCCTGGGTAGAGCTGTAGGGGTATGCAAACAGCAGTCTGAAAATACGTGTTCCAAACGGATTTTTTGCTAGGCCATGCAGGAATGAAGATGATGTGACTGGAGCACTGGGATGAGACGTAGGAGATGCATAGCTCTGGCTATAAGCACCATGATCATGAGCAAAACGCTTAATTTCCATGGACTTCTGGGGCTCATTTCCTAAATGAATAAATAATTGGATAAACGAAATAAAATTAAGAAAAGGAATTGTGAGCCTTCCTTTTTGGTCATAGTCTTTGTCTGGATTGTGTATTTGAATGGGAACCTGGGAGGGATGGTGTTGCTCAGGAGTTAGGGCTGGTCACAGTGGCTCCAGCTGCAGACCTAACACAGGATCCCACCTGCAGCGAATAACTGTGATTGAAACATCGAAGCTTTCAATTGTTGGACCCTTCCCACCATCACCTCTCCTTATTTTACCCGCATCAGTAGCCACTGCCATCTCCTCCAGGACTGGAGGTGAAGTGCTGAGATCTTCTGAAGGGTATGTATTCTTTTCTGGGGGATTTAGGAAGCTTTGTAATGAAAAAGATTATTTCTAACGGCAACTACCAACTGGTTGAGGACATAACCATTTAAAAACTTGCAAGCCAGGCTCCTTAGTGTGAAAGAAGCAAAGTATACCGCAGAATAACAAGAACAGACTACTGATCATAGCTTTAGGTTGTTTCCTTGGCTTGTCTCTACCTCCACCACTACCTAAGTATATAACTCTTTTCATTCTCTGTGTAGTTCATCTCAGCAGATAAACTAAAGCCACTGAATAAAGATGGGTGGGGAAAAAAATTCACAATCAAAAAACACTGAGCAAGAAGCTGCTTCTGATCTCTCTCCCCCTTCATCCAAGGGCTAGATAGTTGCTAATTGTTATGTACCACTTAACGCATCTGGGGTTCTACTTTTTTGTTTATGTTTTGGGTATTGTTTACAGCTCTGATTTGTTGGGCCATATCCTAAGGCCATGTATAAAGCCTGGAAGGCTTTAGAAGGCCCTTTGTGCTGGGAGAAACCCAAGGCAGCAGTTGCTACAGAAGCACAAAAATGTCAAGAGCCAAACTGCTTTGGACTTAGCCTTTGCAGGACAAAACTCCAACAGATGTAAGGGTTGTTCCTGCTTACAAAAGACACATCTACTAGGTTCATGGAGCCGCAGCTTACTTTCAAGGGAAAAAAATCTGGGTATGGCTTAGGACAGCTGTGCTGTTTATATCTGGGTGAGAACAAGCCTGTATTAAATCAAACACCCTTGTGCAGCATGGAATAGAAGTCTCTGCAGGGTTAAATGCTTACAGCAGGAGGATGCTACTTAGACTATGCTTTTCTATTAGCTCACACATTCATGTGCCCGCTCCCAAGCTACTGAAAGCCAGTGAAAATACACACGCACACACACAACTTCTGCGACTTTTGGCACAGGTCCAGCTTGGTAGCTGAACTCTCCACCTTACGCTGTTATCGTCTGTTATTCAGATGCAGAAGAAGTGGTGAGACCCACTACTGCCTGAGTGTTCCTGGCAAACAATTCCTTGGCCTCCAGCTAGCCTCGCTTTTTGATCCTACAGAGTTCCTCAGTCAAGAAGGCCGGGTGCTCTACGCAATTAGTGCTCCAGGGTGGTAAACAGCACCATTAAGTGATGTTTCCCATGCTAACTCATGGAACTCTTTTATTTGTCTGGCTTCACGTGCAGCTAGCTGCCTAACCAGGTGTTCGCTGTGAAGTCTTATCATTGTTGCAGTAGTTTGCACCTACGGCTAGACTGGGCTATTTAAATTCCAAAGTGTATATATTATGTACTGTCAGGAAAGAGCCCTGGTGAGTCATCAGATAAGCTAGACGAGAACTCGCTGTGGGATACTTCTAATATAATTATATTTTTATCCTTCTCTAACTGTTCCTATCAGGCAATCTCAAGACACTTCACAGACACAGTGAACTGAGCCTTCCAGTAACCATGTTTATCAAGGATGTTATCTCCTTTTACAGCTGAGGAAGCTTTGCAGTGCACGAGACGCCCAGACAACATTGAAAAGAGCTGCTGTGACCTCTGTGCAAGCAGCAATGCCTGGACAAGCTGTGCCCCTTGGCACGGCAGAGTGAGGTGCCAGAGCAGAGGGATAAGACTCTAAACGGGCGGCGGAGTGGTAAACACCACCAGAGTTGTGCATTAGCGATAAATGTCCACTAAGGTAGCTCGATACGGATTTAGAGAAAAACTGTTAGATAGAGCCACAGATTGTGTCCCTCAGGTGACTCCTGTTCTCCAAGTGGTGCCCATCTTTGCCGACCAGGCCAAGCCCAAGTTCTGGAACCATGTGCCTCTGCAGTTCAGTCTCATTCAAACACTGGACCCACCTGCTACCTAACTTTGCGCTGTTCTTCATTTCCTGTAGTCACCAGGAAAGCACCGTGATTAGATAATCATTACAAGGTACAGCTGCAACGTAGCAATTTTCCTGATACTCTATAACTCATGTGACTATTACTCTTCAGTGGCTTGAGGCCGTGTGATTCAGCTTCTCGCGGCTAGATTCTCGAATAGCAAGAATAGCATCCATTCCCTGGGCATAAGGTCAGGTCTTCTTTTCTAGCCCATTATTTCTGAAGGAGTTAAGTTGGCTTGGACCAATGGCTAAACCGTAGTCTATAAGTCATCGGTGATCCATGCTACCATGCCTAGGAGACTGTTGGCTTTCCAAATGTTTATGCTGCTTCTATAGTGGCTTGCGAGGAAAGTTTGATATAAACAGTGGCTCAAAGGAAGAGTAAATCACAGCAGAATTAAGGTCGTTGTAAATTTTCAGTGAGTGTGGCAGCTCTTTCAGTTAAGATGATACCCACAATGTGGCCCGTAAAAGGAGTGGGGCTGGTTGAAGGGTTGTTAGATGTTCCCAAGAACTGCAGAGCCAGCTCCTTTTGATGCTGTAAGTGGCTCAAGTGCGGCTGGAGTTGAGATGTAGTGCATGTGAAGTGCATGGGAGCCAAAGTAATTACTCTCCTGAAGCACAAACACGATGCTCTTCCCATGGACCAGTAAGGTAGCTGCTGTTATTGCCAGCCCTAGAATACATTATCCAGAGGCAATTGCAGTCATAGCCTGTTGCTGATGAGGGAGACTATCAGCAGGACTAGAGGAGACAGCAATAGAAGCAAGGTGAAGGGCGATGCTAACAAGCTCTCACCAGCACATTGTTAATTGCCCTCATGGTTGTCCCACAGAGGTCATGTTCCGGCAGTGTTACTCACTTCCCGGCCTGGTGATGTGACATGATGAACTTGGGAAATGGCCTGTGATGTCAGAGCTGAGGAGTGAATGTCTGCAGGGACATCTTGCTTCTCCTCTCCAGTGACTTTTCCTTGTGTAACAAGCCACCTGCCCTCTGCTGGCTAAATTCTCCCCTTCCACGCGTGATCTGTGCTCAGCTCAACTCACAGCATCTATTCAGCAGAACAGATGCCTCAGCCCACAGTGGGGGTTGTTTGTACTCATCAGAGCGCATCCAGCCAGGAAGGGGGTGTTGGGATGCTAATGCATCTGACCAGGGACATTTTCTGGTACACCACACCTGAATTCCAGTGTGTGGCTTCCCATCAGATCACTAAAAAAAGCATCTGATGGTGGTGATGAGGGACAGGTTACTCTGTGGTGAGTGCTCACACCCTGAGAGCTCTCTACTAATACTGATCTTTTCAGGTTACAAATAGCACGTTCTGAATTGACCCCTTTTGCTTTCTTCACCCTACAAGAATCCACCAACTTGAGAAGGCCCAGATGACTGACACACCTTCTCAGCAATCTCCAAGGACAAGTGTGACCCTAAGCTCTCTGTTTCTGTGTCATGTTCTCCCCATCCCCAAGGATGAACCAGCAGTCTTCCTTCTCTTATCCCCACAGATGTAATCCCACAGTCCCTGTGTATGACCTGACAAATCAATGGAGATGCTTTTCGATAAAGCTCAGCAAAGCAAGCAGAACGGTGGCCGTGGTAACCTCTGTAATTTCCAGCTGGGGGAAGGACACCATCACACCTTGGTCTCAGTGGCACTGTCTTTCTCCTGCACTGAACTAGCACAGGACTCCACCTACCGTCTCCTTCCCTTTCCCATCCCATATCATAGTCCTGTAGTTTCGCAGTAACGAAGTGCTTCTTATCTTTTTCTTCCCGTTTTTTTTTCTTTTTTTCTCAAAAGCCCCAGAGAGCAATTGTTTCTTGTATGCCCTCTACCCACCCGACACAGAAATGATGGATGTGATGAAAAAACTTAGGACATGCCATCATAGCTCTCCTTTTTAAACTCCGGTCATTTTCTATCTCTATTTTATGGATGGTGTCTATATTCGCTTGGCATTCCTAGAGTTTCTGAAATATTGATAGAGTTGATCTTCTCCAGACAGTGGTTGAATGCTTTTCCAAGTGTGACACTTCAGTTATGGACAATGCATAATGGGTTTAGTTCTTGTAATTATATCTGCATTTTGGTATTCATTTGTGTTACTAACATATACAGTTAATCATTCAGCTGCTTAAGGGAGTGTAGGGTAATATCCCAGACGTGAGACTGGCTAAAAGTACAGTAGGAAAAATATCTTAGTGAGTTGTCCATGCTGAAGAGAGCAATTTATACTTTAATCCTAAAGAATGTGGTGGGACAAGAATGCAAAACATATCCTTACATGAATTTTTAAATATATCAGCAGATGCAGAGATGCAAACTGAGTTCCAGTAAGATAAGGCAAAGCGAAAAGCAGTTCAGTGTTGGCACAAGGGTAAAACGTCCTTCTAGGGCACCAGATAATTTATCACCGTTACCCTTATATGGAGATATAAAAAGAACATAAGGATGTTCTTTCTGCCTTCATAAAACTTTAATTTATAACTTCATCCCTCAGTCCGGTTCTGTCCCCAAACACTTTCTGACATATGGATCTGAGCTGGAGAGGCACTCTCATGCTCGGCGTTCCAGCAAGAGACATCATTTCAGTTAATGATTCAAAGGGAAAGAGCAATCATGAGTGATGTCCTTTTAACATATTTCTACTGTTTTCCATATGCATATTTATTACGCTATTTTAGCAAAGTAGGACACTAGAGCCCTTTGCAGCTCTCGCCTCAGACTCTGAGTCACTTGGCGTTCACTCTAGGGACTGGTGGAGTCGCAAAAGCTGGTGTTTTGTAAGTGTGTGACTAGAGAGAGCAGAACTCGCCACTAGAGAGATAACTCACCAGATCCTCAGCGGATACAAGTGGGTTTTACACTGGGCCGTTCTGGAGTTCCCCAGTGTGCTCACAATCGCTGAGGACCCAGGGCTCAGAACGCTTAGAATCATAGAATCATAGGGTTGGAAGGTACCTCTGGAGATCACCCAGTCCAACCCCCTGCCAGAGCAGGGTCACCCACAGCAGGTGGCACAGGAACGCGTCCAGGTGGGTTTGGAATATCTCCAGAGACGGAGACTCCACCACCTCTCTGGGCAGCCTGTGCCAGGGCTCTGCCACCCTCACAGGAAAGAAGTTCCTCCTCATGTTGAGATGGAACTTCTTATGCTCAAGTTTGTGCCCGTCACTCCTTGTCCTGTCGCTGGGCACCACTGAGAAGAGCGTGGCCCCATCCTCCTGACACCCACCCTTGAAGTATTTATAAGCGTTGATAAGATCCCCCCTCAGCTGTCTTTTTTACAGACTAAAGAGACCCAAATCCCTCATCCCTTCTTCATAAGAGAGATGTTCCAGTCCCCTCAGCATCTTCGTAGCCCTTTGCTGCACCCTCTCTAGCAGTTCCCTGTCCTTCTTGAACTGGGGAGCCCAGGACTGGACACAGTGCTCCAGGTGCGGCCTCCCCAGGGCAGAGCAGAGGGGAAGGATGACCTCCCTCGACCTGCTGGCCACACTCTTCTTGATGCACCCCAGGATGCCATTGGCCTTCTTGGCCACAAGGGCACATTGCTGGCTCATGGTCATCCTGTTGTCCACCAGGAATCTCAGGTCTCTTTCCACAGAGGTGCTCTCCAGCAGGTCAGCCCCCAACCTGTCCTGGGTTGGGCAGCCTTGGTGTCTCCTGGGGCAGCTCTTTGCCTTCCGTACACATACACGTGCACGCACACAGTTGCACAGGTGAATGCATCATCCTGCCGGGGTCTTTGTACGCGGCATGCCCTGAATTGTGTGCCCTGTATCCTTTGCTCAGCACTTCACGCTGGCGCCTGTCAGTGCTAGCATAACAACAGTATTCCAGTGTAATTACCAGACAGGAACTCTGTCCAGACACGGGCTGTCTGTCCCAGCATAGGGGAAGTAGGAACTTGGAAGAGGGTTGTGGGATTTGGCCCTTTGCAAATAATGGAAATGCAGAATCCCTTATGCATGTGAGAAAACACAGAGGAACATTACAGTATTTGTATTCACAGTGCAAACCATTTTCCATCTGTTAATACAGATACTAATTCTAGTTTACATATGAAATGCAAATGTTTGTGGGTTTATTTTACGCTCACTTCCTTCAAGCCTAATCCTGTGCTAAATAACAACTACTTACAGAGAGTTCAGTGGAAAATGAGGATGCTCAGCAGCTTCTGGGAACAGACCTTTGGCTCTCAGACAAATTCAGCATCGTGCCCTGCCACTCATTCCGAGTAAAAAAACTACACTCCAACAGAAGAATGAAATTTTTTAAGGTTGAAATATAATTGCTGCGTATTCTCCATAGAAATCCTCCGTCTAGCAGCAAGATGAAAGGTGAAGTTCTAGATTGCGGATCTGAGGTAGCAAACCCCCAGAGCCCTGATTCTGAATTCAGCTTTCAAGGATGTCATATGGATGTACGCACGAACTGCACGCCTTAGAGATTCCTCCTACCACTATTCCACCTCTGTGAAAAACATCAGTGAAGATATTTAAGCTCTCTTACTTAGCTGTGAACCTTTTGTGAAAGGGAAATATCAGAACAGATATGTCGATTGAAGTTATGCCAGGGAGGGACTGGCCTCCAGCATTCCCACAATTAATTTGCATCGCAGGCTTCCTATCCCTTTCTCCGGACCTTCTCCCAGGTATAGAATTACCCAGGCAGCATCCCCCTGGAAGGTCATCACCTGGATTTAGTTAGTCCTCAAGTAAATAGTTCTCACTGATCACAACATGAATCGAGAGAAGAGCTTCTCTGGAGGGACTTTGATGTATTTTTAATGTACCTAATGCAGACAGTGATTGTTTCAGCAATGGATATGATATTAACAGCTAAACTAATTGTGTACCAATTTGCTTTTCCTACGTGCAATCTTAAATGTTTGTGCAGTCAACATGGAATAAATAATTAAGTTTCTGTAATCCTTCTTGCCATTCTTGCTAATGATCAATATTTATGATATAACATGATTTTTTTGAAGAGCATCAAGCTTCCCTGGGTCTCCTGAGTGCCTTTCTTTTCCACGTCTTGTGCTTCCTGACCTGTGAACAGCCTAAATTGGGCTTAACACAGTTGCCACCAGGGAAATAAATGTTGGCTATTACGCAGGTGTCAGGAGGGGACACGTCTCTGTGTTATAAAAGGGTCTTTGATCAAAACTGACATCAGGGAGACAGAGATGAGGAAAAAAACCGAGGAAGGTCTCAGTGAACTGTGACAACGGTGACAAAAAATAGAGAAGAAAACAAATAAAGCATACATCTGCTGCTTTGCAGATTTGTGAGATGCACTACAAATTCAACTGTTACGTATTTCTTCAGACCTGCGGCATAAAAAAAGTGTCTCAGTCCTCTGTGCTATGTGTAAAACAGTTCTTCAAAGTGTGGCTCCAGTGCTAGTTTGGTTCGTGGCTCCAGTACTGGTCCAGTAATGGACATACTGGCCAGGCTAAACGACTGCTTTAACAGCGCTGTTCAGTCCATCATGTACCTCTTCACACAGATAAGGAGACACAAAAATTTTGAAAGCTCCAGAACCAGTTGCTGTTCTTTTTCTCCCCTGACCTGAAAATGATTGGGATAATATCCAATGGCGATTTTGAGTTGCAATTTAGATTAAACCTAATACTTCAAATTAATACCCAAATACAAACCCAAATACATCAATGACTATTCCTATTAACTTCATTGCACTCTCTTTACAGAAGGAAAGTTAAATACTGACAGGTCTGGCATCTCTGAAGGGAAGCGGGAATCTTGGGGCTTCCGTGGCTCAAACCTAAGGAAGATTTGTCTTTCCGTTTCTTGCTTTTTTGCTATTTTCTATAATCAAGAATTCTACAGCAAAATATATTGTAACAGGGTTTTTTTGCTATATTCTTTTATTTCGTGCATCATTCATATTTATTTTAAAGGTTTTTAAGATGGCTCAAATGACATACAGCGGCCTGCCTTACCCAACAATAGCTACTCCTTTCATGTCTACAATGTTGTACAATCACAACGCCGAACTGATGGGAGAATTATAGTCCTGGAAACAGACTGCGAGGTCATAAAAATAAGATCTTGTTGCCTGATCAGTGGGTTAGATGGTGCCGCACCACTTAGAAACTGAGTCACTTTAGAAAAGACAGATGAAGCATTTACAGAGGAGACAGGTCATCTCCATGGTTTTTCTTAAAATGGTGAAACATCCTACTTTTAGTCTTATTATTAGTAACAAGAGAGAGCGCAGTAGTTTTCGTTTTTGTAACTGTGGTGCTCAAAGGTGGTGAGCTACAAGAACCACAGAAAGTCTTAGCTTTTCCCTGTAGCATTTACAGTGAAAGCGAAAGGAAAAGTTGTTCAAAGCAGAAGCCGAGTGCTCAAACACGACAGGCTCCAAGCCTCTTTTGTTCAGGAATTTCTTTTTCGTATGGAGCACTTCGATTCAGAGATTTTGATCCCACGCTCACCTCCCAAAAGCACCCCCCCCCCCCCCTCCCCGGGAAACAAAAATACAACTCAATTCATTCCAGTTTTTTGCTTATAGCAAGATGTGTCTGGTTGTAAGAGAGCTTTTTAAACCTACACTGTCCACCGTGTGCTGAGGCACTTTAAACTACTGCTGCCCTAAAGATGTCATTCTGAGCATGGAGCCTCCAGCAAGCAGGAGATCACGAGTGCCATATGCTGGTATTGTACGGTACGGATTTTGCAGCCATGAGTAGGTGTCTGGAAAATTGCTGGTTCCTCCACTCACTTCCCGTGTATCTGCAAGGATGCACGTTACCTGCTGGCTTTCCAGCCCTGGATAAACATGCACCACCTCACCTCTGCCGTGCCCCCAGGGGGTTGGGAAGGAATACCATGGTAGGAGGGGAGGAGCAGAGTGGTTTAGGGACCTGGGTTCCCAGCGCTCATGGCTGGTGCTGTATTGGTGCAGCGTGTAGGATGGGAACAAGCAGCCGGCAGAAACTCCACCGGGTGCCAGTGCCCACCAGACCCCATGGAGCTATGGCTGCGGGCACAGAAGAGTTAGTCAGAGCCACAGGTAGAACATACCTTCCCCATCGCTCATCCCATCCTCAGTTCTTGAGGAAAAATGCTAAAAATTACACTAGGGCGAGTATTCGGTTTCATTCTCTGAAAAGTTAAGCACACGTTTTCATAAACCGGCAGATGAATTCCTTAATTATTTTATTGTGTTATATTGATTTGCCATGTTCTTGTTTATGCTTTACCCTGGGTCTAGTTATTTACTTTTCCTTGTAGAATCTTTATCAACACTCAGATACTCACAGAACATCTTTTTTGTTTACTTCACTTATTTATTTGTATTTACTGTGATCAAAGTAGTATTTAAATACTGCTGCGTGTGGAGATGACAGGTTGCTTCTGGACCCAGAAAACTGGAGGTACAGAATGAGAGATTTAATAGCTGTTAAATAAAAGAGAAGGGGGAAGAAAAGAGAGAAATCATTGTATCTTTTGCTTAATATAAGGCAAGCATAGGGTTAAAAAAAATTCCAGATCAGAGATCTAATTCGCAAGCTCTTGCAGGTTTGCCCATCGAGTAGGTGTTAATTTGGGAGGACTGGAGTATAAATAGGGAAGCCCAGGACTAGGAAGGCTTTTTTCCTTCTCCCTCTGGTGTCTTTTTTTCTTTTTTTTTAATGAACTGAAGACAGGACAGTGCTAATCAAGTGCTGGAAGATTAATTTGAAGAAAGTGAGTTGTAATTATAACTTTGATGTCCATTAATGTCTTAGCTGACAGGCTGGGAACTGCAGGACGGAAGTTGGCGGTGAATTCTATTTTATGGAAGCTATGTCACTCAGTAAAGTCTTACGGAAGACAGCACAAGGTTGTCGTGGCTGACTCTTCAAAGTGATTCTTCCCTTCTAGTATGTGTACTGGGTAGTGAAGCCTAGTGAACGAGTTATTTTCTATAAGCCTCTCTTGCCATAAGATGAATTAATTTAAATCAAAATATAACTTTGAAAGCTAGCAATGGATTTCTCCTGTTATTCAAGACAACAGCTTAAAGCTGAATTTGTGGGAGCGTCTGGGAGTGCAAAAGTGAGGTTTTGTAAGAAGAGGTAATAGCTTTTTCTAGACAAATTCTGTTAAGCTTTCAGCTGTGAGAATAGCTGAAAGAAAATTGCCCTGAGCTTTAATGGAGAGATCCAGAGATAAGGATCTGAGGCTGGGAGTCACAGCGCTGCTGTTCCCAAAAACTATTTGAATTACTTACTTTCATAAAAGCAATAGAAAAAGATGCCAGACTCCTTCCTCCTTCTGCAGCTACATGCATGCCTTTTGAAGTATGTTATGAATTTCCTGGATATGAGAAAGATATTTACAAAGCATCAACTGCTTGCTCAGGAACGGAAAACATAAGCCCCCAGGGACAGCTTAATAAATGGCAGAAACCTCATACTCCTGTAAGTAGGAGAGCCATCAAATTACCCAGTTTCAGTGGCTGTGACAAAAGCCTCCTGGCAGGAAATCCTGTTGCGCAATTCTATTTCCTTGTTGCTTCCTGTGCTGTAATTTTTTCAGAAACAATCCATCTCTCGACTGTTGTGAAGGGCTGCGGGAGCTGAGTTTTTGCTTTTTCTTAATTTATTCTTTGCTTGACTTTTCTCTCAGGTCCCTTTGAGAAATCCTAAAGCCAAGCTTGTTCTCCCCAAGATGCCCTAGTGCTCTTTCTGCTCGCTCTGGACAATTTGTAAGTATTGAAATGTGAGTTGATTTTTCTGTGACTCAGCAATCGAGCCTTCTGTGAACAGAGCACAGATGTGAAAGAGGCGCTGATAAAGGAGGAATGCATTGGATTGTGACAATGCAAAAGGCAGTGAGAAAATGCAGGAGTTCCCATCAGTCCAGATAAAGAAGTTCTCCAGGGGAGTAGAGCAGATTTTCCTCATAGCTTTTGATGTTGCGCCGCTCCAATAATTGCTTGGATGTGCCTGGGATGCCTGAGACTCCTTTCTTTGGTGCAAAAGGAAAGATGAGTTGCTTCTGTATATGTGCCCATATACTTCACATATTGAAAGGACTGTGATCTTTGCTGGTTTTACGTACGCACACATATGCAAAGACATATATAAAACCCAATATATATGTATATTTTATATATATAAAAAATAAGTTGCTATCTACTGAATCGTTGCTCTAACTGGTGGGGAGATAAAAATACGCATGTGGCAGATGCGTGTTCACCTTGTTTAATGGTTGTATTCTCCAACAGCCCAAATGGCCTCGTAGCTCAAGCTCCCTGAAGAGCAGCGACTTGGGTGGTACACTGTGTGCACTGGTCACATTTAACAGTACTTCTGGATGCTTTAGGTTCAAATGCAAGCGTTGCCGTGTTGTGAATGCATTGGAGAATGTCATGGAGCTACAGAGCTTGTGAAATAAAAGCAGATGCCCAGTTTATCCTTTTACATGGAGAGTGGAAGATGGCTTGACCACATGGACAGAGAGAGAGAAATAAACACAGCGTTCCTCTAACAGACTCAAACTAGTAAAAAAGAGGCCCTTAGTGCTGCAGAGCTACTTTTCTTGTGGAAATTTTCTTGCATATTTAGGCTCCTAAATCAAGTTAGGCCTTTAGGAAGGGCTGTGAACCAAGAATAATCTCCCTAGTTTTCTATAGCCTCTGCTCCAAAGGCTCACCCATAATCTTGCATTGATAATGGCTGGTGATTCCATCCTAGGACCACAGTTTTATCTTTTAAAAAAAAGTACTACTCCATAAAGCAGTTCTCCAGTAAGTTAATCGGTCACCAAGAGGGAAAAATGAAAACCAGAAAACCAAACCCAAAAACCTCCAGGGGCTGCAGAAATTATGACGCCACTTTTAAAATGCAGTAGCAATTCTTCTGATTGCTCAAGAATATCAGGCTCTTGCTCCCGCCCTCAACTTAGTAAGACCCACTGCTGTGCATCTTGCCCAGATAGTGCTCATTCATTCACAAACACATTCTAGTTAATTTTACAGCCCATGATGCCTGCCAGCACGTATTGCATTCTGGGACACCTGTGCAATACACTGATCTCTTCAGACTGCTAACATATACTTTCACTGACATCGATTTTTGTGCTTATCAAGCCGAATGAAAGACCCTACCAAAGCAGAATGCAATTTACTTTCTAATAAAACTTAAATAGAAGTCAATATATCACTGAAAATCTCTTTTCAATGTGATAGTAATTAAAGCTATATATTACTGGAAGCATTAAAAGCTTAATACACTTTCACGTATATTTATATAGCTTATATTTAATCTTTGTACTTGCAGCGAGAGCCTCAAGCATGATTCCCCCCTCCCTTTTTCTGCCTCCCTGTGTGAAATGTATAGATAACATTTGCAAAGCCGTGGAAATTGAACAAGATTTAAACCTTATTAGCTGTAATTCATACGATTATCATATTTGACAAATTTACCTTCAACTAAACACGCGGAAATAAATGTTTCATTAAGAATGATGAATATGTATGTCTTTCCACCTCCTACCTTTGCGTGCTTTCCAAATATTTGCATGTGAAGGCACCGGTTTGGTTTATAACAAAGAACAAACACCTAGGGAGAGAAAAAACCAAATCTGTAATATCACTTGTACAATTTGCAGAGTACAACTTCTAGTATTAGAAAAGTTTAGCTAATAGAGACATCATAAATCACCGTGAGTCTCTTCTATGTCGACACAGAAATAGTTCAAGTGGAAAGCTAGATTCTCCTTGTGGTACAAATCAGCAGATTGCTGGGGAGAGATAAATACAGTGGCATCTACAGAATTTTTCAATCAGTATTACATCATCTATACAAACTGCTTAATTCTATAAACTGTTTCTGTACCTGAGTAATTATTTTCAATACTTTTTTCCAGGCAAATATTATCTTCAGTATCTGGGATGGGAGAATCTGCGGTGGAGGCTATAGTCCTTTGGTTACACATAGGTGTTTAGACTGACTAAACTACATTATATTTATGGTGTTAAATTTTTAAGCTGAAATTATAGTTCCTTATGAAAGAAAATACAAAAGCGCCTACCTGTCATGTATTGACCTTCAACTATTAGGTTTTTTTAATGCATTTAAAAGCTGAATTTTGGAGCTCTCATTTATACAGTGTCAATATTTCCAAATTCTATCAGCACTTATCTGGTCAAAAAGCATAGAGGTTCATTGTATTGCAATATGGAAGAAAGCTTTTTATACGATTACTAGAAAAATATGCTAACATCTAAGGTTCTACCATCATTCTAGACAAAACTAACAAATAACATTCTGTTTTGTGGTCCAAGTCGTGCTGTAATGACATTCAGGTCCCTCCCAGCCTGATTCTTGTTGGCAAGGGCAGTCACTGGGCAGTGCTTTACAGCCTGATAGCTGTGCTCAGATGGAATAGCAGCCAAAAATGGGAGGCAGCAGCCCTTGGGTCTCACCAGCTTGCTGCAGGTAGAGGGCAAAGGCAAGATAAAGGTGATGAGCAATTCCCAGCATGTCTAACTTCCAGACGAAGCCTAAAAGGCTTTTAATTTGCATGCCACAACTCTCTAGTCAACCTGCAACTGCTGCCTAATGGCAAAACATCTGATGCGAATTGACTTAGAAATGCCAAATTTAAATATAGATGTGCTGCAAAGTGGTAGGATAGCTCTAGAACTGGGGAGGTTGCTAGTCCTCATATACATGCGAAATAGCAACAGATCAAAGGGGGAAAAAGAAACCACACAAAATAGCAAGGCATAATAATGACAGTCCCTTGCCAAATAAACTTGCTGTGCCTACGGTACCTAAACTGTGGTTTGCAGATATCTTGGAATATGTAGATTACTTCTAAGGGATTTACATATCAGTATTTAGCTAAGAAAAACATTTTCTCCTGTACAGGAATTCTTCATAAAGGATTCTACACCTCCGTTAGAGGAAAAAAAAAAAAAGAAAATCAGAAAAGATTGAAAAGCACTGTACAAAACGGAAATTTCCAAACTTCTATTCTTTACTTGTATACTACAATAAGAGTAGTGTAGTTACAGAGGCAAAGCCACTTAGCTATCTGATAAGTGGTAGGCTTACAAGAACTCCCAGCTTTCCACCGCTGTCAAGAAAACCATAAGCGCAGCAGCAGATTACCAGTGACAGCGTGGCAATACTTCTTACAGTAAACATAGTTATAGTGCATCGGTTTCCGTATTTTGAACAGAAAGAACATTTACCTTCAACAGAGACAATATTGTATGCTGCTTGGTTTTGATTCTGGTTTTGGTGTTTGTTTTGGTTGGTTTTTTTTTTTTTTGAACAGGAACAATTTCAGTTTCGATGCAATCTTCTTATTAATACTTGATCCAATTTTCTTGAACTGCTTTTTGTTCTCATGCGCTTTTATCTTCAGCTCTTTCTAGCTGTATTTCTCAGGAGGAAACTTGAATTTCAGCTGGTATATCTTAAACACAGACTCACAAAATATTTTAAATAGAAAAGTACTTCTAAGTTTGCACCGTGAAATTAACAGACAGGAAGGTGGTTCTAGCGTGGGGGGGAAAAAAAGGACTTGAATTCTTCTGTCATAAATTATAGCGACCTTGGACATAAGAATAATTTCTTCTTGGTTTTGAATGCCTTTTGTTCATTATCAGACTACGTGTAGCCTGTCAATTGCTTATCTCATGCCCTGCTGTAACCCAGAGAGCTATTATGCCCATCTGTTGTTTTCTTTTGAACTCTGGAAACTTCTCCTGTATGCATCAAGTCTGTGACTGCTTTTCATTCATCTTCTGCTTTTAAACTTTCAGGATTTACCACAAAAAGCAGTCGTAATTTCATTTTCCCTTCTAAAGCACTGTCTTAAGGGCAAAAAATGTTCAAAGGAAACTTGTAAATAAAATACAGCTGGTAAATCAAGTGATGGGCATGTTCATCCCGGTAGTGCTGAAAATCCCAGTTTAACAATAATAGTAGAGCAAGTTACTTTGGTACTATATTACTTTCAAACTGGCCATGAAAATTGCTTTGAAATTGCCCCCTCCCTGCCTTCCCCTGCCCCAGAAAAGTTGGCAAATGAAAGAAGTAAAGGGTGTAGCGGGAGCAGAAAATCTTAAGCAAAGGGCTTCTGCTCAATAGGAGCGGCAGTAGATAGGCCCATATGTTTCGTTCAAATGGCTAACGTATGAAATATCCTTTGGCTTGATTGAAAGGTGTTTCTCAAGGAGGTCTTTCATTCCCATAAATCATACAATGAGAGGTCAGGGAATCCTCTTCATATTTCCCAATTAACAGTTAAGTAATCTCGGAGTGACAATTGTTAAACTGCCTCCATCGATCCAATTACACCAGTAATATAGTTCTCCTGAACGGTTGCTACATGTGTCAGGAATGTATCAAGACGTTTCCCCAGTTAACAGAAATATTGCCAGCGGATTAGCAGGCCATAAAATTATGTCAGTCCTAGCAGTGATTCTCTTGACAAGGCAACTAATGTTTTTACTTCTGTTACGTAGGTCATATCTGCTCAGCCTTCTGCTTGGCTGCCCAGCTGTGTGCCGCCCAGGTAATCTTCCAGGAAAAGTACAGGATGAGCAAATGTACGTGTGAAAGGGGGTATCATTTACCATCTGGTCTGCATTGCTTGAGTCCCATTATGAATTTTATGAATAACTTGTATATTCTTCTTAAAAACAGAAAGCTTTTGAGCTTTTCCTTAGTATTGAAGCAAATCTACCAGTAGAGTTTTATCATTTAAAGCTGACTTGAAAGAGAAGAGGCTTAAGCCCTTCCTATTCCTGCTTTGATCAAAAGCAGACCTTTGAAACTGTCGATTTGAAATCAGCACTGCTTCCTTAGTGAAGAGAAACCCTGGATATTTGAAATTAAGTTATTTAGAGGCACTGTCAGGGCAAACAGCCTAATAGATAGAATTCCAGAGTAGAAGGTTAAAGATCTTGGGGCAGTTTGAACAGGAGCGAGTACCTATAAGAACTGATGCTTTAATTTACTAGCATTATAGTAGGTCAGATCTGGGAAAATCTGCCAGCATTGGTGCAGACGGTGTCATGCTCCACATGAGTCAATATTCCAAGCTTTTTCCTTCAGGATATGGTATTCACTGAAAAATGTCATTGGTCAAAGAAATAAGGAATAGAGGATGCTCAGAGGCATCCAGCTTTCTAACCTGTAGTGTCATGCCTGTTCCCCAAATCTATCAAAGCATCCTTTCAGGCAGCAATATCAGAGGAGTTGGTCATCAGCTCTGCCGTGGATGAAAGGAACCAGGTTACCTGCTAGTGCACCTTTAGCAGCTTTACAGCACATCTCTCTGTAACAGCGGCTGTTGCATAGAGCAGAAATCTCTCTGAAGAAAATCACTGCCTGAATAACTGCGCCCTGTATGTTCTGCTTTGTTTCAGAGCTGCTGTGTGACACGCAAAGTGAGAGTGTTTTCGCTTTGTCTCTTAGGGGAAATCTTGGTAACTGCCTCAACCAATTGTTAAAAGCCACAAATCAGGAAGTCGAAATGACAGAATGCTTTAGCAGCCGTTGTGTGCAGAAAGAGACAAGACAGGAAGCCGAGTACAGAAATCTAATTAATATAACCACGTAAAAGCAAGGCTAGACTTAAACTTGCGGAATACTGACATACCTCCTAAACATAGCAGAAGTGTGGTTTCCTCCCAGCTGTGGAAACTTCTAGAGATGCCTAAATATTATACAGATATACTGGAAATACCCTTCAAAGAAAATGGATAATATGATCTAAAAGAGTATTTTGTTTTCCTTGCTCTCAGACTGACAATAGAGTTGACAGATTAGATCTTTCCGTTAAGTAACATGCAATAAGAGTTGTTTTGTTTATTTTGAACCAATTTGTAATTCTCCGTCTACTAAAGGAATGTTAGTTCCGACACCTTTTCTGCCAAGCACTCAAAACAATACGTAACATTGAACACCACTGCAAAGCTATGCCTGCCAACATCACTTTGAAGAGATGTCTGGACGTGTTGTGTGAGAAAACCTTAATAAACTGAGCTGAATGGCATAATTCAATACAGTAAGAATTATTTTAAAAGCACTATTGAGCTATAGTAGACACATTTGGAAAATATTTTATTAATTGTGTATCTGGTTGTAGTTGTCATAGTAGCTTGCACTTTCACACAATGAAACATTCCATACTCTCCCACTTTTCCCCCCACCCTCGGATTGGAAAGGTCACTGCAAAAAGCTGTTTGAACTATATGTGCCGTTCACTTACACTTTTGTTCTGGTAAAATATGTGCTCATGAGCAGCAACCTAGTTTTGAAGGTCTGCACTTTAGTTTTAGTGCTGCAGTAGCAATAACTAAGGGATCAGTCAGAGTGACAGATATTTAGTGTATTCATTATTTTTTTTTGCCAGCATCTACAATCCTTCTCCAGCAATTTTATTTCACAGCAGTGATGCCCTCTGAATTACGGAAAAAAAACCCAAACCAAAACAAAAAAAACAAACCAAAACCCCAAAAAACAAGCTATGCCTGTCTATGTACAGAAGTTTTTCCTGCCTTGTAAATTGTTTGTTGACCCTAAATTCAAAACTCACAATTTCTAACTTTCCTTCCTCCATCTATAAACTTGACAGTAGCATATCTTGTCCTGCACAGGCATGTTGTAGAGAAAGATACTGAGTTTTATAGCGTAACTGGTTACGGACAAACGTAATAAGTTTGGGTGTCAACTACTAAGCTATTCATAGGATTTAAATCACAGCCTCTTACATGCATTGAATCTGTTAGGCAAGAAAAATTCCAGTCACACTGTCACACTCTGTAGTCAGCCAAGTGTCCTGTTTTGTGAAATGCTGATAGAAGGCTGGGGTGGGAAGGGATCACGAAAAGCTTACGAAGCTGCAGAACAAATTTCAAATGACACATTTATGAAGTCATGCAAACCAGAACACACAGCTAAGAAGGCGAGAAATGTTTTTCCTAGCTATAAAGTCATTGTAAGTTTTATAGCTAGTGAACAGAATAAAAGGCAGAAGGCTTAATCTTTGAAGACATAAGGATGAATTTGATATTGAGATGAAGTAGTGCTTTTAAGACAAAATACTTCGTCATAGTATAATTTTATGTGTGTTTTTTGCATCCCATAACTCACTGAATCCAAAGGTATTTGAGAATAGTTTTAACTGTTCTGCTGATATGCAAATTAGGTGTTTCTGAAAGTTATGTGTAACTGCAAGTGAAACCAAGGATAACAATTTGCTTGCAGTTTCAGCCTTTTAGCTACTCTGTGTATTTATCAGAAGCTGTATTCTGAGTACGATTGGATGCTACACACAAAGAGCAGAAAGCAAGCAAGTCTGTCCACTCACTTCTCCCATTTTCACCTCTCTTTAGCAGACTGTACTGAATTATACCCATATATATACACACACACACTGAAGTATGTATATATACACTGAAGTATATCCACAATTTGTGAGAGAAACTCTACGACTGCTGTATCAAAAGTTCAGCACAAGTTTTTTCCCGATGACTTCTTCAGTCTTGACACTAAGTGGTGCACTCAAGTCTTTCTCTGAGATGCTAGGTTCTGTTCTGAAACATTGCAATCACAGTAAGTTGCGGTTCTTCTGAGGTATCCATATTAGGAAATTTTTAAGGAGCTGCATTTAGTTTTCATCTGCAGAGGTATATAAATATTCAATAAAACTGAACATGAATTTTCTTGGTAAATATTTTTATTCTTTATTACACTCCAGGTCCAGGAGAGAGCAACTCTCAAAGAATTTAAATATGTCAAAATCTGTTATTAAAAAAAAGGCATTCTATAGAATTGATATCTTTATCCAAATGACGTTTGGCATTGTCTATAATCTTTGTATTTTAAACTTGTTACAGAATGTACTGCTTTCTCAAACCCGGAACAAATTTTAATTCTCCTCTTCTGGAGCTAGGTAACTTGTGTTGCATGAAGGTGTAGATTTCAGCTCAGAAGTGCAGCCTCTGTCTTGCCACCCTTTCAAGCCTTAGTTTTGCGAAGAGATCCTGCTCTTTCTGCTACATTTTGGCAGTTAATTGGGCTGAGGAGTGATGTATTGGAGTATGCTCAGGTGAGCAGCTCTGTGGTGGGTGTCATGCTGTTGGACACAAGCATTGCCCTGCATTTCTGAGTTTTTCTCTGAAATCCTAGTGCTTGTCAGGAGGTTATATCAAAGGACTTGTGTAATATGTGAAGGCTTAGGAGGAGTTCAGATGCGCCGAGGCCTCCTTGTGTCCCCTTCCCTGGCGCTCCTTTAACGAAATATTTAATCCTTTCATCATGATATCCCCCACTTGGCAGAAGACTCCAGGGACGGGTGAATAGGCCTTCTCCTGCCTGTCTACCTGCCGCTTCCTTCTCCCTCCCCGTGCGTCCGTGTCGCCGAGCAACCCCTAAAATGGCGGCGCCTCCAGAGGCGGGACTCTCTTTCCCAGCAGGCACCGCGCGCGGGGGGGCGGTGCTGGCGGGAACGGGCTGCGGGAGGCGATTTACCTGCGGGGAGGTGGGACACAGGTAGGGCGCGGCGCGGGGGCTGCTGGGACTTGTAGTTCCGAGCGGGCGAGGCCGTTGGGGGAATCTGAGCGTCGGTCGGCAGAGCGCGAACTACAACTCCCAGGGCGCCGCGGGAAGGAGCGGGCAGGGCGCCGGCGGAGGGCGGGGGGTACGAAAGGCAACCTGCCGCCGGTGCCGCTGGAGCTCGTTTTCCTTAGGTAAGGAGGTCGTGGGGGAGGGCGGTCGGTTCCGTCAGGCGGCGGCAGCGGCGGGAGGGAAGGAGGGCGGTAGAGCCTCTGGGGAGGGCAGTGGAGCCCCCGGGCGTTGCCCCATTGTTTGGGGCGTGGGAGGCGCCGCCGGGCAGGTG
>VWZL01001934.1:102958-292614 GCA_013396915.1 Stercorarius parasiticus
GGCAGGGGAGGCGAGGCTGGGAGGGCGCCGGCGTGGCCGCGGGCCCTGTCAGCCGTCGCCCAGGGCCCCCCCGCCTCACGGTGTGCCGCCTGGTGTGTGAGGAGGGGTGTTGGGGCTGGCGTCCCGGCGGCGGCGATGTATTTACCGAGCGAGGCAGCTGGCAGGAGCACAGAGCACCCTCCTTCCCTCAGAAAATGCCCCCGAGGGGGTCCGGGGCGGGCGGTGGCAGCGGTTTGGCCTGTAAAGTAAAGCAGGGGAAGAGTCGCCCCTCGTTCCTCTTTCTTGCCTGGCTTTTTCCAGACTCATTGGTTCCTGAGGGTATGGTTGAAGGGCGGTATTCTCCACAGACACGTTTGGAAAAGAATCATCTCTTTTCGTGGTCCAATAAAACTTTGTATGCTTTTTTCCTAATCATAGAAGCACAGAATCGTTCAGGTTGGAAGGGACCTTTGAAGTCATCTAGCTCCAACCTCCCTGCCCTGGGCAGGTTCAGTTTCCACTAGACCAGGTTGCTCAAAGCTCCATTCATGAGTAATAACTGAACTCAGTTTACTACAGTTTTTGGCAGTCTGACACTTTATAGGGTTGTGGGTGTTTAGTGGGTTTTTTTTTTTGGTGTTGGGGTTTGTTTTTTTTTTTGTCTGGATAAACTCCAAGCAAATATGTATCTCTGCAATACAGATTTTTGTCACACTGTTTAGAGGGGAAAAAAAAGTCCCAAACAGGCCATGCATAGTTTCCAGAGCAAATTGCACCAGTCTTCATTTCTGCTCTCAGTTTTTAAGGCTGCAATGACTGTTGTAACAGCAGAATGTGTTACGGCCAAATTTTTGTTGACTGAACAACAGCAACTCTTGGTGATCACTGGTGTTTGCTCTAGGCACCTTCCAGGTGTGTAACTGTTTTTGAAGCAAAGCCTAGCTTAAAGTAGTTATCTTTATTGTCTTGGGTGGAAGGTGTGTATGTTTAATTGTTGGTTGCTGGCTTATTACACAATGATTTTGATGTAAGGGTAGAGATAGTAGTTCTTTTCATGGGTGCATGTTAAGAAAGCTGGAAAAACAAGTCCTCCCTCAGCTTTAATTTATAAAATATTGTTCTAAGCACAACCTGTATCTGTTCTCCTACTGTGCAGGTTTATTGTGAAACAGTTGCAACGTCAATGAGACATTAGCTGTAAACCACATACCACAAGCGTTCGTTCAGTGTTATCTACGGAAGATGCAGTGTTCTAGTGCATACCTCTGAAGGATCTGGTAAGTCAGAGTTTAGGCCTTTACAAGTCTGTTGTTTGTGAGACTGTGTTTTAACTTTTCTGGTACTACTGTTTTATCATGGCTACTTGAAGGTCATATCAGAATTTAGAAGCCTTTGGCAGCAGAATGAGCGTGGTAACAGTTTCAAACTCCGATCTGCTGAGTGAATTATAAAACCACCTGAAATTTAGGCAATATTTCTTTTTACTGCCACCTTTTTTCATGTACCTGAAAAAATTACCTTGCTCAAACAATGCTCCAGCAACACTTTAAGCAAGAAAGGTAGTGATAATACAACAGAAATGATAGATATGTTGGCTGTATGTATGGAAAATGTAGGCACAAAGATGAATTAAACAACACTTGCTTCCAAGAGTGGGAGGAAAAAGTCTTTTAGTGCTTAGCGTTCATGAATTGTTTGTGTTCTTTTTTCAAAAGCAACAAGAGGAAGAATTCCCTTAGTGAATCTTGATGTGTTTAGCTTATGTGTATTGTGGCACTTGAGATACAAGTTGACAGTGATTTGAGATTTGTTTCAAATGTGGAACTCTGGTGTGAAATACTTGTTTTAATTAAAATGTCTGTGTTCTCAAAACTGTGTTGGCATCTCAAGCATAAATACTTTCTAATTTGGGCTCCAGTTTGTGCATGACATTATCTTTTTTTTCCATAATCCAAAGAGAAGACGCTGCCAAACATGAAACACGTTCCATGGGCTTGTAAATTGTTTTGCTGAGGGTATCTGATTCTGATCAAATCCATGTACTTAATTTAAAAACTAAAGCTTCAGCTACTTCATTCAGAGGCACAGTTAGTATTTGTGTGTACTGAATGTCTTGGAGGCTCTAGGGCTTTTTCCTTTCTAAAATTAAAATTATGGTGTAAAATATTGTTCGTGTTGGCAACAGAATGGTTATGATTGACTTGTGGCTAGAAAGCAGTAAAATGAGTTGTGTTAATTCCGTGGTTTTGTACAGGGAGACCAATTAACAGTACAAATCCCTACTTGAAGTTGCTGTCTTGTTTGGAAGTTCTGCACTTGATTTACAAGTCACAAGCTCTCGCCAACCTTGCTGAGGTGTGGCACAACCAGACTTTAGGAACACTATATAAGTTTTTCATATTTTTACATATAAAGAATATGGATGCCTAAGTCTGTCTGATATCTTTCATGGGCATTACCCTAAAAAAAAGTGGATATCTATTATTACCTTCATGGCTTGAATTTCTGCCTCATTCAGACAGGTGTTATTTATATATTCTATTAATAGGCTTCTATTTTTTACTGGCTGATAGAGAATCCAGCAGGATGTCAAGAAGTGATTCTGGGACCTGGAGTAAAATGTAAATTGAGTAAACATAACAAACATCTAATATGTTTGGAAGCTTTAAAGCAGATTGTTCATCTCTGCTTTCTTTTTCCCGCAGTTAAAACTGGTTCAAACAAAAAACAACAACAAGTGTGTGTGTGTGTGTGTGTATATATATATATAAAAAAGAAGCTTAGATATTGTCTCTCTCTCACAGAAATAAAAAATATTGGCTGATGATTTGAGGGCAAATAGATTTCGTGTCCTATTTCTACTGGAACAGCTGCAGGGCAGATGTTCTAGTTTGTTCGAATCACTACTGGCTGTGAACAAATATCTGCCCATAAATGCAACAGTATTGTTGATTAGTATCTTCATGTATTTCAGGAATGGAAATACAACTAATATTGACCTTATTGTGTATAACTCTCTGCATGCATAAAAAGGAGGATTGGGTGCTTGGAAGTGGCTAGTTTCACAAAGGTTTTCTTGTTTGGTATGACTTATTCCTGAAAATAAATATTTTTCTAGATAACAGGAATATACTTGTTTAAACAAATTGCCTTTTTCATGTGCCTTTTCTTAGTGTTTACAGTTATTATAATAATTGGGTATTGTCAAAAATCTGTGCATAGCATCCAAAATGATGAAGAATTTATCAGCAAATGTCTTTACCAAGTCTTAACTATTTTCCCTAGTGGAAGTCTTTCTCAGCCAAAAAGCAGCTTTTCATTTCTGAAGACAGACTGTGGAAAACTGATACGTAATAAGGCAAACTCTCTGTATGTATTTGTTTAGGATACATCCATCCCTATGCACATCCAGAGGATTGTTTTAACATTAGACTCTGCTGGACTGCCTCAAAAAACACTAAAGTTGTGTTACTCAACTTTTACTGCACTAGAAAAGGCATAAAAAGAAAAAAAATCACCTGTTTTTTAAAGGTTAAATGTGCAAATTAAAGTTACACCCAATGTGATCTAACACAGAATTATTCATAGCATTTATATAAGTACTTTTACACTGTCATACACAACTGGAAAGCTCTCTGTCAGATTCCATAAGTGCAAGGCCTACATCAGCGATCATTTACAGTGTCGTAAGTAGCTTCTCTTCTGCTCAAATGTGCTCAAGAAGAAACTGTTACTGTGAAAGCTATAAGCTAGGTGCTTTTTGGGGTGTGTACTGCATTCTAGAAAGGTTGTCTCCTTTCGTCTTCTGAGATGACTTCACCTTTTTGTTAAAATAGGTGTTTGTGTTTTAGGTCTCTTGTCACCTTGGGTATTGTTTGAAAAATAACATTAAAGCTTTTTAGTCAGCAATTGATGAGCTTAGCTTTAGCTTAGAAGTGTATCTTTCCATCCTTGTGTAAAATTCCCAAAGCTAAATTTCCCCTGCTGTTGTTGGCAGTGCCATCGCTTTCCAGCAGTTCTGTAAACTGCCATAATCCATCTTAATTTTCACTTCAGGATGTGGTGGTGGAACCATTGCTGAAGCTAACTAGCTCTTAGTATCTCATTCTGGAGAATCTCTGTATTGTACAAAGGCTCCTTGCTGCTTACATTGCTTGGTTCCTATAATCTACATTGCCAACAGCAAGGGTAATCAGGTGCTGTCTTGGCCTTTGTCAGCGAGCGTTGCATCTGTAGCGTGCTTATATTGACTGTCCGCTTTTCATTTTATTATAGGTGTCATTTTATTTATGTGTATCTAAATGTGAACTGATGAAGTCGTGGATGCTGCAGCTTGATGCTGACAGACTTGACATCCATTGTTACGCTTAAATTGGAAGGCATCATGACAGTGCAAGCTTTTCCCGCTCTGCCCCACTCCTCACTAACTCTAGAAATTAGTTGTAGCAGTAAAACTGGAATTTGGTTTTCAGGATTTTCAGTCCTTGATCTCGGAGCTTTCAGCTGATAGCAGAGGATAATAATAAGTTTTCCCACCAAGCTGAACTAATCTTGTTTTGAAGTTGAGGCAACAGGCTATGTCTAAGTGATTTAAAATACTGAACGGAAATTAGTCATAGGAACTGCTCAATCATTTTTGTTCTTCAGAAAAACAGCTTGCCAAGGGTCGTGATACATATTTTGCAGTAATTTAAAACTCATCCACTGGATTTTTAATTAACAAAAATAGTAACAAATTTCAGTTTGTGAAATGAGTCACTAAAGGAGTTTTCCCCTACAGTTGAAGGCTTCCTTTCAGACACTTTCCTCTTATTAAGCTCTGGTTAGAAAACCTTATCTGTCCCCATGTTTTATTTACAATGTGAAATACTATGTTTTCCTGTAGCTACCAGGCTGGTACAGTAGTTCTGACAACTGGATGTGGCTTCCAACATTATATTGACCATAAGAATAGGCAGGTATTATAATATGCTGGAACATGTCCAGAGAAGGGCCATGAGGATGATCAGAGGGCTGGAGCACCTCTCCAATGAGGACAGACTGAGAGAGCTGGGGTTGTTCAGTCTGGAGAAAAGAAGGAAAGAAGGCTCCAGGGAGACCTTACAGTGGCCTACCAGTATCTTAAGGGGGCCTACAAGAAAGCTGCTGAGGGACTTTTTAGGATGTCGGGTAATGGTAGGACTAGAGGGAATGGATTAAAACTAGAGATGGGTCAATTCAGATTGGATGTTAGGAAGAAGTTCTTCACCGTGAGGGTGGTGAGACACTGGAACAGGTTGCCCAGAGAGGTGGTAGAAGCCCCATCCCTGGAAGTTCTTAAGGCCAGGCTGGATGGGGCTCTGAGCAACCTGATCTAGTGGGAGGTGTCCCTGCCCATGGCAGGGGGGTTGGAACTAGATGATCTTTAAGGTCCCTTCCAACCCTAACAATTCTATGATTCTATGAATATAGGGAGTGTCCGAACAACGGAGCATGACGTGGTGCCTTTTAGTTTATCCAAACAATTTAATGTAAAAAATGTGGACTGTCTTTAGGTTATATGTGGAGTTTTATGGCACAAGTGGAGGGGAAAAACCCAAGGCTTGTAGCAGACTGTCCACAATATTCTGTTCCATACTGAGAAAGTCTGTTCTCAGGCAATTGAGAAATACTACTTATTAACAGACAGACTTCATTAATGCTTCATGACTGTGCTGTCATGGGAGAAATTAATTGCATATTGCCTTTTCAGAGTGGCGTATGCTCTCTGTCCTGATACAAATCCATCACAGTTCAATGCTGCTGCCAGAAGAGCCTGTAACTGTGGGGAGGCTTATCAGTGGCGGTGCCAGGCGGTAACCATTCTATTGCAATCACATTGATTTTTAGATCCTGGGTGTGGAATAGTCTCTGCATGGCCCAGCTTGGAGCAGGCTGATAAGACTCCTTGTTTCTTAGCAACCACGGTCTGCCATAGCCAGAAACCTGCCCCTCTGCAGCTGGAGGGAAAATTCTGAATGTCTCAAATTTGTATCTTGAACCAAGGTAAGTCATCCCCCCGGTGTATTTAAAGGCCTTTGCATTCAAATAAAAGGAATGTGTTGGCAAAAGTTCCTCAATAAAGGGAAAGCATAACTTCTCTGTCATTAATAAAACGTTCTAATTTCTTTCCCTATTCTTATTTAGACCTGTGTCTTTCCTGGGCATGGAGGTGCCGTATGTCCTTCTCTTAACTAGACTCGTAGCAGAAGTTGCCAGCAAATCTACTGAAAGTTCGGTAGGTATAAAAACAGATGGATCAGACTGTTTTCCTCTCACACTGCAGCTTATAGAAGGCTTTCTCATTCAATAGAAATGACCTGTACTGCTGGCAGTCATTAACTGAAACGTACAGTGGGTCAGTTTGGTAAGATGGCTGATTGCCTATTAAAGCATTGAATTTTTCCTAGTCATGTGCTTGTAGGCTAGCAGGGATGCAACTGATAATGTCTCGCACCATGTGGAAAAAGCATCCTGATGATCAAAAAACCACTTTTCAAGCTGCTTGGCAGTTTAACTACAAGCAATCCAAAACATGGATACCCAAAAATTAACTTTTCAAATGACTGAGAAGCTCTGAAGCAAACACTGCTTCAAGACACAGAAAAAGGTCAGAGTAAAAAGTCCTGCTTGCAGGAGAGTTCGGCCAACAAAACTTTTTAAGAAACTGGTACTAAGCATGTTATCTATAGATCTTCTGGTTCTTTACTGTAGTCTACCTCCCCATGATGCATTAACAGCGTGAAGTCAGCCTACTAATTTCAGTTTCGACAGTCCCAGCCTTTTCTCCTGATAGCTTTGATCTTTGTAATCCCTGGATTTGATAGCATTCACTGATAAGCAGAATAATACTGGCTGTTACATGTTAGGTATATGTAAGTTACTTCTATGGCTGAATATAGATCAGATCTTGTTAGTTTTTACCAAGAATACTTCATCTCTTTTTAAAACTGATTTGACTTGCTATATTCTTTAGGGGAATGTACCTGCAAAACCTTAAAAGGTGTGGGAGTTTTCTGGCTTATTTTTCTTGTACAGGTTCAGAGAGTGGACATGCGCAGGTCTTTGTGGGATGTTACTAATATCTATCAAAAGAACCACAGAGTTTCTAACACCCATTTTTCTCTAAGCTTATGTCACAGCTTGCTGTAATTTGTAAATAATTTTGAAACTGGTTTTTATGTAAACAAACAAAAAATAAAAATAAACTACGTACCTTCAGGATATGGGATGTGATTCTTTTATATTAAGTGTTGAAGGAAGAAGCTTTTGTAGTTCTGCTGGATTGCTCTGCCGAATGTAGATGTTATCATCACTTGCAATACAAGCATTCAGTGAAAATTGGGTTTTGCCAGTCATTTTGCCAATAGTATTTCTGAACAAATCTGTTAGGGCGTTTGTGTGGTGCTGTGGGAAGGATAACTTCCCCTCTGAACTGTGCTTCACTGAAGAATTTAGCAAGTATATTTCTAAAGCAGTTTTTTGAGGCTTTGTCCAATGACAACAGTGGAGTGTGCATTTGTTCTCAAAGTGTTGGTTTGGGTAGCAGCTGCCAGGTCAAAATCAGCTTGATGGTGCATCGAGCTTGTTCTCTCCTTGTAAGGTTGTTTAATGCAAAAACAAAAAGCTACAGCAAGTTTGAACAGCAGTTAGTGCTTATTCCTCTACGTTCTCTGGAATTTTTTTTGTTGTTGTTGAAACATTTTAGTAAACTTAAGAACTGTGTGAAATGTAATGTAATTTCTTTTCTTAGGTTTCAGAAACAGAATGCTGTGTAGATATGTTGGATTCAAACAGTTCTTGTCCAGTAACCAACCAGTGCAGTCCAGGTAAAGTGTGTCATTGTTTAATAAAATTCCAGATTGTTTTTGACAGTTAACACCAAAATACAGTGCCTGATTCATTGGGGAGTGAAAACAAAATAATTAGCGCATGTACATATTGAAGTCTTTCTTCCTCTATATACACAAGATAGTGCTTCTTATGATTCACAAATGTTATTCTTGCATGGTAAGGAGAATAGACAACTATTAATAAGGTTATTCTTTATCTTTTTTATTTAGTGTGCAGTTAGATTATGTAAGAGCTATTGTAAATGCTTAAAAGCCCTAAAAGCCTATATAATGAGCATAAAAAGCAAAAATGCTGTAATGCATATCTAAGGGAACATTAAGAATAATTTCAATATTGTCTTGTTAGCAGAGAATGCCTCATTCTTCCTTGTGCCATGTTTTCTTCTAAATGGAGTTAAAAACTTCTTTTGTCACTTTCCAGAAGTAGCAAAAGTATGGTCTTTTTTGGATGCCATTTTACTTAAAATCAGAGAGTAAAAATGGGAAAATGGCTTCAGAGCCCATAATAACAAGAGAATTAGTGACTTAAAAATTTGGATCCACTTCTGTGTTCAGTCATTTCCTTGTGATGGTTTTTAAAGCATTTTAAGCCTGTCTATTTTCACTGCTTCATTAGCTTCTCTAACTGTTGCTTCATTTAGTACATTCATTTCTGCTTCTAAATGATCGTTGATATGGTATGAACAATTGTGTCCGAGTTGTGGGATTCTCTTAAATCTTACTGTAAACTGATAATCCACCAATAGCTTTGGTGTCAGATAAGTGCTTTGATGCTTCCTTCCTATTGCTGTAGAAAGTCTTTGCCCTTACGTTGGGTCTGCTTGTGTTTAGATTAAATGTCAGATGTAATTTATTGCTGTGGGCATCAAATGTGCCGCTTCTCTCTAAGGAAAACGTAGCAGCAGAGCTGTTTTCAAATCAGCACCTTACTAATGGTTTGCTTTATGGGATAATTGATACCAGTTCGGCTCAAGGCTCTATAGAACTGTATTTTAGCCAGCGCAGTAAGTTGTTTTTTTTTTTTCCTTTAAATGTAGACTGTAATATGATCTAGTAGGAATCTACTTCTAATCTTTATGTCTCAAGTCTAAGCCTCAAGTGAAACCACCATGGCTTTATTGTATTAAATGAAGTTGTTATTGAAGATGTGCCCTATATATATGGTTTTTTCGTAACAAAGACATAGCAGTATGTACATTTAAATGTAAATTGAGAGATTTAAGCGTCGAAGACAAAGGCCAAGATGAAAGTTTAATCAGTTTCCGGCCTGCATGGTAGGGTGACTGATATAAAACACTTGCCATCTGTCACAGAATAGTTTAAACAGGCTTGGGTTCTTCTTAAAGTGAAACAAATAGTCCAATACTTGAGAGGACTGAGGCATGGGAAAAAGACTGTATTACAGCAGTATTTGTATTTTCAGCTTGCCATGCTTCAGGTGATTGACTATAGCATCTTTTTTCATCCAAGTACACTCTTTCTGATTCTTAGCATCCTTGTCCCTGCCTCCTCCTATTTTCAACACTATATATTGAAATGTCATTAAATTTTGTTTTGACAGTATATGACCTCTGAAAATAAATGGTAAAATTCTGCTTTTTTTTTTTTTAGTATTGTTGAGGGTTGTTACAGGTTGTTAGACACTTTGCGTTTTTCTCAAAACTAAAACATGTGAAGCAGTGAATAGAGCTATGTTGAAACTCTGGGATTTGTTTGCTCTTTCTCCTTTCTGACCCTTGAAAGGTTATGTCTTTTCTGGAATATACACTTCGAAATGAAACCTCTTAACTTGTGTAACGTAATAGGAAGCAGAAGATGTGTGTAACTGATAGACCAAACAGGGAATTTCTGTTGCCTCTATCTCTTTCTGAAGACTAGGAAATCTCTCCAGTGTTGCTTTTGTTGTTTTCAAACCTCTGTACATCTTACTCTTGTGCAGGTTGTTACAGACGATGGAATGAGGATGGTAGTAGCAGCTGCATTAAATGCAAAAATGAAACCCTTGCTGTTTCATCTACTTACAACCTGACTGAATGCAGAAATAGTGAGTCATTTACCATCCCTTTATTTTGATGGGTGTGTTTTGGTACCAAGATCTCTTCTTGTATGGTCCAGCAAAGACTGCTCAAGAAGGCATCAAATGTTGCAGATTTTTTTTTTTTTTCCCCTCCCACATAAAACTTCAACCTTTTCCAAAGTCCTAATATGACTTTGAGCTTTTGAACATGCCACAAAATCTATGGAAACTTTGAAATTTAGTCTGTAGAAACTGCAGAGTGCTGTGGAACCATTTCACAGTCTAGGAGGGGGCCAGGGGCGAAATCAAAATCTGGTTATGTATTAAAGTACCTAATCTGTGAAACCAAATGCAACATTAAAAAAAATAAAATCATTGTGACCAATGGAAGTTATAAAAATAAAAAAAGCAAAGTCCTAAACATCAAAATGATTAAACTTACAGGGTAGGACCTGTATTAGACAGTGAATACTGAACTTTGTGTCTGCTTTAATCTCTACTGTAAGAAAAAGGCATTTGCTGTGGGCGTTTGCTAGGGACTTTCTCCAGAGCACAAAATAGCTCAGACTGTACTTGAGTTCCTTGAAAAAAAATCTGTGTTAAGGAGTCTAGATTCATTTTGTACATGTGCTTTGTTTGAAAGGTGAGAACCACTCAATTCCTTGTAAATATTTGTAATGAAAGAGATAAGAAACTTGATCTAAGTTTCTGGGAAATGTACCAGTGAATTATTTTCTTTTTGTACAAATTGTGGTGGTGGTTGTTTGCTTCTGTTTTTTGAAATTCTTAAAAGCGATATAAAGAATTAACTTTTCACAGGAGAAATCGGAATTCTTACACAATTTCAAATAAATGTTGAGAAGTATAATAGCCTTTTACTAAGATTTTCAACAAATCTGTGTTTTGTGTCAGATATTACCTTAAAAAGTTCTTTTTGATTACAGCTGGTATCAGAGGAATGAATTTCCAAATGAATATAAGCACCGTAACTCCTTTCATATATAACATAGGTGAGTAAATGGAAAGAACTATTGAGTGCAGGCTTTGTGAGTATTCACTGCGTACCAACCCTTTCATGACATGGCATTTGAAACAAGTTGTAAAATATGTTTTTCTGTAACATAGGTTTTGTTCTAAAAGTAGTAGCCATTTTTACTTTTTCTGGCTTGTTCTCTGCAAGAATTTCTTATAAGTTGAATTTTGAGGTAACTGTATTTTACTGAATGGTTCTTTCATCTTGTCCTAGTGACCTTGAAGTGACTTTCTGGTATGGGTTGAGCTGGTTATTTATGAAACCCCATAACTTGAGTTTTAAACCTTATGCTGCAAGAGTTTTAGTTTTTAGGGGTGAGGCAACATGTTACACATCTGTTACATCTTGGTTAGCCTTTCTAGAGTTTTATCACTGCTGACCATTTCTGTTTAATCTCCTAAAAATACTTATTTGACACTGGTAAGAATAATACAAATGGAGAATATTTTGATAGCGGCGTTGCACACTTCAGCAAGAGATAGGATCCCAAATGAAGTGATTTAGTATTACAAGGGGAGTGCTTATCATCAGTGCTCTTAAAAAGGAAAGCTAAACAGTTGTGGCAGACTTGGGTGCTGCTGATCCCATGCCACCATTTGCCTTGTCGTGTGTGTGTACTTGGCTTGAAGTATCTATTGCTCTTCAGAATGCAGACTTCTCAAGCAGAGCTTGTCAGATAGATCTGTTTTCCTAGTTTGTCTGCAACAAGATCATAAACAACTTTTGTTTCTTAAAATACTTGCTTTCTGGGATCATAATGTTAAATAACTAAAACATCAGAATAAATATGCAGGACACTTTTGGAGGCAGGGAAAGCAGGACAGAGGTGAGGGAGGACACCTTTTGCTAATGTCTTCCTCCTTGGGATGGTTTCTGTATGAGTGAGCTGTGGAAAACATAATACTGGGTGGACTGTACCAGTGGTATATCATCTGGTGACAAGTTCTTTATTTAAGACTTTATTTAAGGAATAAAAGAACGATATTAACGTTGAGTACCTCCCGTCAGTGGTTTTGAAAGTTATATAAAAGAAACAGAATGATGGATTAAAATGTGGCTTTCTTCAGGAAAGTAGAGACTAATGCTTTACTGACGTTTGGCAGGTGGGACTGGGGCAGTTGTTCATATAACAAAATGATCTTTGCAAATGTTTCCGTGAGGTCTGTCTGTATATTTTAAAAAAAACACCTTTTTTTTTCTCCTATGAATATCAGGAAGTTGTTCTTTATCTTTTGTTTAACCCTTCTATTAGAGGAGACTTCTAGTGAATAACAGTCTTTTTTTTCTCTCTCTCTCTTTTTCTTGTTTCTTTGTTTGTTTGTTTGTTTTGGTTTGGTTTTGGTTTTTTTTTTTTTGTACAGGGGGCCCGGAAGTGGCAGTCTCTCTCATCTTAGGGACATTTTTCATCAGTTTATTTCTGATTCTGTCTGTTGCTTCTTTCTTCTACCTCAAACGTGCCAATAAACTTCCTAATGTTTTCTACAGAAGAAACAAAGGTAAAATGCCTCTAATTGTCTATTTAATCTCTAAAGTTTTGGCCTTTGCTCAGTTTCTTAATTTAAAACCTTTTAAACTTCTTCATGTCAGTGTTCTAACTTCATCTAGTTACTGCTATCTCTTTTGATCAAAGCAATGCAAACTAATTAAAAATTTTCTCCTGCTATGTGTTTACAGCATCATGTTTTCATGGCAGTGCAGAGGTCTGTTCTCCATCTAAGTGTGTATAGGTGCATATTACACAGCATCTCTCATTAACCCAGCTATTGTTTTTTGTAGCTCTCAAAGATTTCCCAGAGTACAATACTTGATGTTAGTTGTCACTGAATATTAGATACCCAATTTCAAAAGTGGGGAGTGGAGGGATGGGGGAATCATTCAGTGCATTTTGCACATAGAGCATTTTTGTAGAACTTGATAATACTTGTTTATTTTGGTACACAAAATGCCAGACACTTACAAAGCCTTACAAAAAGCAGTTGTTGTTTATTCTTGGTTTAGAGAGAAGGGAACTGTAACACTAAAGGGCAGTGTACTTACCATGGATGTGTCAGCAGCAGGAAAAAGGGGATGGAATTCGAGGTTCCTCATTGTTGCACTACTCATTCACTGTGTTTGCCCTCTAAATGCAAGATCTACTGGGCCTTGGAAGACCCAACTGCCTGATTTTTTTTTATTACTTTTTTGAAGCAAATACCCCTTGGATTTTCTTTTTATACTGAAATTTATTCTTTATTTCTGTTACTGGGAAATGAAGCCATGTAACTAAAATGCAGTGACCTGACTTCATGTCAAAGCAATTCCAGCAAAGATAAGGGAAAGAACACCTGGGATGTGCTTAGCCATAGGGAACCAAGACTTTTATGTAGACATCTGACTCTTTCAGATGCTTCATTTTTTTTGTGAAGTTGTTCTATGGTCTTCAGTTTCTGGGAGGTGGTGAGCAAAATATGTGGAAGGTGATGTCTCCATTTTGCCCAGTGTTTTGCGTGAAACTGGGGCTGATCTATGACTCCCTGTCTCACCCCTTCTATGCAGTCACTTTGAATGATTCCCATAACAACCTCTAGCACAGCATTTGCTGTGTTAGAGCTCCTTCTGTTGAAAGCAAGCTGTTTACTAGTTAGGTCTGCTAAACAAATAGAACTTCTGTTATTTTCATTCATGTCTTACAGGACCAAGCTCAAGCTAGACAGTCATGACAGAAATAAACTTAAAAAGAGAAAACGAAGGGGGTGGGTGGAGCAATACAATTCCATTGTTTGGCTAAGAATGTTGTATCTAGTCACGGTAACTTCATAAACATCACATTTCCAGTCTCTGTTCACGTATCATTTCACATAAAACTATACAACAGTAGCTACCTAAGGTCTAAATTGATCAGTGCCACAGGAACTGCTAGTATCCTAGTCACAACTGCCATACTAAAACCTCTGGGTTGCTTTTGCATGTGTCTTCAAGTAAATTTACTTTAGTACAAGGTTCTCCTTCAGTTTTTAAGTGGGTCAAGAGCTGTTGTGCTATGACATTTTGAAGCTGGCAGGACACCAGACCTCTGTTGAGGCTTCAGTGGTACTCGTCTGACTTCCATATTTTGTACTCATAGTTCACTCTGGTCCAGCAGGCTAAAGCACTGGTGTCCTTCGTTGCAGGAGAAGCATTAGAAACATTTCTCTGGCTTATTATCATCCTGTTAGCTTTCATTCTGTCTGGATGGTGGTTATCATGTGGCAAATAAAGGCAGCAACCGATTGTATAAAAGTGTTGCATCTTTCACTGCTCCACTGTGTTCTATTTGTGCTGTCTTTTTCTGGTAGTTGGCTCAAAGTACTATTTTTCCTACTGAAGCTTCTTCATATTAAAGAGATGCTGCTGTGGCTACCTTCTTTGAAAGCAAAATAGGTCGTTCTTGGAGACCTTTTGCAACCCTTTATCTCTAATCTTGAAAAGAGTCCTACAAGCAATGTGTTCTACTAATGGCATTTCTGAATGTTCTCATCTGTTTTGGTAGTCTTTGTGACAAAACTATTTTTTTTAACAATAGAACTATTCTGTTGCACGCATGTATTTTTAGAAAACTAGCAGTTCTAGCCTTCTAGAATAATGATGGTTAGTCTCTCTCTTTCTCTCTTTTAGCATCTGTTCTCCAGCCTAGTGAAACAGTAAGTAAATTGTGTCCTTCCAATGGGAACAAGCAAGCATAAACCATCACGTAAACAATAACTTAAAGTTTTAACAGTTCATTAGGGAGCTACTTAATCTGATGTATGAGAGACTGAAATAAAAATAAAAGATGTTTTGGGGTTCTTTGCCCAAACTGGGAAAAAAAAAGGTGAAAGATGAATACTGACTATGTGGATTCTATTGAATTACTTTTTCCAAGAAAGACCACGTACACAGTAAATATTATTGGAACCCTAAAATGTTCCTATATTTTTTTTAATGAGACTGTGAAGACAAAAGTTGCTTTGTTTGACATGATCATTCTTCTGTTATGCAGGCATCCATGATACCTCCCCCAGCTTCTTCAGGTGAGGAACTCTTCTCTGGGGCGTGCTGCTACAAATACCTACACGTTGGCTTCCCTTTTATGCATGTTGTTATTGAAAGCAGGCAAACTATCTCAAAGTGGATATGCTAGGAACACACAGCAAGTCAAAACAGTTACCTTTAAAGCCTGGTATAGGACTGTGGAAATCTGTTGCGGGGACAGAAATCCAATGAAATCTGTCTAGTAGACTTTTTTGATAGGATTTATTGGTTTAATTAATGTCAGCATACAGTATTGATGGAGTACCTTGTGTTAAAATGGATCTTTGACGGCTCCTAAAATAGATCTTTGACTTCTCTATCCTAATAGAGAAGTCTTACAATTAGATGCAATATTTTTTCATAAGTACTCAGAAATAAATTATTCAGTCTGGGACCTATTTTCAGGATTGGAGTCTTCTTGACAATGCCAGGTTGGCTCACTTTCAGGCTTGCTGATTTGAAGCTCATCAGCTTCTTGAAAGAAATAACACAGACTGTTTGGAATATACCATTTTGTGTGTATGTGGTATGTGTGGTGTAGGTGGTCTCTCTTTGGCAAGGTGGGTTTTTAATAAGTGTGAAACTGAGGCAGAAGCTTATTTCTTGGGGAAGACTTCATCTAATCAGCTTGTCTCAATTTTTCATAATTTCAACCTATAAGTATTACTGAGAAGTTCATACTCTAATCCATTGTGTAGACCAGATCTGGGTAAGATCTATAAGAAGGTATAGTTGTTGGGGGTTTTGTTAAGGCTGAAAATGGAAATCTTCGTGTACTGTAAACACAAACAATGGAAATATCAGTTTGTAATGAACACCTTATTTAGCAGGGCATAAGAAGCTTGTTTAAAAAGTTTATTTGTGGACTTCCCTATATCAGCTCTTTGTAGGGTTTTTTCTGTTTTGGATTTTGGGGTTTTTTTAAGGCCCAGAATGACTTTGGTCACTCAGGAATTGTTGGATGGCATGTGGTGTTATGAATTATTGATAAAGGCATGCTTATATAGCAGGTGCTAATGATGTTTCTGTGCCCACCATTTCAGTTCGGAAGCCACGGTATGTCAGACGAGAACGGTCACTAGTGACGTCTGCATCTGCTGCTATGATCTCTTCTTCCGAAACCAGGGTCAGCAATGTTTAGCCTTCATTCTTGACTGAGGACTTTATAAGTGTACACAGTGTCGAAGAAACTTTTTCGGAATCCACTGAAGTGCCAGGAAAACATCACAAGCAGCTGACCTAAATGGAAGCCCAATTACTGTGTCAAAGGGTTTGTGCCAAATGTTAACAGAGAAATGAACTAATGCAAAGATACTGACGGCAGGCTACATCCAGTTCGGTGAACTGCTTTGGTGATCTTGAAATGCACTATTCCAGCTCTGAGGTTTCATTTGTCTCCTACAGATGCTGTGTTTAAAATCTTTAAAGAATCTACCTTTCTTTGGTACACTTTCAACTTTGGCAAGTTCTTCCTGTGTTGTGATGTGTTCTGTGTCCCCAGAGCTGAATGTCTCGGTGCCAACACAAAACAATGGGATTACTCAAGGATGTGGACTTGTTCGAAGGAGCCACTTGTCAGTGCTAACACTAAGTGCCACTGCTTTACTGTTGTAGGACAACATAACAATAATTAACATGCAGTATCTTTTTGAAGCAAAAAATGATGCCTCCTGGAACATCCTCTTCAGCCTATGACATAGCTGGCCCTGGTTTTTAACTGTGAATATAGACCCACTATCCAGATACTGTTGTTCTTGGTGCTTTTGAAGGCTGTGGTCAGTATGGGTCCAATCCCAAGTGGGGGAATTTGTTGGGAAGCTTTTCCAATCGGCTTCAGCTCAGTCCTTGAACAGAGAGCCATTTGCTATGGCTTTGTAACTGATAGGCTGCTATGTCTGTCCTGCAAAGACTGTCTCCACTAGTTTCCTTCCCTGAACGCAGAAGTGGAAGGGAAATCAAAATACCTGTGGGGTGGCTGTGCATCCATTGGACATGTCAGTGAGTCTTGAGATGAACTGGAGGGGTCAGGTGAATTTCTGCCAATGCAATAAGGGGTTTCTTTGGTTAAGCCCTTCGTTAACTTGCCTGACATCCGCCGGTCAGGCGGATGAAAGTGCCAGCCTAAAGAGCTCTCGCTCTCAGATGCTTGTTCTTGCCTGTCTTATGCCAGCTGTGTGGCTGAGTACTCACTTGATCAGGAAATTGAAGTAGCTGCAAAATAAGGGTTTTTTTTCCTAGCATGGTTGACTCTGTTGCCATGTGAACACATGTATCAGCATAATGGGCGCAGTGGTATGGGCATAAGAGTGGGTGACTGGGAAATAAGTGAAAAACCTGAGGCTGCTAAATTGGTTAAGTGTCACTGTCACCATATGTGAAATTATAACTATGCAGCTTGTGCATTCCCACCTACCTGTGTTGCTGTTGCCTGTTTTGGTTTAGCTGGCACTCCAGTATGGGTCTATGCTCCTAAAATAACTTACTTGGAAGCTCTTCATCAGCATCTACTGGCATGAACATAAACTGGAACAGTCGGTTCTCTTTTTCAGGAAAATGTGAACATAACTGTCTTGAGCTGACATGACACCCATATGGAAAGTCCAAACCTTGTCATCCAGATTCCCTTTTCTCTGTGGTTAAAAGCTTATTCAAAGCTAGGAGATGAGAACTAGGATGGGAGGAGATATATTTATCTTATTGAATAGACCTGGTTTTATGTTAGTTTCAGTGCAGTTGTATTTACTTTTATCTCTCTCCTTACAAGGTCATGAGATCTCTTGTAGCATCCAAACAAGCTAGGGCAAAGACTGGGGATAAAGAACAAATCATGAAGAGGTCCCTGTGCCAAAAAAAAACCAACCCTGAATTGCTGTATGGAGAAACTTAAGATTGTCTTTCTGCCACAATGATAAATAAAATTTTTATTCTATTGGACAAAACTAAAGACAGCAGACAATGCCATTTTGAGACCCTTCAGCTTCCAGTATGAAATGTGCTTTATAGTTCATGTGTTCCAAGTTCAGGAGGCAGCAGTTTTGTTTCTGTCATTCTGATGTCTTTTTATCGTTGTGCTACTGTGATTTTCCAGAGGTAGGAATTATGTCTGGAGGTCATAGGGTTTTTTTCCTGAACTTAGTTGCTGAATATTTTCCTAACCGCTAAGGAAAAGGAGTAACTATGCAAATAATGCCAAGAAACTGCACCTTTGAAAGCAGGGAGTTTCTGCTTGCGAATCTGTCAATGATAGTGCATTCTTGTATTGCTTAGTTGCTAATGTATTATTTCTGCACGTAAATTATTGAAGGATTGTTCATGTCATTGTACTGTCTGAACCCTATCTTATCCTTAAGTGCATATTGTAACTTAATGTCAAGCGTCTAGTGCTCTTACTTCCTTGCAGTCAAGTTTTTCTCAATGATAACTACTCCCTTCCCCTTCCCACACTCTTCCCTCTCCCCTCCAGCAACTGTTTTAAATGCAGCAGATATTTTTACTATTTTCTTTGCGTTTCAGGAACTGTTCAGCTTTTGTTACTGCTGTCTGACACAGTGGACTCCTGGTCTAAACAGTTTCTCATTTGTTTGCACTGTCAAATTAAATATATAATGTGGTGTTTTGGTTTTCATCTCCCTTCAAAATAATAATGCGTACCTATATATATTTTTAAAAATTGGCTTTAATGAACCCTGATATTTAATGTATTTGTATATTTTTAAATTGTGCCAAAATAAACATATTTGAGCTTTTTTTTGGTAATGACTGTGGAGGTCATTCATGCGTTTCCTTTTCAAGCACAAAATGAAGGGAGCAAAATCAGCACCTGAAGTAGATCATTGTTTCAGCTCATATGGCATGTTACCTCCACCAGAACTGAAGTTAAAAAAAAAAAAGTTTGCTGAATGATCCTGCCCAGTTCTGCAGTAGGAGAGCCAGGCTGTTCTTCTGCAGACTATATTTTCACACCTTATAGCCATAACCATATGGCAAAAGCCACCCATAATGGCCTTACCTGTAGTGAGAATGTAGCTTTAGTAAATGACAGAATTTTTACATTAGTGTATGTTTTATTCAAAAAAGATAGGAGGAGTAGCAAGAAAACTCCAGAAGAGGAGCTGGTAAATGGTGCTAAACATACCAGAAGTTGAGATAATCAGGATAACTTCTTATCAATTGAAGTGAAGATGATGGTCTTGGGTTTGGGGGTTTGGATATCTTCCCCCATCTGATCTCTGGTTAATTTTTAAAAAGTGTGGTGGTGTTCTCCTTTCCCTTCCCTCCCTGGGAATTTGGTACTCTTGTTGGACTTCTTTCTTACATATGTATCTTGTGTTCTTAACTCTAGTTGCCAAAACAATCCGTAATAACGAGAACTGAGCCAGAGGAAATTGGGATGCTGAGCCACATGGTCCAAAATACTAGTAGTTAAATTCAGCAATGCTCTTTTCCCTCGCAAAACTAGGTGAAGTAGCCTGATGCATGAGAAAGATGCTGCTTTTACTGAAGTATGCTGATGAGGAAGAATGAGCCAAATGCTTTAATGCCTATTGTGCATGCACTGTGGAAAGTCTAATAAACTTTGTTGTCAAAGCCAAGGTGACAGTATCACATACAATGAGAAATTGACCTGGAAAATTATCCCACCGGGAGAGAAAGACTTAAAAGTGGATTTGTCAGTTAAATGGACTCTGACCACCATGCACACCAAAATATAACAGCCTTTGGGAAGAGGAAGTACTAAGTGTCCTTGCTGTTCGTCACCCGACTGAATTCAGTAGGTGAAAGTTGCAGCAAGTGAACTAGAGAGAGACATGAGTGGATGTACAACAACGGGGGACAATTTGAGACTGTATTTTGCACACCTGAGAGGAGCTGTCTCCCTTATCCGTGTGACACCATCTGAAGGTGAGTGTGTTGTAGATGAAAGACTGACAATCATTTTGTAAAATTGTAAGTCTAAAACCTTGCATTTCACTAAAATCTATTATCCAGTTGTAGGCTCTCCAGAAGGCTGGTGTCATATGCATAAAGAAGGAAACAGAAATGATATTGCATACAGACACTGTAAAGTACTTTACTGTGTGAAATTGCATGAAGTTTGCTCGGTTAACTGATAAAGCTTTGTGCAAACAATGACTTGGGTTCAACCCCTAGGCATTAATCAAAGTTCACAGAAACTGTGTTCTGAAGTTGTCTCTTGTGTCTTTCTCCATCTCCCCCACCCCCCACCCTTCTCTCCACTGCCTCCATCAAAAGCTTCTTGGGAATGTTGCTTGGAAATACACCTGGGATTACAGGCGCAAGTCTGTAACTTCCGGACAGTAAGATGTGAAGGCTGAAAGCTGTTAAACTATAGAAGAATAGAAAAGAATGGAAGGGTAGGAAAGAAAGTTGCCACAAAAGCTTAAGGCTCTCTCATCTACTTGAGATTTGTAGATGGCTGGGCAGAGACATTCAGCGGTGTGTGACTGCACAGAAATGCTGTCTGCTACAAATGGCTGAGCGTAGCAGGAAAGTGGGGCTGTGCTGTGCCGAGCGAGTGCCTACAATGCTGTGATAGTAACTTTGATTGAGAAAACAAATTAAGTTGTACCTGCTTGCACTCAGAATTAATTTGGTTGTCACTTTATGTTGTTTGAAAGAATGCACTTAAGATGTAGTCAATATCTGAAGTGTGCTTGTGTTGCTCTTGCTACCAACGCTATGAGGCTTGTTGAAATGTCTAAAGGCTGCTTTGCATTTTTGTCATTTATTTTTAATGCTCCCTGGTGAGGGGAAAAAAAAATGAAATGATACAGTGTTTATCATTTTAATAGCCTTGACGTATTTTTATTGCTAACTGATTGGAAGCAACAGTATTCAGATAATTGCACTTCCTGTTTCAGAGCCTGGTGATTTATGTCCCTTAGTAAAGTGTTACAAGTGTTTTAAAGTGATGGTTTCAATAAGATGTAACGCAGCTCTGAGGCATTTGCTCCAAATGATTAGGCCTTTACCATTAAGGTGGCTGTATTCTGTTACAGGACTAATACAGAAGGGGTTACGTTTCAGACATGTCGTACTGATTTTGTAATGAGTGTTGTTCATAAATCAGTCATCTGTTTTGTTGCAATTTTACATCCATCAAATTGTAATGTTCTCTTCTGCTTCGCAGTCCCAGTCCCCGCAGGAACGCAGTCATTTGGAGTGGAGTGCTCAACTTCCGAAAACGCTCGGGCTGTTCCACAGTGCTGTAGTACAGTCCATCAGCTCATCAAATTATTATAACTTGATGATAGTGCCTGTAAAACTCCAATATTTTTTTCTGATGGCAATTACTCCCCTTTAAATACCAATGCGTAACTGTTCTTTCCTAGAGCATGATCTTTTCTTAGAAACCTTATTCTGCTACTTTCTCTCTGTTATCTCCATAGTGTTCACACTGCAGGCTCCCGAGATGCAACCTACAGAGGACAGGAGACAACACCAACATTTGTATGTGCTCCTTACAATGTGAAGAATTCCTAGACGTACATAGTAAAATCTGAAACTTTCAATGGCGGTAAGGAAAAGGGAGACTGCAAAAAGAGTTCATTTTAAATAATTAAATATACACACACACACACACACACACGTTAATTTTAAATGCTGCTCAACCTATTTTTGGCAGAGCTTAAAACAGCTACAGAAACGTTTTTAGCAGTAATTGTGTCGAAGGTAATGATTTAGGAATAAGTTAACTATGGAGAGGCATATTAGATAACGAACTGCTAGTTTATAATGTATTGAGAAATGAGCTGTTAGTAGTGAGGTTCAGGACCTTACTTAGACTGAGGGCACTTGCCATTAGATACGTTAAAATGAGGGAAAAATGCTTTTCATCAGCATCTGCTGCCAATTCATGTCATCCCAAATCATTACTGACTGCAAGTTACTGACTGCTGTGAAATGAGTTTGGCAGTTCACTTCCCAGCACATAACTGACCATGTCCCAGGCCTCCAGAACTGGGACATTTGGTAATTTGGTCAATATTGCTGCTGCCCTCCCAGCAGAATTGCATCATGTCTAGTATATTCAAGAATAAGTGTGGGATTTGCGTTCCCCATCACCATCACCCCTTTCTGTGTGAACACTGAGCATACGTCGTGGCTGGCAAAAAACAAAAAAAGAAGACAAAAATGGCAGTAGGTCATATTTCAATGATGTTGGCTGCCCCATGTCCTTTAAAATTAGAAGCAAACCACAAATCAGTCTTGGCAGTGCAGAAATTAGGGATGAGACAGAGGATTCTTCAGGTCTTGGGACCTGCATCACCACAGAATTATTTTTAGCATGACCTTATTTGATAAGGCCAAGTTTACACAGTAAGGTGCAAACAGTCCTTCAGTAGCTTTGCTGCTGCCCTCGTTATAAGTTAGCAGGATTTGAACAAATTCTCCTCTAAAATCTCTACGGCCTTTATAGCCTGGAAGCGTGCCCATGCTCACACATCCGTCTGAGAGGCATGGGTTCTTGTGAGCTCTGTGGGCAAACAATCCCTGAGTCAGTGCTGGCTACTCTCCTGCTGGCTCGGTGAGCTGGCGGGAGCTGATACCCAGTTTTACATGTCTATCTAATGAGAGCTACATGTGTACGGTCCTGAGTCTCCATACTTCACATAGCTATGAAATTAAACCTATGAAATTAAACCATTGGGAACCTTTGCCACATTCAGCAGAAGTCAAAAAAGCAGGAGGTATGATTAGTTTAATGTTGTGCTTTGAATCCAAGCAGCTGAGAAAAAGCATGCTCTGCAGCGCTCTGCTCTCTCGCTAAACCTTTAGCATCTGTGCTGACTTAGCTTTCTATTGCTTGTGCTGACAAACTAAACAGACGAAAGCTTGATAGCAGCTTTCAGTTATGGAGCAGTTGATACAAATTGCGATAATCAATTTGTATGTATGTGCTATCAACTGGATGAAGTAAAACATATCTTCCTTCTCAAAGGAATAGGTTGAATCTGCCATTCTAGGGGTCAAATACCTGACGAAATGGTAAAGAGCACCACTAAAGGTTAAGTATTACTTGAACTGGATGCTCACTTGATGAGAGTTTATGGTCTGTATCTTAACTAAAGAGCCAGTTAAAGCAGGGGAGGATGAGATTTTACTCAGGCCAGAGAGTTACATTTCTATTGCTGGAGTGATAAAGACAATTATCTGGATGGAATATGGTGTTACACACTGCAATTCGGTATGAGATTAAGCCTCATATCTTGACTTTGATCGTGCCCTGATTTCTTGGTGTGGTTTTTGTTCCCTAAATCCAGTGGCTGGTGTCACAAGCCAAGTGCTAATCTTTCTGTAGATGTTTTTAAGTTCGTTTTAAGTATTATTTCCATGACACTAACTTCATCAGACTCTTCTGAATTTTGTAGTGGAGGGTTTGGGGTTTTTTGGGTGAGGTATTTTGTGTTTTGTTTTTTTTTGTTGCTGTTTTTAATACATTCTGGGTCATCATCTTTTAGATCCCCAAGCAAGATGAAACCAGAAAAATAGCTCTGGCTTTTCTGTTGAGTTTGCACAGGCTAATCTGAATCTTGAAGAGTTTGGAGTATCCTATGTGCAGATTTCCATAATGTGAGTACAGAGGTAGAGCTTCCCAAGCTGTGGGACAGCTCCTCCTACCAGTAGAAGGCCAAGCAGAGGAGGATCTGGGATGCTGAACATCCCGTGCTCGCCTAAGCACAGGCGGTCTGAGTGCTCCATGTTGCATTGCCTGGGTGACATGTATGGCTTTTTGAGGCAGTGCAGTGAAGCTTTAGCAGGCTCCAGATGATGTTTGGTGGTGTATGTGAAGGCTTCTCCTTGTCTCTGAGGCAACAAAGATCACCTGACTGCAAACCTGCCATGCTCACTCCACTCAGGGCTGTCCCTGCTCTGCAGCCTGTCACTGAGCAAAGCAAGCCTTGAGAATTAACTGGAATCAGTGTTCTGGAAGTGATCTTCGGCCGAGAGCGGCCGAGTCACCTGCAAGGCTGGGGGGCGATATCTTGGGAGGCTGCAAAGAACATGAGCAGGGGTTGTGGTAACTTGCCCCGGGCTGTGAAAGCGCCTTTGTGCCTGTCCCTTTATCTGTGAGGTTGGTTTAGCTGTGTGGATCTAGCCTGCCTGCCTTCCCTTGGCCTGAGCTTGCCTGGAGCCTTCCCTTAGCTCTTAAGCTGGAGAGGCACGTTTTACAAGGGCGTGTAGTGATAGGACAAGGGGTAATGGCTTGAAACTGGAAGGTGGCAGATTTAGATGAGATATCAGGAAGAAATTTTTCACTCTGAGGGTGGTGAGCCCCTGGCCCGGGTTGCCTAGAGAAGCTGTGGCTGCCCCATCCCTGGAGGTGTTCAAGACCAGGTTGGACGGGGCTTGGAGCAACCTGGTCTAGTGGGAGGTGTCCCTGCCCAGGGCAGAGGGGTTGGAACTAGATGATCTTTAAGGTCCCTTCCAACCTAAACTATTCCATGATTCTCTTGTGGGAACTGCCAGCAGCTACAGAGCGTGGGGGCAGGGGGGTGGCTGTGCAGTCCAGCCAGCCCTAGGTGTGGTAGGCAGCTCTGGTTTGAGGCACACTTTAGTTTCTCTGTAGGTTTGCTCTGTGTCTGCCTGGGTGTTTTTAATGGCTTGTCCCACTGCAGTAAAGCAAGGCTGCCTGCTGGCTTCAGGTAGCTGGAAAGCAGGTCCTAAATCCATCCAGACAAAAATGTTTTTACATTGAGTACTTGCAGTATATCTTCTTTTTTTTGCCCCCAAAAGAAACAGCAGCAGAATTTAAACTACCATTTTCCTTGCATTTAGCTGTGCTTTCTGGACAATCTCTTGTGTCTGCACTTGCATTTTGTAGGGTGAGGGAGTGTGCCGAGAGAGCAGGAAAAACATAATTGGTGAATACTCTTCTCTAACGTGTTGCTGACAGTCGGCATCAAGAAAATTACTGCTGGGTGATGTCACTCTTCTTCCAAATGCACTGCTTCATTTGGACTTTCTTTTCCTTTTGAATCGGTCTCCAGTTGGGTGGTGTCTTTGTGTGGGCCTGGCTTTATGAAACACAGATAGTCCTGGGCAAAATGGCTTGGGGCTTTTTTCCAATCCCGGGAAAGCACGTCTTGCTGACTGGAAACCCTTTTCAGATGTATTTACTTTGGCAATCCTGAATCTGAAAGGCTTGCTATTTTGCAGTTGGACTTCCTTTATGTTTTACATCATTAGGAAGACAGGTTTCATCAAAGTAAGAGGGTGATGTTTTCTTAAACTCCCTTGGAAGTTCAGTCAGCCCAATGCCGATGATGGTTTTATGCTCCTGGTAGAATCTAGGTCTGACTTACAGACTTTCTGACTCACAGAAAACAATGGTGTAATTCTTTGTCTAGGTTTAATATTCTCAAGCTTGAAGATAGGAAGTGAAAAAGAAGTGAAAAAAGAATAAGAAGACTTAATGCGGAAGTATTTCTGCTGCAAATATATGACTGCGGGATAGCTTTTCATTTTCACTGCCTAGTCTCTTTTTGGTAAGGCAGAAAATAGCTGAATGCCCTAGCACCAGGAGTCGTATCAGTCAATCCTTTAGATATCAATATTCTAGTGCTTCAAATTAGGTGAAGGGCAGATGGTTAGTTACATGTAATTGATTTAATGCTAATTACAAAAGAAGGGGAAAAAAAATAATCCCTGACACCTGATTTGGATGTCCTGGATTTAGCCTGTAGCCAGGGAGTGCTGTGCTAATGTTGCTGGAAGGCTCTGTTCTATGCTTTTTTGACTTGGGCACTTAGTTGCCAGTGCTGAAATCTTTACCTTGCCTTTCTCCTTCTCTGGAGTTTGTGTTGAAGATGCTGCTAATGGTTCTGCCTGCCCTGCAAGCAGTTTGTGAATATGGTATGGAAAAGAGCAGTGGGCCAGTGCAGCATTAATGTTGGATACCTCTGCAGGTATCGAGTCTGAGAATCTCCGACAGGGTCCAGATTCCCGCACTGTGAAAATGAGAATTGTGAATAACTTGCTGGCTCCTGTCTTAGTGGTCTCAGCCATGGTCAAAGATCAGGTAGGCTACCAAGTGGGATGGATTTTACCGCCTATAAGGCCCAAATTTTTGCGCTAGCAAAGCAGTAGGCTCTGTTCATATTGTTGCTGCTCTGTTCTCAGAAGCATTTCCATTCTTTACATGCTGTCAATCATTTTGTCAGCTTTTATCAGCTGTAAGTGAGCATCCGTTGTTAATTACTTTTTCATCAATTTCCGAGGAGGATGGCAAAGATCCTAACTAAGTTAATTGCATGATAGCTTAGGGTACGCTCTGAACCACACAGAGTATTTCACGGCTGAAAACCTTTGGAGCATTAGCTTTTCTCCTCCTTTTTACTTAAAAATAATTAATAAAGAAATAAATTCAACTTCAATACAATCTAAAAGAAGCACCGTTTAAAAAAAATAAAATTAACTACCCAGAGAAACCAAGAAATTCCAAATGGAAGTTGATGCTCCAGTCTACTAAGGGTACTGTTGTAGTTCTGCTTTCATAATGTGGGAGACATTTCAATTGTTACAGCTTGAGAGGCATCTGCTTAAATCTGCTCTCAACAATACTTTTTCTTTTTTTGTGTATATGTGTATATCAGTTAAGTTTTATCATTTTAACAGACCATTGGAGCATGGGGTAAGGATTTAGGCTGGGCAAGAAACATGGAAATAGAGAACTACATCAGGCTTTCTGTACTCAGATAGCATTGGTGCAAGCTTGCAGCAGCTTTCATGAGCTGGTGAATTTGAAGAGTGTTTACATGCCTGTTGATATCAATATTGTCTTGAAACTATTGTTTGTGTTGCAATTGGTGCCTTCAGGTCAGGGTTGGGAAATGTAGCCTGGAGGCTTCATCCCCTCTCTCTCTTACTCCTTCCATTGTGCTTCAGTGTTAGAGTTATTGTGTTATCCTCAGAACAATATCCAGAATGAATGAGAGCATTTTGCTTTTCTGGATGGATTCACGGTGACTGCAATGCAAGAGTCTTTCCTCAGGCATTCCTCATTGACCTTGAACAAGTTACTTGAGAACAAAAAGGCAGCATTATTTTCAGACTTACTGGTGAGCATATGAAGGGCTGGGGAGGGCTCAGGCTCTACAGAAGTGCGTGACGTGGTATCTAGGCTTTCTAGCTATATGGTGTTAGAAAGTGCAATGCAAACACGGAACTTAAGCACCACTTGAAAATTCAGGGAGTGAGAAGTAAATGAGAAGAGCTTCAGACTTATATGCCTAAGAGTGTCATCTCACCATAGCACTCTCTGTGAGCCCATGTCCCTGCCCTCCTTGACATACCTGAGTCCTGTTTTACCTGCAAAGGAATGCTGAAGTACTGGTGAAGAAAGAGTGTGAACAGGAAGATCTGTTAACAAGAGCGACTTATCCTGAAGCTTGCTAAATCCAGTGCTAGGCCAACAATAGAAGTCAGGGGAGTGAGAGAGAAAAACAACAGTTAAAATATTGCTCAATGGGGAGCCAGGTCACAAAGCAAATGCTTGAGGGAGGCGGCTTTTTCTTGGGGAGTTGTAGTTGCTTATTGCTCTATGGAGGACTGCTGTACTCTGTGGCAGAGATTCCTGTTGGGAGAATGGACTCTGGTGCTGAGCTGAGAAATGGGCAGGAGGTCTGGAAGATGATAGGTAACATGCATATTGTACATCAGGCTCCTAGACCATGAGTTGCAGGTTTAAATCAGTACTTAACATGTAACTGTTTTGAGATATAAAGCAGATTTTTACTGTCCCATATACTCGGTATGATTGCTTGACTTTCTGACTCTGTCTAAAGGGCAAAAAGCCATACGCCTCACTTAAGGGATGCTCCATCCCAAATTCTCAGTAGATCTGACATGAATAGGTCTATGATGAGGGGACTGGGTGGCTTAGCAGAAGAGATTTGACATGCTAGTTTTATTATTGTATGCATTCAACTCTCTATGGACTTCCAAAATGAGAAGGATCATTGAAGCTTCTTTATGACGTTGCTCTTTGTAGATTATTCTGTTGCATTTGAAGCATTGCCTGCACTTGTTCAAAGTTAGAACAACGCTGTTTTGTTTCTCTTGGTGTTTAAAATGCCCATCTCTATAAATTAACTGCAACTATATCAGCAACACTTAAGATCTTCTCTCTTCTATCACAGCAAACAAGTGCTAATTAATTTTTTAAGGTTTACTTAGCCAGGCTGCTAAACAGCATCTCCAATTGCATCAGATGGGACCCACCATCAGACCCAAGGGTGGGGAATTAGGGACAGACTCAGTCTTTGGAGCAGTGTGGTTCGGCGTATTTAAAGTACGGCATGTATAGAGAGGATTTCTCTAGCTGTCCATTGGGTTCATGTAACTGAGCTAAGACTTGGCCTGTAACAGCATAAATGCCCGTGTGAGTGCATTGATTTTACTGAGGCTAGACAAGCTCAAGGACAGAAGAGGATCTGTTTATGTCTGTCTTTCTGGGCAAAGATTCTAGCTATTGGTATCTGGTTGATAACCTCGTACCTCTGCTAATCTTCCAAGTATTTGGCAAGGGAAACTGAAGAGTCTGAGAAGCTCTGTGAGGCTGGTACCATATGTGCACATAATGAATGTGGAATACCCGGTCTCACCATAGAAAATTATGAAATTGGATTGTGTTTATTGTCTGGGTACAACCTGGGAGTCTTACATGCGTTTTCCTGAAATAAATGCATGTGAGGAAAGATCATTTCAGTGGAGAATCTGTGACATTCGCTAATAATATATTATATATTCCCTAATAATTCCATCCCTAATAATACCAATAGCAGGATCTTTCTGAAAATGTGTAGTCTTAGGTGGACTTTTTATGTGGGAGTCTTACGCCCTGTTCTTCTATGCCAGAACCCTGTCAGTTGTCTTTGGCTTTCCAAATTGCATGTGGGCAAGTCGTGCTGCTCACCAGCTTTCTATATTACACAGGGACCTATCGTCTGTCACTGTGCTCTGGGTTTATGACCATCCCCCAAGGGCCAGGTCAGCTGAGATTGATGCTGGCTTTTCAGCTTTGCCACTAGCAAGGAACTCTTTCATCTACTGTGCATTTTTCACCCTACCCCTTTCTTGTACAAGGCGGTTCCTGCTGCCTCAGGCACTATCTGTGAGGCCTGTCTGATTATTCTTGCTTTTACCAGCATCCCAGTAAATATTGTTTGAAGGCAAGGTATATATTACTGAGGTGCCATTTTACAGCACACCATGCAGCTCTTTATTGCTGGGTGACACAAAGTCCAGGACCATGACCTTTGGAAAGCTCTCACTCTCCCCTAAGGAATTTCACCAGTAAATCACTGACTTTTCTTGATGATTATTGCAGTTAAGCAGTGGGGAACAAGCCCCCTGCCTAATTTTTTTTTTTATAGCGTTCTATCCAGTGAAGTATCAGGTATCTGGTGGTGGCTATCATTTGGTCTGTGTCCCCCAGAAGTTAGATTCTATTTAAAATCTTGATACTGGAAGCTTCCGTTTCCTTCAAAACTGACTTGGAGCAACTGTCAAACTGTTTTAAGTTCGATTTATGAAAATCATGATTCATGCCAGCTGTAAGATCCCCTTTATGCCTTACATACTTTCTGTGCACTACCTATGCTTTGCTAGAAATGCACCTTCTAAAGACAAGGAGGTGAATGAAAATTTTCCCTCTCCAGAGGGAAACTTAATTTCAAGAGTCCTCATGCAGGAGCAAATTGAAAAAAAAAAAACATAACAATGCTTGCTGGAAGGGCAGTTTCTGCCCCTTCTGGAGGTAAGACTCTTCTCTGCTGTCATAGTATCTAACCAAATATAGCTCAAAGCAAATGCTAGTCCCACTCACAAGCACTCTCACTCATGACTTGTTTCTAAGAATGCTCCTCTTGTTAAGAGAGCTAAATCAGTCTGAAAACAAGTTTTACAGCTAAATCACAGGGAAGAGATGGCTGGAGATACTTGTTCTTGTTTACATTTTAAACACTTTGTAACTGCGTCAGTTCTTGAATGAATTTTAACAATGATGGCTTGAAGAGATAAGTGCATTCTTTATAACCCCTGACTTATACAAGTAAACAAAAAGCTGGTTATGACCAGCATGGAAACAGGACCTGTCCTGTTGCAGCAAAATCACGTTCCAGCCAGATCTGCAGTTCTTGGGCTCTAAGAACAATTTGCCTAAAAGAGCGAGTGGGTAGACTGAGGCAGTATGTGTGTTCCTTTGTTCATGCCTATCTGAGGAGCAAGGGTTCTGATAAGCTTCTAGTGCTAATGGTGTTTACCGTAACTAAAAGGAAAGGATCTTTTATTATGTTCACGTTACATGAAAACTATAGGATGGCTGTGATGCTGAGCGCATAAAAGCTGAGATGTGTGCAAGAAACTAATTCTAGTGATTGTCCTTTGTACCACTTTGTATTTTTATTTGTGTATAGATCTTTGCTGTCTCTTTCTTTTAAAGTAAAAGCTGTAGGCTGATACCGATAGCCAATTCTAATATGTATTGTAGTACAAACCTGCATTTCTGTGGAAGGCAGGTGATGGCCCACGCAAACAGGGTGTTGGGTATTGAGGACTTCATGCGGCATGTTTTTTTCCTTAGGCTGCTGGTGCCCTTCCTCAGGCTGTGGAAGAGAGCTAATTCCCATTTTTACAGAGCAGGAGACTTTTTGTCCGCGCAAGCCCTCTGGCTTAGACCCCAGCCGTTTTGATTTCCAGTGTCTGTTCAGCAGAGGATGGGTTGTGTGCTGAAGCACTCTGCTGAGCCCTCACACCTGGGGGCTGAGTCCTGCTCCCCTTTAGAGTTCAGAGGGAGTCAGGAGGGCTCCAGAGTGTTACTTCCACCAGCTCAGCAGCGTTTCCTCCCAGAGCTCGTACATCTTGCATCTGTGGAGTGGGAGGTGGGGCGTATTATAGAGGAGAGGTTGCTCTTTATTTGATGTTCCCATGGCTGTTGCTCCACCCCTTCCCCATTGTTCTGCCAGCACATAACAGGGCTTCTTTCTGGTTCTGTGTTGGAGGCCTCCGCTTTTCCTGGGAGGTGCGGAGTCCTGCCGTCATATTTATATGCAGGAAGAAAGGCATGCCTGTTCAGTCGGACAAAGCCGGCGTTGTGCTACATACTCCAATAGAGGCTTGTCAAAGGCTTCATGCTCTAAACATCCCCTGGGCAGTGCTTGCTCAAAAACCCCAGGCAGCTGAACAGAGTGAGTGCCACTTGCGTGAGGATTCTTTGTCGCCAGGGGCAGGAGAAGGCAGTCTCTAATCAGAGTTTAATGCACTCTACTACCTGCTGGAGTTGGTGTCTAGTGTTTCTAAAGTGTTCTGTAAGAGCTCTAAAGCAGAGAGGAGGATGTGACAGGAAGCAATTGTACAGAAGCAACAAAACCGATAAAGGAATGCTGCCCCTGCTCCCAGCTGATAGAGGCTCTGGACAAAAACAGGCAGGGGGCCTTAAAGTCTCTTCATGCTGAAGTTGTAAGAGATTTTGTCCATTTCCCTGAGCTTCTTGCCTGTGCGATTGCCCAAACTATCTTGATTTAAAATGTCTCCTTGGTAAACTCCTGGGGATGTAGAACTGTCTGGTAATTGGCATAGATCAGCTGTGAGAGGTTTTTCCTCTCAAAGAACAGCTAGTTCTTTGAGAACTAGCTTCTTCACCAGTTTTCATCCATTAGTGCAAACTGTACAGTCTTAATATATCCTGCTAGCATGCTTTGGAGGAACTAATACCGTTTTCTTAGCAGAGGCTACTTGGAAGGAAGCGATGCAGTACAGCACTTTCCTCGTACGCTTATTTGGGTTTATTTGCATCATAACGGTTGTTGGATGTGCAAAACTTTTGCAGAAGCTTTTTCTAAAGCTCAGGTTCCCATGTTTCTACCAGGCTGTGTTTCTTCCTTTTCAACCAATAGTAAATCTGGTCAGCTACACCAAAAACTTCCAGTATTGTTTTGATGAGGTTTTGGTGGGGGTTTAACAAAGCTTAGCCTATTTCTGATGGCAGTAAATGTTTTTATGCCAGAGTTAGTTGAGAAAGCACTGGGGTATTTTATCATCACCATTGAGTAAAACGGAGATCCTATGCATCATGTTCTGGACCACTCTTCCTTAAAAAACCGCTCCTTGTCAAAACTTTGCCATGCTCTGAAGAGATGACTCATTCTGCAGCGCCTTCCTGTGATAGTAAGTGGTATATGGGTGACACCTTGTGGTACATGGCATAATCTCCAAAATTCCACTTCGTCTTGCACGTCTGCAGAATGGATGCTGAACTGGCCCACCGCTCTCGGCTCTGGGATGAAGTGTGCACACACCAGCCTGACGTATTTGTCGCCAAAATTTCATTGCTTGTTTGCTCCTTTAAAGCCAAAGTAGAAGCAGCTGCTGGAGTTTTGCCAGTGCAGAAGTTGTTAAAAAAAAAAAAGAGAATCACATCTTTGGCTTTGGAATGTGCTGGGTGCCACTCCAGAGCTGGTTTTTTGCACGTTGTAGCACCTCACAGCAGTGAAATGGCAAGACATGAAGTATGAAACATTAAAAAGAATCCAGTCTTTCTGAGTAGCAGTCTCCAGATTACATTTTTATAGCAGATTAAGAATCAGTTCAGCAGAAGTATTTGACATTTTAATTGGCTTGGTTGTGGATAATTTTGAATATGTGCACCACAGATATAAAATAATGGTGGTTGCTTTATTTTTCATTACAGATTATTTCCTCATTCTACAATACAATTTCAGTAAGAAAATTTATTTCTGATTAAGAGAGAGGGTGGTACATAGAATCTTATTATCTGTTCTCATGATAGGAGAAGGGCTTTATGTTGAATGAGGAAAGAAAAAGCCCTAACGTTGCATTTAATTTTAGTTTGCAACCTGTCAGAAGTCCTCTACTTCATGAGAAATTCTCAATTGGAAAATATAACAAAGAGAACAAGTGGGGAGGTAATATTTGAAAATCTAATTCAAAACATTTGCTGCCCTCAGATAACACAGCAAGAGCTAATCTGGTTCTACAGGTAAATATTCTTTCAAGAGATTCAGAGCTGAACAGTGATTAAGATGAACCGAGCGTGTAATTTCATGAATTATCCATATTCCCACTTCAGATTCAGCAGGGAGAGTGCTTTATCTAATTCCAAAAGGGAGACAAATGTCTGAACTGCTCTCTGATGGAACCTTCATTATCTCCAGTGTTCATTTTTGAAACAAATTTTAATTCTCAGTAACACTGTTGGCTTGAAGGCTTCTAAATTTTGGCAGAGCCCTGAAACTACAGTTGATAACAGTGTAAGCATACCCCAGGTGAATATGGTTTTAGTTTATGAGTCTGTGTTCTCCTGTGTCTGAGTATCTGCCCCACCAGGAGTGAAGGTCAGTTAAATGCAGTGAAAATAAGTTACTGAAGAGTTGCTAGAACTGATTTTTTTATTCAGCAGAGAATAGGGATGTAAGCAAATCAATATATGTGATGTGAAATGCATCAACTTAAACTGTAAAAAAATAAGTGCATTTGGAAGGAAAAAAATCTTTTCTCAGTGTGCTTTTCTGTGGCAAGCGGGATTTTTCTAAACAAAAGGCGAGTAGATTTGAGTCTTCTGACACTGCACTGCTGCAGAGATGTGCGAGATGGGGTGATGGACCTCGTTAATTGAGATGTGGCTAATCAGCAGTCACTGTACTTCTTTTGCCCAGTTATTGGAACAGCCTAGGCAATCTAGAGCATGAATGTTCCATCCGAAGGGAGACAGTGCCCTCAAACACAGGACAGCTGTCAGTGTTGCCAGTCCCAAATGCCTCCATCCACACAGATGGCTGCCGCCTATTCGGCACCAAAATGAAGCAGGAACCTTCCGAGAACGGTTTCGGATCCAGCTTGTGTGTGTCTGATATGAATTGAGCACTCCAGCCCTACGTGCTGAGATCCTAGGACACCCAAAACTGTAACATAAATGGAAGGGGTGCCCTTTTCTTCTGTGGTGGTTGTTTCAGGCTGGAGGAGGCTTTGAGACATTCGAGCCTAGAAGACTTGGTACTCTTGATATGCCGGTGGTAGGCTTCAGCGATGGCCTGTTTTACTGTTCTGCTGTCCTAGCCACAGCACTCTGCTATTGTCTTACCTTTTATTCTGACCTTATTCTTTCAAGAATGTAACCCCTGTACGAGCATCATCTGTAGCGAGAGACAGCCCGCTGAACTAGCGGTGCTCTAAACTTAGAAGATATTACACGAGCCTTTGGCAAAAGGTTAGCCAGGCACTTGCTATTCAGGAGTTGACTACCGTGAAGGAAAAACATAAAACCAGTAATCTACATATTGTAGCTCTTCCTTGGTGCTGCTGTCTTTAAAATTAGTTCTCTGTATACAGGAGTTGTGGTAATTACACTTTTATAAGGGAGTAAATGTTTAATATCACTGTTTAATGGTGCACGTTAGGCTGATAAAACCCACTTTAAGAGCCTGAGTGTCCCTGCTGCTGCTTCATTTCTTTTTAGCATTGATGAACCCAGAGGGGATCCTGCTGCAGCTTGGACAGTGGATTTTGCCATGGTATCTGTATGTATTTAGCGCATGTGCCACAGGGCAGATTGGGGGTAGGAGAATCTTGCTGGGAAAGTCACTTAAAACTTTTATCTGTGGACCTTTTCCCTGATGGTGAATCCATGCTGATGTTTTCCTCTTTGTGTACTACCGTGTTGGTGGGAATTTTGCAGAATGTGAAACGGTTAATGTATGTGGACTCTCACAATTAATAATCTAAATGATTAAGTGAAGATGGAAGAATAAGGACACCCCTCTACTGCATATGAATTTATGCAGAGCGGGAAGCAGATATTTGTTGGTCTGCCTCGAAACCAAGGCCAAGTAGTCTGTTGTGGAGCTGGTCTTGTCCTGAATTTGGCAGCTAATTGATCTTTGTTAGAAGGTGAATGCAGCTGCAGCTTGAAAGCAAAGACACAGAGCAGATAAGAAAGTCTTTGACCTACAGACCTGATCCACCGTTGTCAGGATTGAGCCTTGGGGATAGTTTAACAAAGTGTGGTTATTTAATACTTGGAGGATTCAATAACACAGAAAACATTTCAGGTGGTAGGCTAAGCGTAAAAGCTTGGGGAAGGCATCTCATTGAGTCGGTGCCCAAGCAGAATGTGTTGCTGCTATGGCTTTTTCCCCTGACACAGCTGGAGAATCCCCTTTGAAGGATGATGGTCCCTCAGAGGCTGCTCAGGCCATGAGCAGACTGTGCCTGAACTGGTGACAGCAGCAAGGGTACAGCTGCCGGTTGCTGCACTGGAGCAGGGTTGGCACTTCCATGTCTTCAGATTTAAGGATAGTGAATGCAAGTGTATTTTTCAGGATCGGTGTAATTTTTTTTTTATTTTTCTTCTTTCTTTCTTCCCCACCTCCACTCCTTGTGGGAAGACAATCTCTTGGGCAACAGAGCCCATCTGTCTTGAGACTGGAGGAAGAGGATTGTGAACTTTTCAAAAGTGTTTTTCAGTCGTCGTACCACAATACGCTTTATAGGTATGCTACGCTGTTTCTATTGCAATGCTGGGACTGGTGTGCTATGTTTACGACAGAAAGCCAGCACTTACTGGGCAGGGAAGCATAAGTTAACTTACTGTTATTATTAAGCAATGTTACTCCTTTGAATTCTGTTTCCACTTTCAGGAAGTATCAAAACTGATTTTGGAAGAAACGGAGTTATAACCTGAACTAGCTGGGGGACTTTCTCATAAACTATTTTTCATTTTAGTGCTGTGTAATGTATAAAACTGCTCAGAAAAAGGAAAATACGGCATCATTCATTTCAACACTATAAAATATGCTTCTGCAAATCCCATTTCACATCTGTTTGCTTAACCCCATGGACGCAGTTCTTTTAACTCTTTAAGTTATTCTCATACTGAAGAGGATAGCAGGGAGAGTTGAGTGATAATGAAAAAGCTGATGTGGAAATAGGGGATCCCTAAAAGTCAGACTAATGAACAGATGAGGGGATTAACACCTCTCCCCAAGTAAACTCCAGTGATCTGTCAGGAGGCTGCAATAATGTAGGGCTTGTAGTTCAGAGAGTGGTTCAATTAGGCAGTATACAGTACAATTAACTGCCTGCAATTAGAATGAGTGCCTTAATTACTATGTTTACATTTTGCAACCTCTCTGCTCTGATCAGACAAAGCCTTCTCTGCATATAAAGCTGGGCATAAACATTTGCTTTTCACTCTTGTTTCCCTACCATATGCTAATTTTAAGATCTAAGATTGAGTTTTGGCAAATGATTATCTAGCTCAAATAACATAATATAAAGCAACAAAGGCATAAAAGTTTTGACAGTTGTTTTGGTCGGCCTTTTGCCTTTATATTTAGTGGATATGGATGTTTGCTAATCACTTCACGTTCATAACTATCCCTCCAAATTGCAAGCATACATAAAATGGACTGTAAAGCCTCTTAAAAGATACTTTGTCTGGAGTTGCTTTCTTTTCCCTAAGCTCTTCGGTTAAACAGGGACGTTTGTCTGCTGTTACAGGCAGGAGGATATTTTTTTTCTCCTATCCCAAGCGGCTGCTGTCTAAGGCTTGTTTCCAGGGTGTTTCAGAAGTTAACACCACAACATCCTCAACTCCTTTGTGGTGTCAGATTTGGCTTTTGAAAATCCATAACTCCCACACTATATAAGTTTGGTTAATTGGCTTGCTCTGTAACTTCAAGACCAGTTTCCAGGTATGGCCATCCAAATATACATCATATCTAATAGGAGATTTTGAGATATTCATACATCCACTGAATGGAACAGAGCGCCCTATGTTGCTGTATTGTAAAATGAATTGCTTACATTATGAATTCAGCTGTGTAGATGAGACGAACTAAGTTAACGTATTAAATCCAAAGCACCTGATAAAGCAGTCCAGTAGATCAGAACATCTATTCCCTGTGTACAGAATAGTGGAAAGAACCACAAAGGAGTTCAACGTACACATGATGACTTTTAAAGAAGATGCATAATTACTCCAGAAGGTGTCTGGTAGGACAATTTTTTGAAATCAGGTTTACTTAAAGCTGCAACATTTCCAGATGGCAGAACTACACCCCATCTGTTAGCAGACATTTTTGATAAAAAGCTCTAAAGACTCTTCCATTTTTCCAGTAAAACTCCGCTGCCTACAGGTGATTAACTGGGAACAGACCCATAGAGAAAACTGGGCCAGGTAGTGTCTTGCTGGATCGCACGCCTGAGGCTCATCAACCTCACCACCAGGTATCGGCAAGTATTAATAATGCCAAAGCTGGAGGGGCTGGCCCTGGGCAGGCGCTTAGCAACTGTGCCATCTCCTACCAGAACAACCAGAAAGGAAAAGGTCCCGCAAAGTTGATGGAAAAGCAGGGAGTGGAAAATGGGCCTTCAGGCAGCTATTCCTTTTTCTCCTTTACGGAGCACTAGCATTCTCATCCTGGCCCAAGAATTGCACCATCATGGAAGTGCCTTTCACTTAGACAAGTTTACCTATGCAATGTTTCTTTTGAAAAAGTAACATCTTGAAAAATTACATGATAAGAGAAGGTATTCTTCCTGTCCTTCGTAAGCCTATGAAGTTAAGAGTCTTGCTGAGCATGTACTGGGGAGGAAGGGAGTTAGCCTTTCCAACCAGCTCATGTAAATGTGCTGGAAAGCTAAGCTAACATACGTAGGTTCATTTATCTTCGTAAGAAGAATGAAGCCTACTCTTCTAGCTTTTGTATCTCCTCAGCCCATCTCACTTACAAGAAAAGATGATTCTTTGCTACTTTTAGTTAACTTAATTTGTTCGCTGTCTTCAAATCTTTCATGTGAACTGCTTTTGGAAAGCAACAGTTGTTTGAACTTGCATGATTTAATTCAACTTTGTGTTGAATAAGAGCCTTCATGCATTTCTTTTCTGCTTCCCTCTACTTCTGTCTATTACATGATAGAATATGCTCAAATTTTTTTTTTTAGTGCTGCGAGTGTTGCCATTGTGAGAAGCGGGAAGGCAACAATTGCAAACCAGTGAGCATTATTGTCTGTGCTTTGCCCTGGAGAACAGATGTGCAAACAAGTATTGAAAACCAGTGGGGAAAAAACAGATGTTAAGTCAAGCTCTCTTCCCTTTGGCTTTGTGCTAATGACACTTTCAGGTGGGTGGGCCAGCTAAATGCAGAGAGCATAATACCGGCTCGTCTCATCAGAGATGGTCTTTTCTTTATTCAGAAGTTCTGCTCCAAATGTTAAATCACTTAAAGCTCAAGGATATTTATGTCTAGGATTATTTGAAAGCCTGTGTTTGCTGTAGGTTTGTTGTTGGCTTTTTTTAAAATGTTTTTTAATATTGGTTCTCTGTATTCTTTATTGTAAAAACTCTGCTGGCAGCAGTGGTCTCTGTTGCAGTTGTTTTATCCTCACCTGATAAATGGGAGTATGAGAGAGGCTGATAGGCAGCGTGTGCAGCAGAAGGTCTGTGATACTTCAAGATTTTGGGAAGGAGAGGAAAAGCAGCGTATGTAAAATGTCTCATGGTCAGCATATTAGGAAATAAAAATTGGTACTCTTACCTGCAACAGGTGACATCCTGTGTCGCCTGACATGCTGTGTCACCTTCATGCTTTTTGCGTGTATCTTGTCATCTTACCAAACTTCCACCAAAGACAAAAACCTGTTTCATGAAGATCCATAGTCTTTCTTGGTTGCTTGAACCTCTTCCTCCTGCCGGCTCTGCTCACTGCTGGAGTCTAGGGAGGGCTAGAAATTCTGAACCTGAGGGAACATAATGGTTAGCTACTCTGGTCCCTTTTAAACAAGCCCCGACCCTGAACTAGTGATACTCACTTAAATTCCAGTTGCATTAGGACATGTCTCCATAGAAGACACTCAGCCTTGATTCCAAAGATTTCAAACAGGGGAATCCCTGTTTGGTTGTTAGGTATACAGCTCCCACACTTTAATTTCTCTTGTGATGACTTCTGCAGTGCTTTTACATTTGCAGACCACATTCAAATTAAAGCAAGATGAAGAATGATCTGTTTATTGATGTCTTTCGTGTACCATCCCAGTGCCCTCGGCAATGGGAGCTACCACCAGGCAAATATTTACTTTACAAATTGGGGTAAACGGGATGGAGAGACTCAAGTATTTTGTGCTCTAAATGGAGTAAATTATCAGATTATGTGAGTAAATCTATGCGGGAGAGTTTACTTATCTGTTTGCCTTATCTTAATGCATGCTCAAAAATAGGAAGGCAATGATAAGGATGGTTCATGAAGGAAGGGAAAAGGCTGAAGGGGCAGAAGTCAGAGGACAGAGGGATGAAAGTGAAGCAGCTTATAAGTGAATATCCCAAATCGCAAGGATTTAACTCAGCATTCTGGTGGAGTTAGAGGGGGCTCAGAGGCCGAAGGCTTGCGTACTTCAGGGTAGGTGGAGCTGAATGCTTTAGGTCAGTGTTCCCCCTGTGGTGCATAAGACTGCATGTTCCAAAATAGCTAACATTCGCTTCATATCAAGCCTTTTTTAAGGATATTTCAGACGTGGCACATTGACAGATGCGGTCAAATAATTCTGAAAATACAGGTTAGGGTTTCCTTTACTGTAATAGCATCATAGACAGACAAAAATGTATTACCTTACTTATGCTGTTCTCTTCTCTGGTGATGTTATCTAGTTTAAAGGTATTTTTATTTCACTGGGTATTAATGAGCCTTGAGAGTGAATGCAAAAATAGAATGTGGTAGAGAGTTGTGTAAATATGCAAGTTGATTCCGTGAACTGTGTTTTATTATTTGATTAGCGAGTAGCGGGCTAGTGAGCTCTGGGATTTGCTGCTTTGCTGGTAATAGGCAGGTTTTTTAAATGTTGGGCAAACACATTATGAGTGTGACTCTGTGTAGTAGAATTAGAAGAACAAGTGTATTTTTATTACTTTTCCTTTTTGGATAAATGTTTGTGATTACTGCAGCAGATGTCTGGTTTTTATACTTACAGTTGCATGGTGACAGTCTTTCAGGCTTCGCGCTGGACGTATTCCTAACTGTGACTCAACCGCTGATGGAAGAAGGAATGGAATTAGAGGAGGTGAAACAACAAGTGTTATTACTGATCAGCAGTAGGACTAAATGCAGGACTGATTAGTGTCTATATTTGTTCTTTTCCTAGTGAAAGCCGTCAGGTGAAGGAAGTCCTTGTAAGTGTTTCTGAAGTACCTTTACTCAAGAAAAGTAAACCATTACAGTTCTTCTAAATTTTAGGAAGGCCATACAACTTCAGTTTCAGTTTGCCTTGGTTTCCCTAAATACCCTAAGTAGTTTATGAGCCTTTTATCCTTGGGCGTGTACAGATTAAATATATTTTTAAGCCATAGGTTCCATCTTCAGGTGTTTTTTTCACACTGGTCAGGTATTTACATGCATAGCTGTCGATAACTCTGGGTGTTAAATAGATGTATAGAACAATGCCCGTTCGTTCTTTGAGAAATACAGCACCCCCATGGAAAAGGAACTGACTTTGCAGGATTCAGAGCATGGGTTTGTTTGGGGTTCTTTTAATTGGGTCTCCCAGGGAAATGCACGGGAGTGATGAGTTGTTGTTTCCCTTCCACTCCTCCTTCCCCCCATCAATCTCAGGGAACTTTTTAGCAATTAATTGCTAATCTTTTTGATGCATGTGGAATATCACATTGCTTCTGGGGTAAGCTGACATAGAGCCACCGACTGCTGTAGCTGTATTTAATTTCACTGAATGCTTACAATGATTCTTTATGTAGCTCAAGGCAGAACTAGGGTAAATGTGGTGGTGTCACTTCTCAATGCAGTTGCACCTTGGTTGTAAAGCTACAAGCTTTTCATAGTTTGCAACACAAAGTGTCTTTGGCGTACCTCAGAGGCAGGAGGCTCTATGGATTTCGGACGTGTCTTTGATGAGACATAGGAATTTAAGTTGTAACGCACAAAAATTTGTCAGTCTTGATGAGCACTTCTGCTAGAAAACGTAACATGCAACTGAAGGGGGAAAAGACATAGCAGTCTAGCAATTAAAATGGACATGGTTGTTAAAAGGAGGTCATCAATTTGCGGAAGTGGACAGAGCTGCATTGGATGTCTCTTTCCAGTCAGTTGATTATTCTACCCTTTGTTCTATATTGGTACAAATCTTGGGTTTCTCTGATCAAGACCTTCCCTATCACAGATTATTTCTTTCACCAGCTCTGCCTCTACCTTAAAAAAAATCAGGCTTTTTACTGTGAAAAATGTGTGCCTTCCCCCCGCCCCCTTTTTTTTTATTTTCCTTATTTTAGTTTCCTTTTGCAGTCACAGCACAGTCTCGCTGCCCTCTCCAATGTTTGGGTGGTGGAAATCCATAGACCCAGAGCAAGTAATGCCCTGTCGTCGTGGCCACTTGGGGGAGTCAGAATGCAAGGCGTGTGCCCTCCTCTGCCCAGGAAGAACTTGACTTTCCAGCAAAGAAGTGGAGTGAGAAGAATGGGGGAAACTCGTGTTCCAGGAGATACTTCAGTCAGTGGAGCAGGCTTGGTCAAGTTTCTGAGTGTCAGGAAACTTGATGGTTGATGGCAAACACAAACTGGTAGCAATTTACCAAAAAAAAATAAATCTTAGCAAGAGAAATGAAGGCTTTTTCCTTCTAGAAGGTTGGGTTTTCTCCAAGTAGGTTAATTTTTGGCTTGCAGCATTAACTATTGTTGGAATAAGAAACAACGGACCCCACCTGAACTGCAGCCTAAGGAATCCCTTCCCTTAGTGGTGTCCCACCCGCCTCTCAGCGTTGTTAAGTCCCATCTGGGTGTCCCAATAGCGGTGGCTCCCAGTACTAACCAGTTCTCCATCCACCAGTTGACTTTCAGCGGGTGACTTAGTTTGAAGACAGGAGGCTAAACACAGGCAGTTAACTTTGGTGCTGTTTCTGCGTTTGTGTGCTCCTGAAAAATACAAGTACTGCTAAGGGGCGTTCCTGTAGGAGGAAAAAAAAAAAAAAAACTTAGTCTCTGAAATACTCTGATTAAACTTTGAACTAGAAGTAGATATGGATGGGGAGGAGCATGGTGAGCTCTTCATCCTCATGGGAGCTTTTGAATATTTCAGGATCATAAAATAAGTGGACTTTTTGAACATAAAAGATGTGTTGTAACCAAACTTTTCATATAATCATCACCAGAAGGTTAATCCTCCCCTCTCAACGCACACCTACTCCTGCAAGCTGTTCACTTACACCGGTTGCCTCTTTGCTAATAAGCTTTGAAAAGCAAGTTCGTTAATGTGCTTACTGCAGATTGTGCTTTAATGAGCCTTTCTCAATGCCTCCTATCTTATCTTGAGCCTGATAAGAACGAAACGTTCCTGTGACATTGCTATAAATCACATTTTATTGATGCATCTCAATATGAAATGCCTGCTGCAGTTTGATGGTGTCTGTTTGCTTTGGAAGGGATAGCGCTGTACAAATACGGGTCTGAGGTTTTCTTGTGACATGGGGATTGCTGGGGGAAGGATTTTTTTGAGTTACATGGGAGGCTTTTTGCATGCATGTGAAAAAGGAGGACATTGCCAGTCACCTTCCACATCAATCAGTTCTTGAATTGTGCAAGGTTATTGTTAGTCCTGAGCACTAATTTTACCTGAAATTAAGACTTTTTTCTTCCCCTGCCCCTCTTCTCAGGACTATGTAAAAACTACTGTGTGGCTTTGTTGTGTAAAACCAGGAGGCTGCCTGTGAGTCAGTCTGCTGGAGACCTGAGCTGACAGATAAGTTAGGTACTTCTGTTCTGCTTTATTGGCACATGAATGCATTTAAGATGAAGGGAGCAACTGAGAAGGCACATGTAATAAATAAACTATGTGGTGCAAGCTGTACAAACCTAGTAGTGATGTGAACTATGCTCAACATGAGGAATCTACAGACAAAGGTAATCCGTGCTGGACCTGTTTGTTCCCCACAGTAATCTCAAGGAGCTTTAAGACTGCTCTAATGGCTTACTCCATCAGCCCGTAGGAGAACATGGTGGCTGAGTATCACTGGGGGCCCAACCAGTCTGGCGGTACCTTCTACTCTACTACAGAGAGAAAGGTGGAAAATGACTTTTACAAATGTTACTCTGCTGCTTTTTCCAGAGTGACGATTTGTGCTGGTGCTGCACAAAGTAGCCCCAGTCTGGGACATACGCATTGGCAAAGTTAAGCTCCTGTAATTAATCTTGTAAGCGTGATTTTAAATACCTCCATGCCTTCTGTAGCCATAAAAGAGGTGTTTGTCCTTCATCAACTGTGTGGGTGGGGAAGTGAGCTGTGACTTTGAACTCACTACGATGGATGTTGCTTAGCGATCGTTTCCAATTGCTATGGGCAGCATCTGTTTAAGAAACACCTGTGTGCCGGTTACTGAGTTGTCCAGAGCTGGGCGTGATTAGGTTTACATTCAGCAGCGTCAGTCACGGATGTTTTGCAGGTTTTTTGTTTCAGTGCTTTCAGCTAATGTACGCTGTTATTCATGCTGCTGTTTGTCTACCTGAAAAACAGGCCAGCCGGTCTTTCAGCCCTTCCCCAGCAGGCCTTTATTTTCAGTTGATGCAAATTTTAATGGCTATCAGGAAGTTGAATTTGGGGAAGTTTATTGTTTTCAGATTTAAACGGTAAATCTTTGCAATTTTTATTGAGCCTAACTGTGAACATTTGTCTGTACTTGCAGGTGAGAGTGTCTTTGAAGTCACACTTCAATACTAATACCAAATAACTTTTAAATGTATAAAGACTGTCTATAGGCTCAAATTTTGATGCTTCTGCTAGTGCTGTGTTTGAGGTGGAAATTATTTATTCCTCTAAACTCTTCCATTTTATTTGTGCTTTGATCAAATCCTATTTCAACATATTATTTATCTGTAAGTGTGGTGCTGAGTGCTTTGAAAATAATGGTTCCAATCTCTTCTTGGGCTGGATGGAGTCTTCTGAAGCACTTGAGACTCTTACATTATGCCACCTATTGCCATTCCAGGTTGTTCGTTAGACAGAGTAAGTCCATACCTGAGTTTAGGAGCAAGCCCTTTCCCTTCCTTTTACAAATGCAAGAGCTGTTAAGGTGCATTGCTCTCTGCCGCACATCCAATATCCATGTATTCCTAACAGTTCCCTTTGCAGAACAACTGCATCATCCACCTGGAAGGTTCCACTTTTTTTTTTTTTTAATCCAGGTTCTTGCTTTTATGCTTTTGGTGCAGTTAAACAATGGAACCCATCAGTCTGTGTTATAACTACAGGCATACCTGTTTATACATCCTTGACAGGTGTTTGCTTAACTCTGTTGTGCAATAAATGATGTGCGTGACAATAGGTACAACGAAACATCCTTTTGAGTTAAGAGCATTGATGATTTGTTTTAAGAGAATGTTTCCCTCTTCTGTGAAATCTATCTGGCTATGCTATATTTCTGGTTCACTAATGAGGACAGACACTTCGACTTATTGAATTACACGTGTTCTCTGTACTCATTGCAGAAAGCAAGATGGGAACAAAACAGGGAATTTTGTTTGCTTCTTCCTGACCAACTCGGAGGCTTTATTCAACTGATTTTTCTGGTCTAACAACATGTAATCAACAGAGACAGCAATTTTAAATGTCTGTTTTAATGAAGCTTTAATTGTGCAGGTGCTCAGCAACTATATTACTAACTCCACAGCTTTCAGAATGGAAAAGGGCAGCTGCTGTATTGAAGAAAAGCGATCAAACCTGAGTATAACAATGACGTACACAATAATAACACAGTGCCTTATGAAAGGACTGAGATATTTGCAGTGGGGCTCAGTTGGCATCACCAGGTTTGTGGTTTAGTGTGTCTGCATCTGCTTCTCACTGCAGGAAAGGAGGTACTTTCTGCATTGGGCTTTGTTGTGAGAATAGACATTTCTCACCAGAAGGATGGTAAAATATACTTCAGGCCAAAAATGGGGATGATTAAATAGATTCCTAAAGCCTTGAATGAATAATTCTGTTCTGTTCTACATGGACATTGGATTGGGGTGCAATTTTTTGCTGAGGACTTCATCGCCGTGGAAGGAGTAAACCATCGCTTGGAAATACCACGGGCAGGTGGAATGAGCATATGGGCCTGGGATTCAGTGGCTCCTTGATGCTGTCTTACTGAATGATGCAGTTTGCTAGACCTCTTCCCCAGTTTCCTGGCCCACGTTGCCAGATGGAAGGGGGCTTGAATAATTCACACTACACAAAGTTGTTTGAACATCAGTCCATTTGAAAATCTGATCTTTTAAATGCCTGGGTACGGTTCAGGAGATGGGGTCTATTCCCAACTCTCCCAGTTGTTTGATATGTAACTTCTTCAGAGAGCTGGGGTGACTTGTTCCTTTGTTTCTTGTCCTAGATTTTTGCATACTTATTTTGTGACTTAAGGTAGACTCTCCTAGTTTGTGTTAGTGATGTGCCTAGCACAGTGGGGCCTGAATTTGAGCAGGACCTCTACAGGGGTAACATAATACAAGTAACAATATAGTTGATAAGAATTGCTAACTACTGTTGTTTTAGCAGTTCTGAGCGGATTAGGTTGTATTAGCCACAGATCAGTAAAATTATTTATATTAAAAAAAAAAAAGAAGAAAATGAACCGGGAAGTCACATTATCTACAGTTCTTGAAAGATACAATCTCTCAGCTTGGTGGTTATCTCTTCATTTTCCCAGAAAAGTTCATCATCTTTGTGCTAACCTCTCCCCCCTGTTCCCTCCACCCCACGGTAGCAGCTGGAAGGGTTAGTGCATGTGTTTTCCACCCCCCGCCCCGGCCTTCCCCAATTAAGAGTTCTCTTTCCATTAAATAAATAAATAAAACCTAATCGAGCAGACAGAGTGTGTGAGACCCTGTTTTCCCTCCCAGAGCTGAAGTTAAAAATTATTCAATGTAAAATTCCTGGCCTGTGAAGCAGAGGCTCTGTACTGTACCAGGCAAAGATTTTCACCAGCATTCTCTTGCTTAGCCAAGGCTGAGATAACAGGCACTGTAGAGCACTTGGTGGAATAAATCTACGGTTCCGAGATTCCATCGGGGTGTTCATCTTCCACTTTGTTTTTCCTGTGCTTAAAAAGGTATTTGCGTGAACTTAAGAGTTGAGATTTGTCTTGACTTTTTTTTTTCCTTAATGCGAACAAAGCCAAACGAAGCTAGGTGGTGGTGTTTTGGTGGTGTGTTTTTTTTTTTCTTTGCATTTAAATGACAGCGACTGGAGAGAACAAGTAAGTGGTTAGATTTTATCTTCTCTTAATGAAGAATTTTCTTGAGGGACAGTTGTAATTGTGCTTTGCGATGTTTTGATGCAGTTTTGAAAGTGCTTTAGGAACAAAAGGGTAAAAGTGACTGAATTTTCAGACCCTCGAGTCAAAAGAAATGAGACTGAATGACAACAGTTCTGTGGTCCAGCGTGACTTCTTGAGACAGTGACTAGTAGCAAGGTGATTCTTGTCCCTGACTTGTGTATTAAAGGAGCTACCTGCAAGTTACTTCCTAGCTTTCTGATAATTTCTGAAAATGCTCAACCACCAGTATGGTTGCTTGAGAAGGAGAAGTGAAATTACCAGTGGAATAAAAAGACAAAACACTTTCTAATTTTTTAATTTTTTTTTAAACACAGGGATCTGTAGTGTTTGGTATTGTTTGTAATCGTATCTTGGCTATTTACTCGGGGTGTGGACTTCTATTGTTGGTTTATTAGCATAATTACCAGGCAGCCTGTGAAACCCATTTCCAGTTCAGAGGGGTCCTAGATGTGTTGTACAAGTGTTAGTGGCGAAGTCAGGAGACTTACGTTGCCATGTAGAAAATAGATGTGCACTGAATCTTTCAACAAAGGCGGCCTAATACAAAATCTGTGCTCTTTCTAATGAGTGGATAGCTAAAAAAAACCAACGTGTCTGGATAGAGGGGTACAGTCCTTAGCAGGTGTAAAGGTTAAGCTGTAGGAGAATTTCCAGCTTGCTGTCTGAAAATGAAGTAACTAGGTACTATTTTGTGATTTTTTTTGGGGTATTTTTTTATGTCTACGCATGTCCTGCATCCATAGGGAAAGGAATTTGTTTTTATTTTTTCTTTTTTTAAATATTCAAATGCTAGAAAACTACATATTGTAAATTGCAAATTCAGGTTAATACTCTAGCAGAGTGCAGGAGACAAATGTGGGTTTGGGCTTGAAATACAATTATCGAAAAGAACATAGCAAGAATAATTTTCATCCCCCCGCTGATGTGGTGCCAAGCATTCAGGGCGACTTGAAAAAACAAACGAAGCCCTAAGGTCACTTCAGATTGCCCTTGAGAATGCTGTAGGTATAGTTGCTATTTATTTCAGTAGGAAATTTTCAGACAACCAAGTGTCCGTCCCCTCCTTTGGGGACTCTGTGCGTACCTGTAAACATTTTCTGGGCTTTATTAGCTAGAGTGATAAGCATCCTTCTTGTTGTGGTGCCTTTTCTTTATGCGCTGGCAGGGAAATTTGTGCACGATGGCTTCCTGTCCCACAACAGGAGCGGGGCACAGATACTGTGAAGGCAAATCCCAATGCCAAAGGAGCCAGGGCTTTTAAGGAAGTGTTTGCTTATTGCTAATGATTGCATGTATTTATTTTGAATGCATAAAAATGATGTGCTGGACTTGCAGGACTTCCTTAATTTCCTTTTTTTTTTTTATTTCCTATATGCTCTTCTACTCCTGGGTTTATTCCCACTATTTCTAGGCAGGCTGTGCCACAACCTGCCCTTGGGTGTCGTGACCTTTCTTTTTAGTGCTGTGGCCTTCCGTTGAACTGGGCTGGTAATAACGAAAGTAGCATCAATGATTCGATCTGCCCTGTGACGTCAGGGATCTTTTCTTGAACGTACAGGGCCAGATCCAGCTCCAGGGGACAAAACTTCACTTTGGACTACTTAGTTTTTAACTATTTAGATAAATCACCCCACTGGATTCTAGGCTATATGTTATATATATATACACACATATACATACACACACACACACATATACATACACACACACACACATATACATACACACACACATATACATACACACACACACATATACATACACACACACACACATACACACACATATATATAGGCTACATGCAATAAAAATTTCAAAAAAGCACAGTGGATCCAAAGCCCACAGAGGGCAACAGAAAAGCTCTGACCCACTTCCCTGGAATTTGGATCAGGATTTTGATTAATATCTACTATATCTTTTCTAACAGAAAACTGTTTTGTTTTCATTTTGGCTTAAGTGAAAAGGGTAATTATTGCTAATGATTTATTAGGGCACTGAAAGGTACAATGAGAACACATTTCAAAAGAATGGCAAAATGTTTTCTGGGAGGAATCACATTCAGGAGCTTTCTGACCTTGCTGAGCCAACTGCTCTGGGGGCGGAGGGATACACAGGGACGCATCTTTTGACATCCCTTGATGTGTCTTGGGAACCCCCTTTTTTGTTCTTTTCCCTTTCTTGTTACCAAGAAGCAGAGTTTGGGATAGCTTTCTGGATCCAAGGGGCAATATAAACTGACTTTCCTTCTCATGCTGTGCGCCATGGAATCTGTGTGTCTCCAGGTCTGCTGCAACCGGCTAACAGAGGCAGGAATCTATTTTTCCTCTCAGTGTTCAGGTGAACGCACCACTTGGCCCACAGGGATACTTGCTGTGATATTATAATCTGCATCATAATACTGCAGTGTTCTACAAAGTATCGTGGGACTCGGTGGTGATTTTGGAAATGCTCGTGTGGCTCAGGCTGAAATCCATGTTATATGATAAGATGGTACGTGGCAGTATATATGTTGTTCATAACAAGATGATTTCATATACTGATATAAGAATAACATCAAAATTAACATATGCTGATATTGAGTGAATGGGGCCAGAATGCAGCCTCTTGCATCAACACTAGTATAAAAATAGAAATTCTTGTTATTCATGTTGTAGTTATATCCAAACTGAGCATAATGCAGCCTCAGCCTTATTTAATATCCATGGCATTTAGTGAGAGTCTTTCTACTGACTTTGTGCTCCAATCTGGGTGCTTAATGGACACCTAAAAGTAACGAAAAGTAGGATCTGAGGGGGAGCAAAAAACTTAGACGGCACACAAAGCACTACTGAGCCTTTGCAAAGTCACCTCCCTGGGCTGGCAACTTTTCTGCTAGAATTCCGGTCAGGGCTCCTGACAGTTAATCCTAGTGGGGAAGCAGAATGGTGTGTTAAAACCAATTCTTTTTTTCAATAAAATGAATATGATAATATAGAACTGACTGTTGTTGACACTTTAGGCTGGTGATGTCACGTCTCAGGGCAGCACCTTCCAGTAAGAAAAAATGAGTTAATGTGTCAGGTTTATCGAGTGCATCTTAAAGGTCAAGTTTCTTGTCTGCTTGGGAAAATAGTGGTGGCTTCTTTCCTCAGTTAAGAACCCAGAAGAGTGTAATGACAATACCAAAAGGAGCTGTTTCTAAGTTTAAAGGCAACAGAAATGGTTCTTGGGCCCATGAAGGCCAGCATCTGGGACCACAACATAAGCAGCAAACCTGGAGTCAAGGGCAGGATCTTCTGACCCTCAGCAGGAGTGCAATGCGTAAGTCAGAAATGACTCCTGGTACAACCACTACCAGCTATTGCTGTTGGCAAGACGAGGAGCAATGGGAGGGACCTGATGCCCTATAAAACATCTGAAACCGTTTTTCTTGTGCTGTGGTGGCAGGGGATAGAAACAGGTTGTTTCTGCTTGTCCTTCGGGGGTTAAAGAAACGCCGTGAGGAAACCGCCTTAAAAACCTAGTCCTCTGTCTGTCAGACATTCCTCCACCCTGGTTGATAACTCACTGGTGTAGTTCATGTTTCCCAGTGGCCAGCCAAGAGCAGGGGCATGTTCTGAGTCAGCCTGGCCTGAGCCTACGCTGGGTGGGCAAGAAGCACCCGTCCTTGCCTCTTAACCACTCCTTCCTTACAAAGAAAACTTGCGTGTTTCTTCTTTGAACATTTGGAACCCATAAAGTTTTTCACCGTTTGATATTTATTATTAAAATTCAGCTGTAGGGCTTTTTTTTTTTTGGTTAGTGCAGAGGCTTGGCTCTCTCTACCGAAAGCAGGTTGAATATTTGTAACAGCTTCTTGGCCAATGCAAATCAATGGAGTTATGTGATGTGCGCTCAGCTGAGCAGTTCATTGGCCCACGTCCTAGAGATTTAGAAACCTGAGAACTCCCTCTTCCTTCTGTGTGCAAATGTAAATTTGTGTATTTCATAGACCCTTGGTTTTAATTATATCTTGCAGCTACCCATTAAAACCTTAACCAGCAGTTTCTGCCTTCCCAAGGAAAAATGTTATTCTGCATTGCCTCTTATGCCTGGATCGTATTTTAATCCCTTCTTTTGGGAAGCGTCCCCCAGCAGGAAGAAACAAGGCTTCGGAACACAGCTGGAAAGAGCATTTGTGATATTTTAAGCTGATGTTGGTCTCTTCCATGGAACACATGAGTGACGGATGCTCTGTGAAAAGGAAAGAGAAACGAATATATGTTGTGAGAGAGAACAGTGTGAAACTTGCCATAAGATTAACCTAGTCATAAAGCAAAGTAACTAGAAATCAAAATGAAAGTGGATGCCCAGACAGAGAAGCTTGACCAGTTCCACTACGAAGCACTGTTTTATCAACTCAGAACTATTTTGTAAAGTATTGCAACAGCATGCAAAATAACTCTAACCTGCACCCAAGTAATTAAAAACAAAATAGTCTTTGGTTTTAGAAGATTGAGTAATGTAATGAAGAATGAGGTATAAGGACAGGTTTGCTTCTTGGATATAGTTAGATATAATAGGATGGAGTTTGCAACTAGAAATAAAATCCACATCCTTCCCTATCTCTGAGCACCTGTCTGCCAGCACGTTACTTTGGGGTCTGTCATGGTATCAGAACTACTCATGTGACTATTTACATGTTACACTTGTGTTACCCGTGTCTTCAGAATCCCATCAGCCTTTTAGAACAATTTCCAACTTGGAATGCTAACAAACAAGGGTTCATCTTTTTGTAAAGATGCTCCATTCTTGAACGATAAGGAGCATTGCAAAAGACAAGAATGGTAAAAGCTGTAATACTAAGGGGCAAACTTGGAGCTTATGTAGAGGCTTCCCATTAATGTAAGCCCTGGAATACAGCAATATTTAAATAACACGTATATTGTATGTTTTCTCTGTTTCACAAAAAGGGCAATATGAATTAAGTGTGCACATAGGTTTTCTTGAACTAGCAGCTGGCATGAGCGAACTTCCTTTTTCCCAGAAGTGTTGATTGCATCAAGGGTTTAAAGTTCTCCATCTTGTATCTATTGATCTGGACTTCAAGCCACCGGAGTGCGGTGCTATATTAATGGAATAGTTCCTTACGGTAAGTCACTCCTAGTTTTCAGGTTATGTAGATTGAGGAACGCTTTGATTTCACACTGGTCATGTAAATCCGGGTCTGCTGTAGGAGAAGCAGAGTTAGGGAGAAGGGATTGATTATGGTAACTGCTGATCTGAATCTCTGGTGATTCATACCAGGGATGTGCAATTCAGAGCATCACCTCACTTGGTTTCTTCTTCCTGGTTGTGTAGATCTGCACTCTCAGTCTGAGGTTGCTGGATTCAGGTCGTTCTTGCATTATCCTGGTGGGACTGGCCTTTTGATGGATTGCAGTGACTCACATGAACCTTGCAGTGTTTGCATTCAGGCAACTGGGCAAACAAATATTCTAAAGGCATCTTTTCCCTACCTTAGTGCCTGTTCTAGATTTACACCTCGTAGCAGGACTGAGTTAGGCAAAGATTGCATCATATAATTAATCCTTCTATATCTTCTACCTTTGGGACTGCTTTTTAATGCAGCCTTTGCTGAAAGGACTGAAACCTCATTAATGAAAATACACCATAGGTTTGTTACAAGGCCTGGTGGTGTTGAGTGGCCCCCAAACAATTGATTTGCCTCCTGTCAGTCTGCTTTGAACCAGATATGCTTGTTCTGCGTTTTAGTAAGGAAAAAAAATTGAAGAAAACAAGATAGTTGAAGCACTTTATTGATTCCCTGCAGCCATGATGGAGGTAGGGATTCTCTCTGAAATATCTGCTCTCATCAGCATACAGAGAAATCAGGCTTGGCTTAAGTCTCTGGGTGGAGTATGCAAATTTTTATTTTTATAGCTGAAACAGGAGGAAAAAAAAAAAAGAAGGCATTTTCCATTTCTTCTTGTTCCCAGTTAATCCATCTATGGGGAGAGGTTCTACAGGCCTTGGGGAAAGAATCTGGTGTGGAAAGCTGTATTCTTTGCTTTGATCAGCTTCTGAAACTCTCTGCCCAGCTGCCAAGTGGTTAAAAAGCCTGAGGTGTGTGAGAACTGGCTCCAGCAATCATGGGCATTTTCAAATTTTTTGTTCTCTTGCTCCAGTGTCTTTTTTTCCAACTTCAATTTTCAACAGATTTTAATACCGAATCAATTAGTCCAAAACCAAAGAGGCTTTGGCTCTTGAGAAAATGGCCCTTTAACCTTCTGAAGGTGCTAAACGTTTGCTGAACTTGGTAGCAGAATAAAGTATGTGCTGCAAAACTCCCAGGAAGGCAACAAAGCTAAACAAGCTCACAGAAGCTTCCCCTGTAGAGTTCTCCATTGAACTGTTCCCTGGAGAAGAGGAGGGGAGAGGGAGTGTCTGACCGAGGAGTTTGTGTTTGGGGCTGATTTCATGGTGCATGGAATTTCTACCCTGATTCTCACTTAAAACAACAGCTCTATCGGGGAGCTGAGGAACCCGAGGCTGTATTAGTTCTTCAGTGGGGTGCTCATGTTAAGAATAGAGCTCCAGAGACTGTGTGTAACCCATCTGTTATGAAGATGTGGGCAGGATGTGTAAACAAGTACGTGAGGGAAATTTATGCAGGCTTTCAAGAATCCTTAGCTAAAAAACTTCCTGGAATGAGAACAGAAGACACGAAGTATCTATTTGGTCCCTCCCAATTAAATGATATTTCAGTCGCCTTAAAGTTTACCCCCAATTGTACATAGAAAGAAGAAAAGTGAAGGAAGGTTTCACGCTGTTCCTTATATTTCTCCAGACTCTACTAACAGGATTCAGACTTGAAATCTTTCCCCTTTTAGAGTTTCAGGCAATTCTTAGTTTTCTTTAAAGATTAGCTATGAAGACAGCGTAGTGTTTAACCTTCTTGCCCTGATTAGGATGGAATGTTAATTAATTCTTATTCACTACTTAATGTCAAGTGCTGTTGAATGTGCAAAAGAGCAACATGAATGCAGTTCAAAAATTATGATAATGAGGTTCTTCAGATGGAACCTTTAATTTTACTACCGTTATAATTCCCTAGATTTCTGTTAATATTCTAAGTCATTAGGTACGTATTTGATTTTTCCAGGCAATTGCTTTGCTTTGAATGTATGTGTTAATGATCTTTCTTAGTGGGTTAAGCTTTCAGATGAGTTAATCATGTCAGACTTATTGGCCACCTACTTCAGCTCTTGTAGCATTGATCATACAAAGGATGCTGTAATCAGTCTCAAAGTTGAACGTTTGGAAATTTAACTTCCAGTTTTCCACCTAGCTACAGGTTTGCCAGTATATCTCTGTTGTGGTTAGTGTTATTTCTGCTGTCCTTAACTCCCACCTGCAGATACAGCCGTCTACCTTGGTTCTTGCATTAAACATATGTGCTACCTTCTTCCTGTGTCTTAATTGAGCTCCGTAGAAGGACTCTGTTCCTGGTCTAAAGTAGTTCTGCTTCGTCCTGCTGAACTTCAAGTACATCTCTGAATCTGAGGTATATACCCTACACGGGTTTATCATGTGCTAGTCCTTTGTCTCTCCTTGAGACTGACACAGCCATCTTGGCAAAAGGCTGACTGCCTCTACATGCGAATATAGGTTTAGAATTGCAGTATAAAAATGAGAAAACAAATCCCACATATCACATGTAAAGGGCCAAACCTTTGGCAACAGTGATTTGGGAAAGGCAGTGAGACATTTGAATGTGAACCTCCAGTTGAGCAATGGAAGGAGTCCAGTACAGACAGGAAAGAGGGGATGGGTAAATCATTCTTTAGCGATTCATGTATCCCTTTTCTGCTAGTGCACTAACTTTCATAAGACTGTTATTTGAATCATGAGTGAAATAGTTCACGTAACTGAGGCAAGATGTCAGCTGATTTAGCTTCTGTTGAGAAAGGTTCCTAGAATCATCCAAACTGTCTCTAGGTGCAAGCCTGGCCCTTAGTCCCTTGCTATTATTTATCCAGTTCAGTAAACTCCCTACCATTAGGATAGTAAATCCAAGCAGTGGAGACACGACCAGTGGATATCATTGGTAATTGTAGGGTAAACACTTCAATAAGGGTGAAATTGCAAAGTGAGGGGTTAATGTGCTGTAGGTCAATTTTTTTTTCCAGTTCAACCCAAACTGCCAGTGGATCCGGTTCCAAAGCTTGGTTAAGTTCCTGCACAGCCCCTGATTAAACAGGAAAAACCTGTGAATTGTTGGCTTTGAATCCTGGACTGAGGACAGGGTGCACTTGAGTAACATGCATGCTTCAGTGTTTCATTTGAATTTCTAAAGCTTCAGAGGAAAGGGAAAAAATCTAGGTCTTTCTATAAGAGGGGGGAAAAGATCTAATCTGTTTACACCCTGCATTCCTTACATTCCTTTGATAGTCTGCTACTATAAAAGCTCTGAGTCCCACCTACAGGATGAGTTTAATGGAGCTACAGAAAAGCTAAATCTTTCTGTAGAGGCAGATATGACATAATGCATCTAGAGATCCTGTCTTAGACACCAGTGCATCTAAATTGTGGTTGTGATTATTTAGTGCTCTGAACACGTCTTGGTTTTCCTTCAGAGGAGGAGACAAGCTTAATTCAAAAAGGCTCCTTTCCCTGGTAAGAACTCGAAAGTGTCCTGGTATGGGAATGCCCTTTTTGGAATACGAAGCTCAGGTTGTTTGTTTTTTTTTTTTTTTTTTTTTTTTTCCCCTCTCCTGCTTGAATGTGATGACTCAAACTTGGTGCAAATCCAAGGCAAATAAAAGGTGCAGGCGCCTACGGTTGGTTAACTCCTGAGTCGCTGTGAATAGAGATCTAAAACTGCTTCCCATGGTGTGGGCTCCCCTCCTCTCCTCAATCCTTTTCAGGGCACCGCGGTCTGGGTGCTCTCCTGGCTGTGACACTGAAGGACTAGATGGGAGTTGAAGCTTTCTCGTCTTCTGCTGCTTTGGTTATTAAATCATTCCTTTTGGAGCAGTTTATCGTAGTGGTGGGGTTAACAGCACCTGGCTTACTTAGGTTTACTTTCCCATGTGCGCTCTTTTAGCATGGAGCCAGATGTTTGGTTATTTTTGTTCATGTAACAGCATTGTGTCGGGCCATGGGAATCAATCAAGCAGTGGTATGCCAGTAGAATTCGGATCAGGACCCGTGAAATGTGAGCATGGAGTGATTGTTTCTGCCACATTCAAACCATGATAGACTTCTAAAGACTGAAACAGAACATTTGGAAACTGGTTTGGTGTGTGGGGAAGGGGCAGTTGAGCCTACATCTGGCCTGTAGCCAGGACTTAGAGATCCAAATATTTAGATCAGGGAGCCACCAAGTCTTTGGGGAGGGGGAGAAAGCGATTTAAAGGCTAGGATTTAGCTAGTGGTAATGAACTTTTAAAATACACCGTCTCCATTTTCAGCGGATTTCACTTCTCCTGCTCCACTTGAAGGATATAAAAGACAGTTGTGAAAAAAAAAAACCCAAACCAAAAACCAAACCCAAACCCCCAAAGTCCCTGTCACCCTACCTAATAGCACCTATTTCATAAGACTAGACTGAACACTTAACACGTGCCTGGTTTATGTATGTATGTATTGATGTTTTGGAAGGAATTCCTGCTAGAACTGAATAAACAGCACATGGAATCCTCAGAAACATATATAGTATATCTGAATAAGGCAAATCTCACCGAAATGGCTGGGTGAAGGGGAACACTTGGTATGCTTTGGTCTGGTTTTGGTAGCGACGTTGTATTTAACCAGATGGTGTGGATGTTGAAGCGCTGAGGCATTGGTCTCAGGGGTGGAATTAGCTTCACCTATTAGACCCTGTACCACTAGCAACAAACAGAGGCTCTTCTTCAGGCGGCTGGGGGGAAAGGGAACCAAAAAACCTTAGTAGCAGTGCCATAAATGCAAAGTCAAATGTCTCCAGGGGGTATAATATAGCCACAGCTTTCAAGTTCTACAATATTTAACTCCTTGCTTTAAAAGTCAATTGCGCATTTTGTCTGCCTTTAAACTCACAGGGGCAAAGAGATTAACTTTTACTTTCGGCGAAAGGACATAAATCTCACACGTTCTACTTGTCTTCCCGCGAATATCTTTCTCTTGCTTTCAGAAGTCATTGAAGAAATCAGTGGCTCTAATAATTAACATTGGAAATAAGGGTACACTTTGCATAACTAAACATTAATATCCTGTCAGGTGTGTCTGAAACAAAGACGGAATGTGGAAGAAATGGCAACAGAGTATCAACAGCTCCCATCAGAACTAATCTAAGCTTGGTGATCAGCATTTCATAACCAAAAAGTGATTTGAATAGTGTAGCCTTGAATCACAGCTTCCTTCTATGATTTAGGGTAGCTCTGATTTTATTTGCAAATGAAGGCATAAGCACAGCAATATTTGGTTTAACATTAAAATATTTTCTGGAAAATAGTCTGAATGTAATGGAACAAATCCTCAAGATGTTTTAAAAAAAAAAAAAAAAAAAAAAAAAAAACAAAAACCAAAAAATAAAAATAATAAAAAAAAGGAAAACCCTCTTGAATTCTGCAGAGCTCAAACTTCTTATATCAGTTGTGGGTCATGTTCATTTCTTCCTGTTACCTGTCTTTCCCTGTCCCTGTTCCTCTCACTGTCCCCCTTAAAAGTGAAAAAGCGTACAATCTGGCGTGGTCTGAGGGAGAGCCTGGTTCCTTTTGCACAGATCCTCACTGACATTCCAGCCAGGCCCCAGCATTGTTTTCAGTCCTACCAGAGCAGGGGCAGGACCACTGAGGCATGACCTGTTGCAACGCTTTATCTTATCTTCTGCTTCGGAAAGAAAGTGAGCATATTACTATTTTGAACTAGTAATGTAAGCCGAAGAATCAGTCTCCGCCTCTGTATTGCTTCCCTCTTGACTGTCAGAATTAGGAAAAGACCTTGTTGTTTGGCAGGGCTGTGCAGTTGTCCACAATTAAGGATGCGGACCTGATGTTCTGATAGGTGCTGCTCGCTGGGGTGTGTTGTGGATGCAGAGGGTGGGAGACCAGCAATGGGGTCAGTGTCCCACCCAAGGTGGACAGTGGGTGGTAGGGGCGGTCGCAGCAAGAATCGCTTTTGGAAGCTCTTGAGCAAGCTGTATTATGATTGGGTTAGTGCTTATCAGGCTAGCTACAAAGAGAAGTAATTTTAAAAAAATCCTTTGCTGCAGCACTAGTTCAAGAAGTGCTTAGGAAGGGGCTTATCTGCTGAGTCGGGGGCTGTAACACAGCGAAGCTCTGCTGACACGAGCGAGCGGTGCTGTTTTATACCAGACCTGAGCCTTTGAAAGCCCAGCAGTGAATTAATGTGTTTGGAGCTGGGAGGTGGGGAGGGCTCCCTCGGTGATGCAGATTCTTCTGTTCCACATTTATACTCGAAGCTTTGGTTTTACTCTCCGTTTGCCTATTTGTGCTGCAGCATGCGAACCACTCAAGCATCTCGTGCTTCAATACGTAAGGCTTCAGTACAGGGTCACTGATTAGGTAAGCTGCTGCTTGAGGCGCTGGTGAAAGGTTTTGGGGCTGTGTGACTCCTCTAAGGAGGGTGTCACAGCCCAGGACCGCCGTCTTCCTCCAGTTCGGCCGTGCCTGGCACCTCGCGCTCAGCCCGGTGAACATTACGGGAGAACACGCTGCCTGGCATTGGGGGCACAGAAAGGGTTGCAGAGATAAGCTGCAAGTTAATGAGTTATAGAGGCAGTAAGAGATGACGTAACCAAATGCGGGAGACTAGCTAAATGCATTACTACAGAAATTTATTTATTAGTCAATCTGAATAAAGGGATGCCAAACCAAGCAAAAAAAAATATTCCAAAAATTCTCAAACCAGAAAAAATCCCTGTAGGATGTTTTTTGGATTTTTTTTTTTTTTTGGAGGCAGTGATCTACATTTTTTGTAGGTGATTCACAATATTGTCACCTGATACTTCCTCCTTTGACTGAGGGTTAGCTGTTAACTGCCCGTCCCACCTCCCTTCCAGTTTAAGATTAGGTGCCTTTTCCACCCTGTGTGTAAGGACTTAATGCTGCCATAGAGGACGCAAGAATAAACTGGACGGTCAGCCCTCTCTAAGCAGAGGCAACTATGGCAGACCGTTCGCCAGCCCAGTATTTGGTGCCTCACCGGTTGCAGACCTGGGCAAGGCAAAGGCAGTTTTCATTAGCCTGCTCCTAGGTGGAAATGGTGTAGAAAAAAGCATTTTCCACCGCTAGCAAAGCAAGGCTTCCTAGTGCCACGGCTGAACACCTGCAGGGACTTCAGCTTACTTTAGGATGAGTCTCTGGATTTCTGAATTCAGCTCTGAGTTGGGCTTCTGTCCCTCGCAGCTGGGTGCACTAGTGCCACTTCTCTGCACTTTATATTGATTGTGGTGTCAATGCGCTCCTCAAGAAAGGTCTAGTAGAGATTTGGTGTTCCTGTTGTCTCTCCTATAGATACTCTGCAGACTTCAGAATCTTGCCTGGCTGGTAGATGCAAGTTTTTTTATATTATTACCAAGTGCAAAAATTTGTAAGGGGGACTAGAGTAGCAAACTGCGGTGGTATCAAGGCCTACAAGGCATTCCCCATTCTGTAACGTGCTGCTTCCGGTATCTGACAACATCCCCATCTGGTGTAGTCATGTAAAAAAAGAGGGGAAAAAAAAAAAGAAAAAAGGAATTAGTTCTAGTATGAACGCTTAGATGGACTTGTCTAAAGGCTTGTTCTGCATAGAGAATTGGATAACGTACAAAACAAAAATCCAGTCCTCAAATACTGTCTAATTTTTTACAGCATTCTTCTTGTTTCATCGTTTGCATCCCTTGGCTTCCATTTGTCATTTGTTTTGCTGCTTCTGTTTCCCCAAAGGTACCTCATCTCAAAGGAATGAAATGTTTTGAGCCAATGCCTGGAGGCCCTGTGTTAATTTGTTTTATGGCCCTTTTCTCCAAGCTCATCCCTCCTATTTTCTGCAAGCAGAAATTCCTTTTCCATCTAGAGTAGCTGTTTGAATCAGCACGTTGAAAACATCACCATCAATCAAGTTGGTGTTCAGTTTAATTTTCAAGCGTCCAAGTGATTTAGAAACTTGAGTTCTATTTGTAGCAGTGATCAAAGCCCATATGCCAGATTTGAAGGCATTTCAGAGTTTACGTCCATTGATTTGAATGAAAGTTCAGTTCCTAAACGCATGCCATACTGATTTTGTGCCTTAGGGCTGACATCCTCTAAGGTATGTAGCTTTCCAGCATCTACTGAAATCATGAATGCTATTAAAAAATGATCTAGGAGTTCCAAGATGCATTTTTCAACATTATGGACTAAATTCAGTAACTGAGAGTTGGTTGGTTTTTTTAGGTCCCAAGATCTACAGTTAAAATACATAATGTTAGTGCAGACAGCAATTTCCCATCTCTTTCTCCGCCTTCAGTGTCTTCTACCCCTTCCCCTCCCCCCTCCCCCCCCCATTTTCCTTGTATAGGAAGGATTCAGATCTTGGGGTACATGGAAAAATATTGTCCTCCCCATAGCTCTTATTTCAGACACTGACTTCTCTTTTCTCCTTGAAGCGTGTGGACTCCAACAATCCAAGTCAATTTCTATCCTCAAATACTTCCAAAAATCGCAGCAGAAAATTATTACATTTGCCTAGGAGCTCTTCACAAAACAACATTATGTGACTTATTGACAATAATTTTTGTGCTGTGGGAGCATCCTGCAATCGTTGTGCTTATCTCCAGTCACTGCCTGGTTTGGACTCAGCATGTGGCTCCTCTCGGGGAGGGCTGTTTTATTGCTTCTCAGTATTACCCGAGGTCTGGAAAAGATAGTTCAGGGCATGTGGGCTTTTTGTAAGTGGTTCAGGCAGCTGGGCACCTAACCTCAATTAAAACAACCTTCTTAATACTGGGCCAACGCCCCCCCAAAACCGACAAAGCAGACAACTGCCTACCATGGGCTGTGAGAGGAGCAGAGGGGCCATGGCCCTGCTTGCCTACTCCAATTCTGCCAGAGCCCTGGAGAGTCTGACTGGCATCAACGGCTCCAGACGTGTCAGAGCATCAGAGGAAGAAGGGAGATAGGGGGTGCAGGAGGAGCCCAGCCGTCCTAAAAGTGGAAACTTCCCATAAACTTCCATTGGCTGGGAGCATCCAGAGCAGCAAGCCCATTCTCCGGTCCAGCTGTTTCCCCTTCGCTCTCTGCCTTCCCTCTGAAGACGACCTCTCTCCGTTCCTTTTCTCTACCCTTCTGAGAAGACTTGAGTTAGCTCAGCCATGGGACAGCTGACAGTCTTTGTTTTCAACAAACATCTATCTATCTACTTTGCCGCTTCTCCAGAGTAAAAAAAACAGCATCACCTATAGGCAGTCAGCTGAATAGACTTGGGGCCACAGCCTTTACCGAAACTGCTGACCTGGGTGTTTTGGCTACAGTCGTATAGAGTTTGAATATTCGATCTATTAAAAAAAAAGTGAATTCAGCCACAGTGAGGCATAATCAGTCATCTTCTAAATGATTAATAGAATAAAACGCTCTCCTGCAGCTCTGAACTGTAGATAGCTCATCTGTCACTTCCAAGTTTTATTTTGTTCTCATCAATAAACTACAGGTTAGAAGGAGGTTTTGAACCCATCAGAACTCTTCTATTTGATATAAATTACAGATTTTAGCCCTTTCAGCAGCATGAAAATAAAATGGAGCATAAATTGGTAAAAAAGTTAATTTTCACTTTTTTTAAGGAATTAAAGTGGAATAAGATACCATATCATTGGGACAACAGATAAAAAACTTATTTTTTTTAAAGACAACATACACAAGCCTTTTCACTGGATATGCAGTTTTAAGTGTTAGGTGAATAGGAAAAGTCAGAATAATTTTTTTCCCCCCAAAAAATATATTGATAAATTGAGTTATTGGGCCGATTTCCCCACTTAGTGAAAATTATCAGCAATTGGTTAAAAAGAAAAAGAGCAGAATGAGTTATTTTTTATTGGTCCTGCTTCCTCCCTTTGTTTCTTTTAAGAAGTCAGGGAATCAGGTGAAGTAGTGGAAGAGAAATCTCCGTGTTTCATGACGTTTTAATAATCTTGCAGCATGACCCTTAGGGAAAGGATTGCTTTACAAATAAAACATAATAATGCCAGTGCAGTGCAAAGAGAATGGCCAGAAAAGGATACAGTCCCCTCGGTGACCCCATTTACAGCTTCTGTTGCAGTGGGAATTCTGCATGCTCCACGATGTCAAACCACGTCCGGGTTACTTCACAGCAACATGCTGTAAGCAGCAAAAGAAGCGCGGGGTGGTAGGTAACAAGACGGCTGGGTGATAGCTCTTGGCAAATTCATTCACCGGCAGCATTATTACTCGTTTATGCATTGCCATCAGCTAACACAGCAAAATACAGCAAGCAAAATGTGCCTGGCAAGTGATAGATCCTTTGCTTGAAAGGGTGAGGTCTGCTGGTGCAGTAAGCTATTACAAACCAACAAACGGTAGAGGAAAATGATAAGAAAGCCATGGAATGAAGGACGAAAAGGACAGGAGGACCGTGGGGAGGTCACCTAGTCCGTTCCTCTGCCCCAGGTAGCATGACCTCTAAAAAACATCCCTAGTAGATCTTTATTGACGCCACCGACATCTTTCACTGACCAGTATTTTGCAAGTTGACCAGCATAGTCAGCGCATTTTCAGAACAAGTGGGCTTTCCTCTGTTTTCTGAGTAACGCACAAAGGAATACTTGTGCATCATCTGCAAGGCCGTTTCAGGTGTCTTGGGACTGAAAACACAACGCTCCTGGAGTCTGCATGGCTGAAGAACTGCGGAGACGATCGAGTGGGGCAGGCTTCAGCTCTCTTCAGCAGTGTCCTTACCCTCTCTCCCAGCCTGAAGTTAGAGTGACGGCAGCTAGAGCAACGCTGGAGTCATGTTGGAGGAAAAAATTTCAGCTTGCATGTGAGGGGGGAGAAGAATAGGAATAGGGGATGTATATATGAATGTTTTGTAAACACTTTGGGACTTTGATGGGAATTCATGCCTCCAAGTTTTTTTTCCCCTGGCATCTGTCAAGGGAGTGGCTTTTGTAAAGGGAGGTGTTTCATCACCCAGACTGAGACCTTTTGCCTTTATTTGCAGACAGGCTCAGAACTGACCATTGATGGCAGGCAAAGCTTTCCAAAAGAATACCTGCACGTTTGACCCTCTCTATCTAGGGCACAGGTGCAGTGTCTTGTGCTACTGGCATCGTGCTCTCCTACCCTTGGAGAAGTGAACTGCCAGGCCTCAGGTACCTGTCCCTTTCTCACCGATTCTGAGGAATTCCAGGGAAAAGAAGAAGAAATCCTTAAGGCAAACACATGGCGTTTTGTTCACATGGTGTGTGATGTTTCTGTGGGATTTTTCCTATAGCTTACTACTGGTGTGTAAGTTGGACCATGGCTTATTTTGAGAAAACTCGTTTTAAAAGTTACTTACATTTGTCAAACACCATGTTAAAGCTTCTAAAGGTTAATAAGAACTATCATGCTTTCCATTTGATAGTTGGTAATTAACTAGAATTTTGGCCAAGACCACCTCAGATTAAGCAATTCAAGAGGCCAGAAAGTGATATCTGATTTCAGTCTTTAATATTTTAGCAAACTTACAAGTGAGAAAAATCGTGACTCAAAGTAGAACTGGGCGTAGCAGGCAGGGCCAATGCAGGGCCATCCCGCGTTGCTGACATACCTGGCTGCATGGAAAGCAGGTCACTTCCATCTTGCACGATGCAGTGCAAGCTGTGGTGCATATCTCCATCTCAAAAGATTTGTCTCTCCTTTATGATAGCGGTGCTAATATTTCTCAGTCATGAGTCAAGGACAAGATTCCTGTGCACAAAGCGTTCTGTGCAGCAAAGGGCAGGATCTCTCAACCCCTGCTGGTGTCTTTTGTAAACTTGGTACACAGACTGGAGGAATGTTTGTAAGCCCTGGAAATGCTTATAGCGCTGAAAATCGTAAAATGATTTGAGCACAACTGCCAGAATATGATTTTGTCGAGCTGGGTGGCAAATATTTGGTTTTCCTCATACTGTTCATTCTTTTTATTGCGGTTATTTTCATTATAATGATCCTCCACTCTTTAAAAGCAACGAGGTGCCTTTTGACTTTCAATTTTAAAATCTCTACTCAATCGTTCTTGCCATTAGTAGACAGTTTTCAAAAAGAAGTGAGATGGGAGGAGTAGCAGCACAGAGCTTGTCTTTTCTAATGAACCAAGCCAAGTGAGGCCATGCCAAGGTTATCTAGGTATGGTTGTATTTGATGATGACTCACCCAGGGAGCTTCCTGGCTGGCCAACACCCTTTCCTACTAACTGCTCTGGTGGGAAGGGTGACTCAGAGTGTGCTCAGTGGCATGCTTGCTGCTCTGCTGGGAACCGTGTTTTGGTGTCCTTTCTATAGGGGCTACCTTGGAGGGTGCCAAGAGAGAAAAAGGCATGTTCTAACTAGCTGGATTTTCGTAAGTGAGGTACCTTTTAAATAGACATTGCTTTGTTCAAGGTTGGAAGGTAAACCAGGAAATTCAGAGTTAAAGACAGTACTTTCTCCTGATCTGAACCTCCCAAATATCTGTTGGATCGCACCAAAACGTTAGCATTCCCAGCAGGTTCAGTGGAAATATGCTCTTCGTATACTAATAGCACAGTGTGGACTGTCTCACTGACGTGGTCAGCTACGCAGTCCTGACTGGTCAACAGCAAGGAAAGGGATCGGTTTTTCCCCTCAGTCTCGTCTCTGTAGGTCTGACTGTGATCTGGGGTGTAATTTAAGGGCGAGAGCACCTGGCCTTTTGTCCAAAGGAGTCACTTCAGGGAAGCTGCTATTCATCTGCACCTCCACCTCCCCATCTGTAAAATGGGAAGAATGTTAATTTTCTTCATGAAATGGCATCACTTGGGATTATGCTGCTGCCTTTTTTTTTCCCTAGAGAGGTTTTTCCTTTATTTTATTTTTTTTACACAAGAGTGCTGATGATTTAAGGAACACGTTATTTAACTCTTTTACTGGCAAAAGCTGCTGTGATGTATGTTTGTGTGGCAGAGGCTGTGAATTTAATGGTGTCTCCATCTGTTTGTTTTAAAAAGAAAAGAAAAAAGATAAAACCCCATCTCAGCCCTTCTCCCCTCCTCCTCTCACTCCCCAGTAATCACATTATGCACTGGGATGGAAAAAAGAGTTGGTGTTAATTTCCTCCATTCCCACATCTTGCAGCCCAGTGCAAGTTACTGCCATTTCTTGTCCTTCAGAGACCAATTATTGCAGGTGAAGTCAGACCCAGAAGCCGCGTTGCTAAGGGTGGGAACTGGGGACTGAGGCTTTGTGCAACTTTTCCACGCTGGCAAGATGCAAAAATCTGGCTTGACCCTTTGTAAGCCTGGTAGAATGGAAACCTTGGGGCAATTTGAAAATGGCTTGTATGAGAGCTGCTAGGGAACTGCTGAGGTCAAGTCTCATGTATACGATGTCCTACGGATGAAAACTTGGGATTGTGAGGGGTGATGTCTGGATCGGGCCCTGAGATGGCACAGCTTGTGCTGTGCCCTCCAGGTTCTGATACGGCTCTGAAGAGGGATGCTATGGAGGATTGTGTAATGCCAAGGTCCTCCATACTTTATTCTTGTGGATCTTTAAGTCCTGCGGTATTCTTTCCCATCCATAACAGGCTCTTAGCCCCATGACCTATATGGCAACCTGTCTGTTGTGGTCCAGGCATCCTGGCTGGTGGCCCAACATGAGGCGAGTACCTTCTCTGGCAGTCTGGGGTGCACACTCCTCCAGCAGATACACAGGAGTCCACTGGAAAACTAACCTGGGTCTTGGAGAAGCAACGGAGCAGAGTCTTCTATGGTAAGATAACTCTGGTGTCGAAAAGAGGATTCAGTGGAACTCCTGATGAGGTTAGCACCAAAAATGGTTTTGTCTTAATTGTGAGTGAGTTTCTGCCAAGTACTTGACAGCACGTGAGAAGACATCTGTCATTTCTTAGGTTTTTCTGCCAGCAGCTCTCTCCCACTTTCAAAGCTGGGTTAATGCACTTAATGTACTTGCAATTAATGTACTTGTAGGTCACACTTTACGTAAGGAAAATGCTGATATTGGAGGAACCTGCCCTTTCCACTCCTTGCACCAGCAAAGATGGCCCATGCCATCCAGTGGTAGTGCTCTGCAGCTCTGTTGAAGATTCTAATCACATAGCAGAGCAAAATGGTTCTTAGTTCTTATTGTCCCAAGACTGAAATCTGTCAGAGTCCAGGCAGTCACTGGAGGTAGTTATAGGTAATAAAAGATAGCCTTAAATAAATGCATTGGCCTTAGAGTATTTAGGCTTCTGTTGGCACCAGAAGATGTGCTCGTGCAGCAATGGAGTGAGTTGTATTCTTCCCCTCATGCCTCTGCCCCTCCTGTTTCCTCTGACTTGGAAGGAAAAAATGAGCTATGCCTGGTTTTAAAAAATGTCTAAAAAAGCAAAAGTGGGTACCATGGAGAAAGAGATACAGGAAGTCACTGTATCTTCCTTGCTTCTTCTTCTTTGGCCTGTTTTCGTCTGTCTTTTCTCTTAGCTTAGGCAGTGTGGGCACCGCTTCCACTGTCTGTAAACACATTTTGGATTTTGCTCTCGTGTGTCTGTATCACAACTTCTTTTTTGAGAAAAGGTCCCCTTTTCAGCTTTGTTCATGTAATTACAGTGCAGCACAGGACAGACTGGGAAAGAAGGACCATAATTAGGATTTTTTTCAAAAAACATTTCCTGTGCTGACTACTGATTTCCTACCAGTCCTGCCACTGCTGTCTCTTGAATAATACCTGCCTCCTTTCTGCACTTAATGCCACTGATGAGGCCAGCTGTCAGGAAGGCACAGTTTGCCTCCTTTTTTGCTTTGTGAAAAGCTTTTTTTTTTTTCTTCTTTTTTTTTCCTGCTCCTTTCACTGATGGTGTTGTCAAATGAAGCTCACTGTAAGATGACAGTGCTCTGTGCTGCTGTAGAATTTTTCATCTCAAAATGTTCTGTGCAAACCTTCAGTCTGAACTAGCCTATGTTTTTATTTTTATTCATTTCCTGGATGGGCAAACTCGTGTTTCTTAGGTTTAAATTAGGGCTACTGATAATTTTCTCAAGGTTTTTTTTCTTCAGCCACATCTTTGGAAACTTCAGACACAGTTCTCTTTCTGAACAGCTACTACCTGGGGGGCAGAGGTGTTGGGGAACGTGGTATTTAGGCTCCCTGGAGAGTCCCAATGCCAGAAGAGATTTTCCTTGTTGGCAGACAAATGATCATTCTAGTTTCTGCAGCAGTTTCCAAGTCGGTACAGTGGGCTTCCAGTGGAGTCTAGAACCAAGCCCAGTAAGTAGGTCTAAACAATTCCTTTTTCCAAACAGCTATGTTCCAAGCTTCTAGAATGACAAATCTATGTCATGACAAGAAAAATAGTGAGGTTTTCTTCAAGTGTATTGTCTCTGGGACAAGTTGACTTTTGGGATTTATAAAACGGGTGTACCCTTTTCCATGTAATGATAAACTGTTTTAATGGGAAAGAAAAATTAGCATTGGTCTTCTGTTGGGGAGCTGAAAAGTGTAACTTTCTTTTGCTAACTTCATCTGTAACACTGAACGTGTGATTTGTAAAATGATACATTTGTGTTAATTAAAAATATTTTTCAAATACATTTTGATACAAGTTTTTTTTTCTTTACTGCTTAAGCAGATGTCCAGCTTGCTGGGGCTTCATTTTAGACTCTTACTTCTCTGATCAAGCTAACAAAAATATTATTTCTTTCTACTTTAATACACACTTTGGCTCTAGCAGTGCATAGACCGAAAGGTCAAATAGCCACGATTTCTCTGTGATTCCTTGTATGAAGTGTTTGGGTTTTTGAGTCCGGATTTTTTTTCAGGAGGAAAAAAATTGCCCATTGCTTTCCAGGACGACCAAAACCATTCTTGCACTCCATAAGGACAGGTAGGCTAAGCTACGGAGAGCAGAGCTGTCTGGGGAGCGGCTGGGAACTCAGCATGCTCTCTGCTCTGTGTGCCACCCATCAGCAGGGCTGCTTATCACTTGCCTGTCCAGGCACGTCCCGAAACACACTGTGCTGCCTGATAGTGCAGGAAACTGCCAGGTGTGCTCAGACCAATGCTCTCCTGGTGTCCGGGGTGCTTTTTTGGCTCCGCCAATTCCTGTCTTGTCTGGACAGCACCAGAAGGACATGGACCTGTTGGAGCGAGTCCAGAGGAGGCCACGAAGATGCTCAGAGGGCTGGAGCCCCTCTGCTGTGAGGACAGGCTGAGAGAGTTGGGGGGGTTCAGCCTGGAGAAGAGAAGGCTCCGGGGAGACCTTCGAGCCCCTTCCAGTATCTGAAGGGGGCCTACAGGAAAGCTGGGGAGGGACTTTTTACAGGGGCATGTAGGGATAGGACGAGGCTTCAAACTGGAAGAGGGGAGATCTAGATTAGATATCAGGAAGAGATTTTTCACTCTGAGGGTGGTGAGCCCCTGGCCCAGGTTGCCCAGAGAAGCTGTGGCTGCCCCATCCCTGGAGGTGTTCAAGGCCAAGTTGAATGGGACTTGGAGCAACCTGGTCTCGTGAGAGGTGTCTGTAGAGGGGAGTTTGAACTAGATGATCTTTAAGGTCCCTTCCAACCTAAACCACTCTATGATTCTATGACTGTAAATATGGTCTTTGGTGTAGCTTCCTGCATTTCTCAAAAGTCTGCAACCTCATCTTTGCTGATACTTTCCGTAGGTCTGATCACAAGTAACCAGAGAAATGACGGGATCTCCGATCTCAACGGGAAGAGAGCCCAGCCTACAGTTAGGTAGAAGTGCATATTCCCCACCTTGGAGCAGGACGGAAAACCATCTCTTCTGAAGTGTAAAATTTTATTAAAAAACCCCTTTTTTTCCTAAACAATTTTACCATTAAAGACTCAAGTAAGACCCTGTAGAAGAGTCACTGTGCATCAGTGTCCTATTGCTGAGTCTTTGGTGAAGATTTGTGGTATTTTTCCTTTACAGCGTCCTGGGATCTGTTCAGTTGAGTGAGTTTGTTGTGTTTTTATTGTTGTATTATTTGGCATTCAAATAAGTGCAGTCAGTGAAGCACTAGTCGGTGTCCTCATTTGAATTATCCATGCAAAGTTGATCTCTGTTTTTGAAGTCATTTTCCTCAATGGCTTTTTGGCTGTTTAGGTTCTTAGAAGATCTAATGGAACTACAGTGCTGCTACTGAAGTTCTACTACAAGCTCCCATTTCGTAGGTATCGTCCACACTTTATTTGGGGAGGAAGCAGGAGGAGTTGGTCACCAAGTATAAACGTCTGTCACACAAGGACTGCTGGTAATGTGCCAGCTTTTGAAATCTTGTTTTAATACAGTATGGTTTTGTAAGGACCTAGGAAACTGGTCATATTCTTGACATCCCTGTTTTCGCTGTGTAGCACGTTTATAATTGTGATTTTGGTCTTCTTTCTAGTCCTATTTCTTTTCTCTTTACCACCTCTCTGAGGATGAGACTTGATACTTCTTGGCCTGCTGATGCGCTCAGCATCTTAAAACTGTGGGAAGCAGATATAAAAGGCAGCACCATGTCAGGTAGTGTTTTGCCCCATTGTATAGTTGCCTTGCTATAATGCAGTCTGCAGTCAGGTCTCTGTCAAAGCTGAGTTACCAAGATAATTGCCCATTCAGAATGGTGGGGAGTATTTCCACATCTGGGAGTGGGCATTTGATCAGGTTTGCTACTGGATTATTAGTTTGGATTATGTATTTTAGTTTCTCCAATACTGCTTTACATGAGTCTGAGTTTGACTCTGATTAGCTTACTGGGCACAAATGTAAATTGCTTGAGTTGAGTGGATTTACTTCAGTTCTGCATGACAAATCAGAATGTAAATGGTATTCCTGCTAATTATAAAAATTAGCTGGGATAGGTAGAGATAACTGGTAGCCCTTCCATCTTTCCCCTTAAAATTTCTGCTTGCTGCCATCTCATCCCTCCAAGACCTAACAAAATACCATGTCCCTGTCATCTTTCAGCCCCTTCTTCTCACAAGTGTGTGATTCTATCCTGTTTGCCCCCTGTGTTTGTGAAATACTTTGAGCTTGTCTAGGGAAACCAATGCATTTGTATCGTAAGTGGGATGGCAGGAAGGAAACTCCATCACATCCACCTTCCTTTTGTATTTGCTCACATAATCTTAGAGTTACTCAGGTCCAGCCTTTGGAAGCGCTCACATCTGCTGCTGAAAACAAGATGAGCGTTTGCAGGCACTGAACTGTGCTTGGCTACTTGATATCCATCATGTCCCTACCTGCCTTGGGGGACGCAGTATTCCAAAATCGGTTGGACTTACCCAGGCTTGCTATGTCTACTGAAACAGATGCCTTTGCCAACAATATGGGTAGTAGCAGGTAAACAGGTGCAAGTATCAGGGATTAGGAAAGCTGGTTTAAATTTAATAGTTGGACAGTTGGTTGGAATTGAAACAATCCCAATGGAAATAATATCCTACGTGCAAACTAGGTCCACGAAGGGCAATGTTATGTAGCTAACAGTGGCCTTGATACAGCACAGCTATGCTCAGAATTTTTGTCGGAGAAGTGATTTTCTGGGGAGGCTGCAGTCCTGGCTGGGGACAGCATTCCCGAGTGGTGCTAGTGGGAGAGATGTGCCTATGAAAGCAGCAAAGTTGAGACACTGCAAAATTTTTATTCCCTGGAGCTGCTGAGAACCCCCCACAATTTATATATTCACAAGATCAAGGTTGTTAATCCCTGGATGCCTTCACGTATCATTCTAAGGGGCAGCCTCCTGTTCTGTGGGTCTTCTCACCTCCAGGGATCTGAGATGTTCCTTTGCTGTAGTTGGGGTACGCCATTTGCTGGCATGAGGCAATGCTGATATCTTCTTTTCCTTTGCATATATTTCACGCTATATGAGATGGTAATGAGACTTTCTTTGTATAGGCCTGGCACCTCCTTTGCAGTTGCATGCTCACCATCACCCACATCCTCGCCACTTGTGATTTGAATGAGTAATTCCTGACATTTGTTTTCAAGCAGGTGGCTCTGACACACCCTGGCTCCTACATTCAAATCCAGGAGGAACGTGCATACAGGAAGGGACATGGACATCATCTCATTTCATGGAGCTGAACAGGGACACCACTCCATCAGGTAAATGTACAAATGACACCACATGAACGTGGCTCACGTTGCAGTAGAATGAAGGGATACATGCAATTGAAAAGATGGATTTCTATGGAAAGGGTAAGTCTTTCCCAATTTTTTTTTTAAATTGAAGACAGGTTCAGATTAAAACTCACACCAGACACTTGACAAACTTTATAAAGTTTTGTCACTCTGCCACAAAACAGCGTTTGGGCTTGATGTTCCTGAATACTCGTAACTTAAACTTCTGCCTATGTCACATGAGTAGTAAAGGTATTTGGCAATTTTGGGCTGAAGTTGTGTGGGTTCTTTGGAACAATTCTGACTGAAACACTGCTGAGTCTTCTGAGCACACAAGTAGGTGACCATCCACGGTGAAGGAAAGCTGAGCCATTCCATACCAGGGAACAGCATCATAACTGTGAGATGCTCTCAACAGCTGTGCATTTCTCAGAGCAAAATGCTACCTTGGAATAAAGTGACCCATGACTGACCCTTACAGAAAGTGTCTCTGTGCTGCATGCTCATAGACTAATATTCTTTAGAGATTGGAAAAGCTTATTAAATAATCTAATTTTTACAGATGCTGTTCGGTTCCTATGTGTGTTACTAGTAAAGTGATTTTTAAATACCTTTTTGTTACATGCTGTCCCATTTCTGTGATGCAGGGTCTATTTCAGAGGCCAGGTTCTCTGCACTGCTGTGGGTGTTCCCCTTCTGCCTGGAAGAGATGGCTATTCCATGCCTTTTTGTCTGCACACTTGACTACTCTTTCAGCGTCGAAGATGGATGTGGATCTTTATACACTGACGACTTCGTGGGCAATGTTGATCTGAGCCACAGGTGAGTCGTGTGGTTTCTGGCCCAGGAGAAAAAGCACAAGATCTACTCATTCCTCTTGGTGCTAGGACAGTTCCAGCTTGGCTCAACCAAAATCAGGAGGCTTAAATTAGACCACTCATTACTCTTGCAGACCAAAGGACTTCTTCAAAGCTAACCAGGTGGAGAGTCTTTCTTCCCCCAACAGATGAAGACATCAGCACATTAAGTACACACAATGAAACCCCACCTCAGCACGAAGGCAGCTTTCTTCACCCGAGACTGGGTAATCAAACAATGTGTGTGTATTCAGCCCAACCCAGAGAAATAATTTCTGCAAAATAAAACAGCAGCATTGCTTGTCCAATAAGGCAAAGCAGATTTTTTTTTTTTTAAGTTATTAAGGGCTTCTTAGTAGTCAGTGCTAAATGCAGCTGATCCTTGCTGTTCAAAGCATGAGGTTAATCAGGGTGTTAGATCTGTTTTTGCTACACAGGACTCTGTTGCTTTAAACAACAGTCTGTTGTATCAGACTTGGGTAAAACTATACCAGGAAACAAGATTTTTAACGCTGCTCAGGAAGACAATCTTGTGTTTGTTCAGCACTGCATGGATTTGTGTGTCAGGGTTGATGGTTGTATGCATTAAGCCAGAAATTAAACTAGTTTTCTGTTTCTTTTTGCCTCATCATTTTATCATTGGCAGAAGCTGTAGGGTCAGATCTTTGAATGTATCTGTGACATTGTGTAGCTCCTTTATTTTTGCAAGGACAGAAACAAGGTGTGTTTCTGTAGGTAATGCAGCTGGTTTCTGCCTCTTCTGGAACACACAACACTGTCCAGTGCTGCAGGAGTCATGAGCAAGTCTGTCTGCTGCGTTATAAACCGTGGACTGCTTATCGCTTTACAATTTCACTTGTCTGTGTTGTGGGTGTGAACCAAGGTTTAACTGCACACGGGACATTTGATTATCCAAAAGTATTTGAACTTTGGAAAAGAACAAGCAACTTCTCAAAATCAGGCACGATAGATTTTTAAGCATCTGTCTCAGTTGTTTCAACACTGTGTTCATAGTTCAGTAGAACTTTTGATGGTAAGATATGGCCCATCGGAACATTTGTGTTGCCCCTATTTCCAAGCCAATAGACTATCAACATCAACAAAAAATAAATTGAAGCAGTAGAAAAGCTCAAGTTACTCGTATATATATACATATATATAAAAATATACATAAAGAAATAAACTCACATATAAATTTCAGAATGGGCAAGTGACCTTCTCTGTACGCTCTGCTGCTTTTGTTACAATAGAGCTGAACCTGCGTGAGAAGGATGGATACGAGGTGGGCAATTTCCTATAGAGACCTGGGAGGCAGATAAACATTTATCGCATGTGAAGAAAATGTAACTGTAGAAAAACAGTGGCTTATTTAAATGGACAGATTGAACAAAGATAGGCTGGAATGTCAGTGGCACACGGTGGGCTAGAATACATGCTCAGAGGAAATGAGAAAGGCTGAAGTCAAGTCTCTCTTTCTCCAAATGGTACCTCCTCCTATAAAAAGGCACAGGATTTAAAAGTTTCATGGCACAATATCTAAGAAAACAATGTGATAGAAGTATCAGAAGTCGTTACCGGACAGGACACTCACTACATGCACTTTTAGGTTGGAGCAAAGCTGGCTAACTCAGTGGGCCTAAACAGGCTTTCCTGAAGTCAATGACAAAATACCTCAATGTGAACATGTCTGAGTGTAGTAACGTAGCCAGGATCGCCTGAAGTGAGTAAGCTTTCCAGACAGGTGGATTTTTTTGCCACTAATCTAAACACTTGGCCTGTTATGGTATATTTGGTCTTTTAGGGTCTTTTATGGTATATTTTGGGTCCTGCACCTGACTCTGCAGAACAAGATTCCGCTCCCTACTCTTGCTGTAGTCTGGAGTTTGCATGCTTTTAGGAGTGAAAATTATGCCCATTGTTCTAGCTTTTGTGGGTGTTTATGCTGTAATTCACTGACTTGATCTGCAGCAAACCTGTTTCTAACTGCAGATCCAATGTGGGAGATTGTTCAAAAGGCAAGGTGTGTCTCGCTGATTAGCTGAGTTGGAGTCACCTGACCCTGAACAAATAGTTCCTGACCTGAATTTTATGTTAGCTTTATTTACTTAATATAGAAACGTTAGAATTGGTCTGCGGTGAACTGTGTCTTTAACTGTTTCCTTTCTTGTATCATTTGTAATTTTATAGAGGATCTAGTAAGCACTGAACCATGCTGTGGATCTGGTGATGTTGCTGTTAGGTCATTTTCCCTCCATGGATTCATCACCTTCCCAGGTGCAGGATTTGGAGAAGCAGGTACAAATCAAGTTGTTACAACACGTAATGGAAGTGTGACGGGAGGGGTGGGGGAAGGAAGAAACTTACTCACTGGGCTGTACTGTGGGCTAGTGACTCAGACGCCCACGTGCCATTAGCCCTGCACGGCAAGCCGCAGTTTGGAGGCTGCATACCTGCAGAATTCGAGTGCTGACTCTCCTCTCCACGCTCCCTCCTGGCAGAAGATGGTGGTGGTGGACTCAGGGCTGTCTTTGCACTCTCACGCCATGCGGTTAAAGACCTGCTCCATCGGTCACCGCTGTCTGAAGGAGCGTGTGTGTATTAGAATTGAAACCATCTCAGTGCGAGCTTGTTGTCCAGTAGGTTCCTGATTATATATTAAGCAGGTCGGAAGGGAAAGGGAATGCTATTTGTCCTAATAAAAAGATATAGTTTGTGGGCGGGGAGAGGAAAACTAGATTAATGTTCACAGGTTCTTTGCTGGACTGTGACAGCTGGAAAAGCGCTGCTGCTGCTAATTCTTGAAAGGCACAATATGCAAATAGCATGTAAGCCATTCTTCTTTCTCTCATGATCTTAGGTAACTGGCTTTTCTCTCAGTCTTCCTTTCCTTACCTATATAATATGTGCTATAGCGTTTGGAAAAGTCAGTCAATCATTCCAGTAAAATACTGTGGTATTCTCAGCTATTTATTTAGACTATGGTATTGTATGTATGTCCACATAGCCCTTTGCAGGCGCAGGAGAGGCTTGACCCTGGTAACCCAACAACCTTGTTGCAGCACCAGTTCAGTCTGTCATTTGCCCGGGTGACTTGGCCAGCCCGTGGTCTGGTACCAGCATAACTACACTTACCTAGCGGCGATGCTGAACTCGGGTTCCAGCGTCTCTGAGCACAAGGAACTGGTTCATGTCAGCCACCAAAACACCTTAACATCTAAACACCAGTATGAATCAGGGCTGCACGCTAATTATGGCTCCACAACTTGGGCAGACAGTGCTTCTGTTCAGCTGCAGGCAAGGGCTTTATGTGTGTGCTTGTGATTAGGTTAGATCCTTGCGTGGGGTCTGTCTGTAAAACTTAAAATTGGGGGGGCTGTTGGCATTTGCAAATTTGTGCTGCAAAAATAAGCACAATCACATTTTATGAAATAGTGTGTTAGATGAGCGCTGCTGGACTGATCATTTCTAGGGCGACGGAATAATGCAAGAAGATAGTATCATTGCCGTGGCCTTCACTGGCATTGCATTGAGGACCCTGCCGTGCTCCATGAATGGATTAACCACCAGAGCTTCCCAAAGCAGCTCAAAACCTCACTACATTTTAGAAATCCTCATTTTAAGAAGAAAGGTCTGTGCAGGGATGAACCGTGAAAAGGGAAACAACATGGAACTAAACTGTATGCAAAAGGAAAAACATTTACCAGGGCTGCTGTGTGGAGCCACCGGCATGGCTGCCTTCCACAGCCATGAAACGCCTGGCTCCGCTTACCTGCCCGGGACACAGGAGCAGTTGCTGGACCCGTTTGAATGTACTAGAGATTAGCAGGGCAGGAAAACACCTGCTTCCACTTTACTGATCTGAGAGGAAACAAAGGGCAAGAAAAGCGATGGCTTGAACAACACGGGATTGGATGAAAACTAATATGTAGCTTCAGATTGGCAGTTGGCAGCCGTAACCCTCAATTTAAAGCAGCTGAGAGTCCCAACTCTTTAGATCTAAAATCTTGCTGCTATGAAGATGAAAGACTTTGTTCCACACACCCCTCCCCCCCTTTTTTTTTTTTTCATTTTTTTATTTTCCCTTTTTCTTTTCACTCAACTGCATCCAAATGGGGAGCAGGCAGATGGGAGTTCAGGCAAACCCAGATGCCAAGCTGCTGCGCTTTGTAATAGGCAGCGAGGAGTGGCAGACAGCTCAGCCAGAAGGAAAAGGTAGAAATTTTCCAATCATTGTTTAGGAGCTCAGTGAACCGCTTTACTTTTGTGTCAGAGGAAGATGGGGTTGGCTGGGACTCGCTGGTGACCTCGGTATAGGCTCCAATTTAGATATGGGATTGAAATGCTAGTGGTAGGAAAGAAGGGAATCTGGTGCTTTCATTGACTTCAGTGAGGGGTGTTGCTCAGCATCTCTGCAAGCAAAGTCTCAAGAAAGGTTTTTTTCAGTTGGATTCTCAAAAATTATGTGCCGAGACCAAGACTGAGGTCCAAGGTGAGCAAAGAGGCAAGACAGTCGTCATTTGAGGCTCAGTCTCGTTACCTGACTCGGAGCTGTGTTTCATTCAGAAACTGGATTTAGCATGATTTTAAGTACACTGTCATTAGGCTCTTTTTTTCCTCTGTTTGCTTTGGTTGGAACAGGAACAGTTCCAGCTGTTAACAGAGATACACAGCGCTGCACACCAAGCCCCTTCAAGGGTGTTGTGCACCGATTAATGGGACAGCTGGCGGCCTCTTCAGTGCCGTGTTGCCGTGGTTTGTGTCTCTGTGTGTGTAACATCTTACCTTTTCCTTGTTCACCAGTTTGTGCCCTATGGAAACATAACGCGAGTCTGGCAGATTGGATGGCTGGCCTTAAGTTAGTATGTTTGCAAAGAGAAGGTAAGGCTTGTGAGAGTATAAAACTTTCTTTCCACGTTCAGATAAGCACGGGTTAGTCTGACCTGCCTGCCCACCCCTTGTGTCGTCTTCAGAGCAGTAAAGAACCAGTGAAACGTACCTGTGACCTTACACACTGACACTGGCAAAACGTGTTTTAGCTGTGGAGTGTTGGATTGCATGCAAGCTAGCCCTCCAGGTTATTGCACCTCTCCAAACGCTGCAGAGAGCAATATTCTTCTCCCCTCCTCCTTTGCTTGCTTAACTTGTTAAGACATGGAAGGTTGCTCCTGCTATGACTCCTGTTCCTGACCTGACAGGTGGTGCCTTGAATTGAACTTTGCTCTCACAAACACGGTTGGGTTTCACGTATCAGCCTACCATTTAGTGGACTCGCCCATCTGCACAGAATTTAGTAATTCTGGCAATGTGTGCCGCTGCGATTGTCCCAGGTGCCAGGTTAAGGAGCACTGTTGGGTGCAGGGGCTTGCCACACAACCAAGTGAGGGCCAAGGATTCCACGTGTTTAATCCCATGCCTTTAACTCCACAGGTTGTGCAATGAGTTGCTGAGTACAGGTAAGAAGATGAAAGAGATTGAGGTGATGCAGGAAGTGATACTAATGGCTATAGCCCTCAGATGAAAGAAAGAAACACCTTTATGGGTCCGCACTGCTGTGACCCCTGTCTGCAGAGCTGCACGAGGAACAAAGAATTGTAATGTCGGATCAGAGGCCCAGTGTGTTTTGTAGCCTGTTTTGAAGAACTGTGCGATAGGAGCTTATTGAAAAAAGATGAATGAACTGCTCTGAAGAATGCTGTGAAATGGTCTGTTGATAGGAGATGTTTGTTTTCGACACAAGAAATGCTGCATTTGAACTGTGTGGCAAGGAGCGTTTGCATCCTTTCTTTCTCTATCCAGTCATGGGCATTCTCCTATAGCCATCTGCAGTGTTTTCTTTTGATCATTTGTTTCCTACCAAAACTTTTGGTGTCAGTGACATCCTGTGGTGGTTAGATGTTAACTGTGTCTGGGCTTGGTCTTTTTTTTTCCTTCTTCACAGTTTGTCATCCCAGTCCCCTGATTTTTCTATTGTGAGAGTAGAATTAGGTACCAGTCACTAAGTCGCCCAGGACACAGTATTTCACAATACTAGTTCTTCTAACCCCAATCTGTTGTATATTTGTTATATTGGGTTAAATCCTGCAGTTTTCACCCAACTGCCATTTGGGAAAGATTCCTGTTCACTTTAGCTCATCCGCATTTACCCAAGGAAGGACTAGGGTTTGGTTTGCTGCTGAGTGTTGATGGCCCAGATACAGCCGAACTGTTTAGATAACAACAAAAACGAACATTTCAGTAGTGTCACACAGAAAAAAAGGCAGAATGGGGGTGGCTCCAGGCAGGTGCCCGTACAACCGGCAGGATGGAGATGGTGGCCCGTGGTGGTTTCTGAAAGGAGATGGTGGTCACTTACGCAGTACAGATGGTGAAAAATGTGAATTTGTTTTGGCCAGCCTCAGGGAGATCAGAGATCCAGGTTTTGTTCAGACAGGCAGAGAGAGGTCAGGAGGCCTCAGAGAGTGGTTGAATCAGAATATAACTCATGTAGCTAAGCCATGTCCTGGACATTTACTGATGCAAGAGAAAATAGGTCTGCTTGTGCATCAGCTGGGTATTGTTGATTGATTGGATTGTCTGACTATTCATAAACTGTCTCAAAATTCTTAGTGATGGGTGCCTCAGAGAGAGAACGGGAGGGTGTTTTCTAATACATCAAAGCAGCTGATATCCAAAAAGATTAAAATCTCAAATAAATGTCCTAAGTGTCCAGACGGCCTGGCCTAATACTGAGGCAGGCTGTATCTATATTGCAATAGAGGATGGTGTTGCAGCATATGCTGACAGACTTGTGCTGGCTTTATTCATTTGGGTGTTGAATCACTGTCAAGACCCAGCTGAAAAGATCAACGAGACCTAACCTTTTAAGAAATACGGGACGCCGGCAGCAGGATTGTACCGCCTATGCTGTGGCCAATGTCACTGTAGCATCACACCTCCAAGCAACAGTTTGGCCATGCCTCCAGACTGCTGTCACCCCTCCCAGTTGCACTGCACGTATCCCAGTGGGGTGCATCTTTAGGAAGCTGGTAGTTTTCTACAGTTTATAGATCCTATTTGTGCTAACTACGCCTGCGAAGGCATTGGAGACACAAATCCTGTATTTGGAAACCTATTTAGTAACTTTGATTTTAAATTCTTTTGAGGGCACACAAATACAGATTTGGTTATTTTGGGCATAAGTTTCTTTTCCAAAATACTGTGGGCTAGACTTGTCCCAGGCAAAAATTTGTGTCTTGAAGCTACAGCCCTAGCAAGTGGGAGATGAAGAGGAAGAAGCCAGCTTGCTCAGAAGCACAGCTGACCGTTTAATCGAACTGCAGACTGTGTAATACCCTTGCAGAAGAAATCAGTCTTTCGCAACTAAAGGTTTCCAAGGTTTCTCTTGAGTTAGTTCTGAGGATAAGTTGTGTCTTAGGGGAATTCTTCTGCCAGTTGGGCTAATTAACATGATAATTTGCTGTTTCATTAGCTACATCTTTCATGGGAAATATGAGAGCGTTTCCTTCATAACAAGGAGAAAACATTTTACTTGTTTTTGTTTTTCATGGCACTGATGAGAATTGTCTGAAAACTTCCCTGAACGGGGATGAAAATGTTATTTAGAAGGCCACACTTTTAATTTTGCTTTCTTTTATTTTAAATGCTCCTTTACTAAGCACGCTTAGAACTGAGCATCAATTCTGTCTGGAGCCCTTTTCCACATCCTTTAATACTTTCAAAACTAGGGTATGTCATTGAAGAGATTTCACTTGTCATTATCCAAGAAGCATTTTGTACAGGGAAAGAGAAGTATGGCCCAGGAGAGATAGCGCATGATGTAGCCAAAATAGGAACTTTTTTTTTTATTTATTTTAGTCTTCCCATATGTCCACATCAAAAATGAAATTTGTACCTGACTAATCTAGGAGTAAATCCTGCAAAGATCTGGGCTGAAGCGTCCTGTAATCATTGTAATCTCCATCACGGTGCCCATGAATGGACAGAGGAATCCAGCTGTAGGCCTCTGCTCTTATTAGCTTGTATATTGTGAGACCTGAGTTCTGGTTGGACTTTTTATTAGTTTCTGAAATTATTTTGTGTGTCAAGACTAGATGGTGGTGAGATTCAAGCTTCTGCTAAGTTTTTGGAAAAAGTCAGCTCTTGTGAATTTACCAGCAAAATTGTATGTGTGTCCTTCAGCAAGTCCTCGCCTCTGTCTGTGCCTTAGATTGTCTCTATATGTTGCATCTTTTGTTTGGAAAAGCCATCATCAACCCATCGATGCCCCTGCTATTCTGGTGCAGGTTAGATGAGCTAGGAGAGTTCCGGTTACATAATCTAATCTCTGATTCGAGGGGAGCCATATTCTGGTTGGCTGACCAATTAGTTGGCTTTTAAAATATCAGCTCAGTCATGGCAGTGGGCAGGTGGAAATTGGTTTATGTTAGAGGAGTGTCTGGGGGTTGATGTTAGAGAAGAACGCCCCGTCATCCTGAACTCTTGGTTGCCCGTAGACCTCTGCTCTTGAGCGAATCTTAAGCATGTATCACGGGAGGGTGAGAGAGGCTGTGGAGCAGCAGTATCAATTCTGAATCTGCACTCGGTGAATAATTCATTCTTTGTTAAAGCCGTGGCGGAGGTGGTGAGCCCCTCGAGAGGCCGGCCGGTTTGGCCCTGGCCGCTCCCAGAAGCCAGGACACACCTGTTAGTAGCCAGGGGCACGGAGATTGGTTGGGTGGAAGGAATGCACCTGCGCAGGGAGGGGAGGAGGACTACATGTAAGACGAGCCTTAGACACTCGCCGTCTCTTCTCAATTCCAGCTTAACAAGCAACAGCGCTCTGGGCTGCGAAGAAACCCAATGCACCTTTTAATCCTTTGCTTTCCTTTTTTTTTTTTTTTTTAAATTTGGTTTTATTTCAGTAGTCTATTACGATTTAGAAGTGTGTTGTGTTTTCAGGTACAGTTCTATTTTTGTCTTCATTTGTTTCGTGTGAATTTCACTGCGAAAGCCTCTCGCTCCGAGTTCGTCTTTTCCAGGACACAGAAAGATGGGAAGATGAAAACTCTTGTGCGCGCTTTCCTGACGATCATTTCGTCCTTTTTATTACCCACTTGAAGGCTGATGATCTTGGTTTGGGAGAAGGTGGTTGTGCTTCCAGCACTGAAGTTGTTTGCGTGTGTGTGTGTTCATGGTCCTGGTAAGCCATAGTGTCCAGGTACTGCGGTAAAAGGTGATCTAACGAGCATGAAGAATGACTTCTTTAATGCCTTTTGTAACTTGTTCATCAATATTCTCCTCTCAACTTAACTTTCTTTAGGACTCTGTCCTCTTTTCTCTTCCTCCTCCTTTCCCCAGGTAGATTAAAGAGGGTTTTGTTATAGGTATCGGGTTGTGTCTGCTCGGAGTTATGGGGGATGGGAGAACAGCGCATGAATTCAAACGTTCATTTTACAACTAGCCAAACCAGTCAGGGCAGGTACGAGCAGAACTGAGAAACTGAATAGGAGGGAGCCAGTGGGGGAAAGCTGGTTTCGCTGAGATGTCATGGTGAGCTTGGAAAAAAAGACCTCTGTGGAAAAGGTTTATTGTGACTAAAATGAAACGAGTAGAAAATTAAAGAGGGCTCTCTCAAAAGAGAGTCCTTGCATTTCAAAGAGGATCCAGCTTTGGTACTAACAACAGTGAGGTTTCTAAATGCAAATATGCTATCAGCTCCTTTTCAATTTCTGTGTAATGTTTGCCATTTTTCAGTTAGTTTTTTAATTAACTGGCATTTTAATGTGTTTTATTGCAATTGCAAAACGCCCAGTCCTCTAGTTTTAGTTTCTCTACTACTTTGGAGCCAAAGTTGATTCCTCAGATAGGGTGCTGGAAGTGAAGGAAACAGATTTGGAATTTTTCAAACACTGCTTTTGTTTAGATGAAGTGGAAGTCAAGGAAAGATCTTGTTCTGCTTTAGTCGTCGGTTTCCGCTCATGGCATGGAGGAGCCATTTTGGGTTCATTTTGTTTATTCTTTTATTACCTGAGGCTTTTTTTTTTTGTGTGTGTGTGCATGACAAAATGAGCATAATTAAGTCTTCTCTTCGCTCTCCTGCTAGTTCACTCTCGTTAGGGAGCAACCCGTGCCAGCTGTGACTAGCCTTTACTTGCGCTGGCTAGTTGGACACCAAAGAGAGAGAGAAGACAAAACAAAGTGGTTTGCTTCATTTTTGAAGTGTGAAGTCTAGTTGTGGGTTGGATGCGATGGCTCTGCTGCTTTCTCAGACTGGAAGATCGAGGCGCCTTAAAAAAAAGCCCCTTCTTGTCTCTTGTAATTTGGTTGGCAGCTGGTAGGTGCTACTGTTGATGTGAGAATTTTGGATGAGGAGTAAGAGGTGTTTTGTAAGCAAGCAGCCTTCTTGTATAATTCATCTGCCCGGATTCAGGAAGAGGCATTAGCCTGGCTTTGTAGACACTGAGGGAGTCAGCAGAAAAATGTTTGCTCACTCCTGCCCTCCACCCCTTTAGTAAAACAGCCTTCTAGAAAGTTCGGCGAGGCACAAAGCTCGAACTAATTTCAGCTTTTGGCTGAAAAAATTTCAGAGTATCTAACTCTTCAGAAATAAGGAGGCAAAGCTAAATGCTCTTCCGTTTATTTAGTTTCAAGAAGGTCTTTAATAGCTCTTTTCTGAAAAATTTTGTCAGGAATACCTGCAATATTGCTAGTTTATTTACCTCATTTTCAGTGAGGTTAGCTCTTGATTTTTCCACCAGTATTTTCTTCTTGTAATTGCAAGTATTTAAATTCAAACAACTTAACTTTTTAATGGAAAAAACTATGATTTAAAGATAATTTTACTTTATTCTAGACTCCTCTGTAACAGAAGCTTAGTTTCTGCTGGCTTGAATCTCAGAGAACAGCATTAATACCAAAAAATTGTGTGCCGTTCTGTCTGTACGCAAATACCAAAAAGCTCAAGCCAGCTAAAAGGTTTTATCGGCAGGACTACATATTTAATTTCGACTTCGCAAATTCAGGAATGGTCTCAGGCTTTTTAATTGTTTTGATACCTTTTTTTAATTTGAACTCACATAGCAGCTTGCAAATGTGGGTGTCTTAAGTTAAGTGCCTACACAGAGCTGGAGGTGATGCATGACGAGCCTTTCGAAAGCTCCTTTCCTTTCTGGGTGTTTAAATCGCTCTCAACATTCATTAATTTAACTATTGAATTATTATTATTATTATTATTATTATTATTATTATTACCGAATGAGAATTTGGGCTGTTAAAAGACACTGTTTGGTATATGGGCAACTAATTTCAGGCAATCCAAATGTCACAGAATTATAGAAAATCATAGAAATGCCAGGAATTTGGAAACTGTTAGCTTAACGTGGAGTTCTGTCTCCTCTTCCCGTTCCGCACAGCGAGCGATGATCCCAGTGAAGGCACAGGTATTTCTCCCCTGAATTAACTTATCTGCAGTGGGAATCATGACCACAACCTTGGCTATTTTACTACATTTCAGGAAAGCTAACAATCAGAATTTAAAAATCTGGCATCTTACAGAAGTCACTGAGATCTTGGGGTCACCGGTGTGAAACTCGAAATGCCAGATACAGCGATGCCGTTCAGTTTTCCAAATGGAGCAGGCGCTACATTCCTCTGGTGGTTATACTGGGCAGTCCTGGTCTGGAGCTGCCCCTCTAACACTCACTGGAACGTTGGTCCGTGCAGTGAATGAGTTCAAAGGAGGGTGAGTCCTGAACCTGACCTGGTGACACAGTTTTACTGGCACACATTGCCATATAAAAACTGAGTAGTATTTCTTTATTTCAGAAAGATAGGAAAAATCCTCCCTGAAATGATGCTTTTCATTTAATCAGACTCCGAACCAATGAAAGGACACATTAAAATATATACCGGTTAATGATAGTGTTTGAAAATTGTTCCGATATAATATTCATAAAACTTTAACAATTCTCTTAGGCTTCCCCTTTTTTGTGACGGTTTACTTATGCAGGAAATAGGGTTTTCTTGGTGTCCTTGGTCTAAAAATCACGGAGGAGGGCTGAAGTGATAATTTTCTGCGTTTCTACCAAAAAGGCACATAATGAGATTTAGAATTACAAAAAAGCAAACTGGACATAAAACATACATGCCATCAGACGTTCATTTGTTAGACATTTTCTTTGCAAAACAAGTTAATTAGAATGTTCTAACCCTATTTTGGGCAGGGGAAAGTGGCCCGAGGAAATTACATTTTACAACTGGGATGCGCATTCCACTTTAATTAGGTTTTGGTTTGTTTTTTTTTTCAAACGGCTCTGTTGTTAGAGTCAGGTAAGTCAGTTTTAGGGTCTTATTTTTCTTTAATCTTAGGATGTGGCAGAAGTAATCATGAATCAATAAGCAGCCTGAACTCTAAAAGAGAACTTAGTTTGCTTTGCTGCTTTTAAGCTTTCAAATAAGCCTGTCTGTCCTTTCAAACTCCAGGTAGAGCTTTTATCTGATGGAGCTCGAAGATATAAAGGCTTAAGTTTCACATGCTTTGTTCTTTTCTTCGTCGTTGACTGTTGATTAAGGCTCAGCCCTACAGGTTAACTAACGAGTTATTTTTTCCCCCCCACTGGAGCCGCGTTCTTTATCAGACCTGCAGCTACCTGGGTAAAAATGGGCATCGGGATATTCCCGCTCGCAGGAGAATTGATACCCAATTGTTTTAAGGCTGCTGGAACTTTGTCCTTGTACTTGAGGAGTGAGTGGGGGAGGCAGGTAAGGAAGTAGAAGAGGGGAGGAGAAAGAAAGGTAATATAGGTACAAAGCTAATTACTAGTGCTGTTTAAAAAGAAAAAAAGTGGGGGTGGGGTTCATTTAAGTTCCTTGTTTTCCACTCCTCTTCAGTCATTCTTTCCTTTTTTCTCAAGGCCTGAACATTGGTAATAATGGTGATGATTAACTAAATGAAGTCGGTAACCTGGGCGACCATTAGGGTGGTTTTATATTTCATGGGTACCGAATCGCCAGAGAAAGCAGACTATTGAGGACTCGGGAAAAATGAGATGGGGTGTTTGGGGTATTTTGGTGGTGGGTTGTTTTTTGGGTTTTTTTTTGCATTGTGGTTTTTTACTTTGCGTTTTGTGCCTTGATGTTTCACAACGGTAAGGTTATAACCGCCTTCTCCATGTTTTTCTTCTTCTCCTGTCTTTTTCATTCCTTCTCTTCTTGACTTGCCACTTTTGAAAGATTCTGCATATGACTGAAGCGTAGTTCCCCCCGCTTGCAGGCCTACCTGGAAAATATTATCTTGGGGAGAAGAAAGGAGGTGAAAGAGAGGATTTCTTTCTCAATCTATTAGGTATATGCTAGATTAATTGGCGTGGAGATTTTATTTTGGTTTTTTTATGATGTATCTTAGACTTGTCCTGCTTCTGCCATAATAACTTAGTGTTATTCTCTCCAGACAAAGCATTTAATTACTTTTAATTGTGTGTTATTGCCACACTTGTATTGAGCGTACTAAAAGCAAGTGTCATCTTCTATGGAACCAGAAATTCTCCTAGTTCTCAGGCCTCTGAATTGCATATTTCACTGGCAATGCTAATGTAAGCAGCAAGCTGGTTGAACAGTTTGCAAATTTTTTTCCTTTTTTTTCTTTTTTGGTAAATACGAATAATTCATGTGCTTGCTAGGAATTAAGTAAGTCTCGAAACAGACTTAATAAATGAGCTGAAATTGTTTATTAGACCAATGGGAAATAAGCATGCTATCAGCTTTTAACTATTTTTATTTGCTGAACTAGGTAGAAACAAATATGCGGGATTTAGTATTAAAAAGGCAAAAGCTCTAGAATTACTATTGGGTGTGAAATGAGGATTTGTCTGAGAAATGCGTGCATTAAAAGAGAATGCTTCCATTTGACTTGTCTTTATGCAGGTTGAGCTGGTTAATAGAATCCATAATTCATGTGTACAGTGTGCCATGCCTTTTGGGGGGTTCTGTGCCTTATCATTTGTCATCGCAAGCATAGCCCTGGCTAGCAGGTGGCTACGGTATGGTGATTATATAGTGTTGGCTGTGTCTCTGAGTAACCTTCTCGGGGAACACTAAGCAAAGCATTCCTTAGTTTACGAAATTCGTGGCAGCTCCTGTCGTAAAGAAAAAGAATTGTGAGTGTTCTTTCCATCCTGTGTACAGAGTTGCACATGCTCCATGTACTAAATCCGCAATAAAAAAAAAAAAAGAAGGTAGTTTTCCGATCTCGGTTTTATGATAAGAGCTATATAAACTCTTTATTTGATTTTGTGGATGTATAGCATCTTAGCAGAGAGCAAAGTTTGGTTGTTCGTCTTTTGCTTGCTAATATAAGCAGAAAATTGCCACGTTTTTGTATGTAGTGTAAGTTTTCCTTGAATTTGTTATCTACGATTTACTTGTTTTATGTATAAAGTATATCCTATGGTACTAAAGGGAAAAGAAGTTAAACAGAGGCAGTACTGTGCAGAAGATGACACAAAGGCTCTTTCTCTTGTGCTGTGCTCTATTATTGACGGCAGTTGGGCAAACCAAGCAGATTATTATTATTATTATTTTAATGGATTAGCTCTGAAAGAGTTCCAGAAAGAGCCCAATGAAGGGCTTAGGTCTTCTTGGAAACTATTTCACAGTATTTTGCCTGTTACAATGTTAGATATTAATTTGTTTTGTTGTTGTTTTTCGCAAGAGACGTAATTTTCATCGCACAGTGATGATGGATAGGCCTGAAGTTTTGAAAAGAAAATTCACCAGCCATTGTCAGGTTCTATAATGATTAACGCAACAGCAAGGCGCAAGAATTGCTTATTAGAACTGCATTATGCAACTAAGAAATATGTGCCTTTGTAATTATCGTGGCACACTACCGTTTCCCAGCTTAGATATGAAACCTATGCAGAGGTGGGGGGGCTGGGTTTTGTTTTATTTTGTGGTGGGGTTTTTTGTTTGTTTTTGAGTTCTTGGTGGGGGCGGGGGGTGTGTGTTTTGGTTTTGTGTTGTTTTGGTTTTTTACCTCCAGATGCAGGTTCTACTGGTTGATTTAATCTTCCGGTATTTAGCTCTCATGGAAGTCAATACAGGACAAGGCCTTAAGAAGTGACTGTTGAAAGTCAGTGTAGCACAGGGACGCAGTTCTGGTGCATTTGTGAAGGTGGTGATTTTAACTCATTTGGAAGCGGCAGTTTGACCTATGATGTGCTAACCATACTCTCCTGGTACACACTGTAAAGAGTCCGTATTTTCACTGGAAACAGATTTGGAGGACATTGCAAAGACCATGGTTAATGCCAGGGCTTTCAGGAGCCACATCTAGGGCAGCCCTAATCCACAGGAATCTTTTGAGAACAGCTCTACCGAGGGCTAGACGTGGAGGAAGGACTGGATGACTTAGCAGGTCTGCTCTAACTTCTGATTGCATAATATTCCAGTACTGTCTTTTCATAGTAGTATACTGTGAGTCAAATCCTGCTCTGGGCAGATACACCTGCCATGGCAATGACTTGCATTTTGTATCGTCACTAGCTCTGGAGGCAGAGTGTAATTGGCCCAAACCTCCTCGCCCAGTCGTACCACATCGAGTGAGTTCTGGACGCAGATTGTAGATGGCCATCTAGCATGCAGTCTGCAGAGCAGAATGAATGAATTGTACACATTTTCAGTGGAGGAGATGGTATATTTTAATTAAAACCACCTTTTTTCCATTCCTACAAGGAGATATAAGAAACCGAATAATGCACTGAGGCCTTTCACCTTCCTGCAGTGAATTTAATCCAGACTGGTAGGGCTTTTTTTTGTCTTTCTCTTGGCATGTGTGAAGGGAATTGGTTGATCCAATTTCATTTCTTTTGGAACAGGTGTATTTGTAGCAGCACACCCCCTCACAGAGTATTTAGCCTTTTGTTTGCAATTGCAAAAGGCAAGGTAAGAAAAGCAGGAGCTTTAAATTCAGATGGACAGCTGTGTTTCTCTCCAGGTCGTTGGAGAACTGCCTGGACACCTGGGCTGAGGGCTACTGACTGTTGTGTAGGACTGATGAAAAATGGCCATTGGTCCCTTCACGTACCTTGTGGGTTTTTTGCAATCAACCCATCTAATGTACTCACCTTGCTTTATGAAAGAAACTTTGACCTTCCAAACAGCTTTAGTAGAAGGAAGGGCATTTCTAGTGAGAGCTAGAGTTAAGCTTTGAGCTAAACTGACCTGAAGGGTTTTTCTCTATCACAGAATGTGTCAAAGTCAGGAGTGTGAAAGAGTTCTTAAAAGAAAAGTCCATAAAAAATTTCCTCATTTCCTATCCCTTTTGACTTTCCCTTTTGCCTACACCTACTGTAGAAAGAACCAACACTTTCCTTTCCTATTGAAATATCTCTTTATTTTAGGTGTTCTCCACCTCTGGAGAGCAGGAGGCATGTGAGAGATGGTATAATACTGCTCACTAGGTACCAGAGCACTGGGACTGTTTCGTACGTTCTGGACACAGAGGGAGGTGTCCTGTTGAATCTCTTGGCAAGATTTGGATTTTATACCTTTTAAGCTTTAGTTTGTGGCATTTCTGTACATGGTTTTTAGCTTGAACGTGCATCTGCGTCAGTTGAAAGGTTCCCATAGTAGGAAACTGGCTTAAGGAACGATCCCCTGAGACCCAGGAGGGGCAGGATTGCTGCTGAAGGCCTGCGATTTCTTTGCTTAGAGTCTGTTCCTAGGACGGTGTTCTCATGCTCATAAAAGCAGGCGATGTCACCTTCTAGCTGGGCCACAGATGAAAATACTATGCATGAGGCTGAAATATTCCTGCAATATTGGAAAATAGTAGGATCATGCCAGCACCTGCTCCTATTGGGTTTCGTCAGAAATGAAATGGTGATTGCCTTGAGTTGCCCTTATGGCATCTTTGAGATGTCATCAGAAATACTAGATCACAGAAAATTTAGTTTGGGTTGGGCTGGTAAAGGTCATCTAGTCTGAGCTAAAGCTAGATCTGGTAGCTCAGGGCCTTTTCCGACTGAGTTCAGAAAATCGTCAAGGATGCAGGATTCACAGCTTCTCATCTCCCACTCGGTCTGATAGTCTGTGGCACGCTTAGCATCGCTCCACTCCATGTCACGAGAAAGTGGGGCAATGGCAGTGCACTTGAATGCTGATGTAAAATATTTACGCATTTTTCCTTTTGCAGTCACTATTTTTAAGTGAGAAAGTAGTTTCCTGGCAGCTTTCCGAGGTTACTGTGGTATAAAATGTTAAGATTAAGCAAAGGCCCTTTTATCAGCTGAAGAGGATATCTTAAAAAAAAAAAAAAGCCTCTATATTCTCTGCGCTGACATCTCAGGTATTTTCTACTCCAAGTTCAAGGGAGAAACGTTCCCTTGTCCACCTCAGTTGTAGGAAGCATTGGAAAACTTTATCCATGCAGCAGCTTCCATTTGAGGCAAAGGGAATTACACGTTGCATTGGAGGGCAGAACTAGATGGATAAATTCAAGGATACGAGCCCACGCTCACTCTGAAGTGATGGGATGTATTATGTTATAGTGCGTATTCAAGGGACTAAGTTTCATGACTTTAGACAAATCTATGAACGGATGTTTTGAGGAAGTGGCTTTTGGGGAACAGCATCCTTTGCTGTAGGTCTGTAGTGTAACAGCTCTTGTTTCGGCAGCTCTTGGATCAATGTCCAAACCAAGGAGCTAAAAAAAGCCTTTTTGTTACTTGACAGTGAAAGGGATGGCAAGATTCAAGTGTGGCAACAGTAAAACTTGTATCGGTTCTGAAACCCCCTCAAAATACCTTATGCACAGAACCACAAAACTCTCCCAACAGCCAGGAGACCAGAATCCACAGTTAGGACCTCTCCATGTGTTTCTGGCCTGTGCTTCTGCGCCACTGGATGGACTTTGCCGTTCGACTCCTTTGTTAGGAGTGTCAGGTCTGACAACCCAGGCCTATTTACGTGTGTTCATCACCTTCAGTCCCCGAGCAATTAGTGAAAATTCAGCTGTTTAGCCTCCAGTACTGACGCCAAATAGGAAGGAGTCACTTCTCAAGGAATGAAAGACATCTTGTTTGCGCTATTAAAAACCTGACATGTCACTACCAATGGGACACCAGCAGAGGATGTCTTTTACATAAATTACTTAGTTCTGGTCATTAAGTGAGCCTTGGTATACTCTGATTCTAGTACAATCATGCAAACATCTACTTGTAATGTACCTACTTTAGAATCATAGAATCACAGGGTTGGAAGGGACCTCTGGAGATCATCTAGTCCAACCCCCTGCCAGAGCAGGGTCGAAAACCATCTGTTAAGATTTTATTTTTCTTTTCATTTGAAAAAAAAAAATCGCCAGACCGAGAACTTCAAACTTCTGGCTGCTTCTGCCAATATGGCAGTAAAGAGAAAGGCTCACAAATTTCACCCTAGCAAGACACTAGACTTCAGGCAAAAAGGGTAAAATTAGGCAGAATCTTAGCTTATTCATTAAATTATTCTTGTCAGTTGGCTAACATTTCCTAAGTCATGTGTAATTGAATATTTTTGCTCTAATTATAACTAAGCATCATGGGATTTTATTTTTTTTTTGTAAACTGTGATCATTCTAGCAAATTATTATCCTCCATATTAAACGGCTAACAGATCTGGTTGCTATGTATCGAAACAGAGTTTAACACAGCCTGGGGCTTTATTGTCCATTCTGCCTACTTTTATTTCAGCTACAGCTATCACATCGAACATGCAGAGTACGTTAGACAAAGAGCCATTGTCTAATTCTTCTTGTTGACTTTCTTTATGCCATGTTATTGATGTAGAAAGGACGGTTTCTGTTGCAACGGTTAAGTGGAGCATGTCTGCTTGTTAGCTGCGTTTTAGTGGGGCTGATGAGGTTCGGTGTTGTCTTGTTAAAAAAAAACAAAACCCAAAAACCACAAAAAGCAACACACACCCACCAGGTTTTTTGTAGTGCAGAATGTCAACCTGAAATGGAGTGGGGGACTCAAACCTGTATTTGTATTCACATGCCACTGTAAGGTCATGGGACGCATTACAGGACTTGAAAAGCAACCCTGGGGGGTTGCCTCATGGAACAGCTCTTTTAATATAATTTATTTTCATCAGAATTTGCCTGGAATTTCTCTTAAGTGAATCTTGAGGCGGTTATAGTGATCCAGATAAACTCTCAGGTACTGTACATAATGACACGGCAGATGCAGGTATCTTAAACCGGGATGGGATTCGAGTTGCAACAAGGGTTTTATTTGTCATTTCACCCCATTTTGTTCTAGCTGTTTTTCACTTCATTTTCAGCATCTTTTTATTGAAGACGGTCCTGCTGTTCAAATAGCTCCTGTGCTGCCGAGCAGTTGGGAATGGCCCTCACTGTAGGGCAGTTTTGACGTCATCAGTGCAAGCAGTCAGGGTGGCTTTGGTCTTGTTGCTTTTGTAAATTAAAACACTAGCTCCCTTTATTCAGCAATTTTGCCTTTTTGACCTGGAGTTATCTGGAACAGAATGAAAATTTCTCTTCCCATAATTTTAGCTGCACTTTTTGCATCCCTCAATGTTTGTTGAGTTGGAGGTCGTTTTATTGTCATACCCTATCAGTCACTCCTCAAAACGGTGCGGGTTTGGTTAAGACACAGCAACTGTGCAGGTAAAGGAGGAAATGGGAGGAGGGAGAGAAGGACAAACACTGTACTGGAGCCACTAGGCTGGGGAAGGTTTATCTGTCAGCAGGGTCTGGCAAACAGAGATTTCCAATGGGTTTCGGACCGCGCTGGGAAGTATCTTTGTCAGGTTCCAAGTCTTTTCTTTTCAAGGGTATTAACCGTCAATGCTGAGTTTCTTTGTGGTGAGCAAATTGTAGTAATTTGTTTACTTGCTCCAGAGTTGTTTAGAGGACTAGGCGTATTTTTAATGTATATGAGTTAATATCGTAAAAAAAACACGCATGCAAAAATCTTGTGAACATTAAGAGACGATGTGAAGAGTAAGACGCTCCAAACATTGTTAGCATTTAAATATTCACAGTTTCTTTGTAATAACTCTGCTCTGCAAGATCTTTGGTCTCCCCAAATATACACCTGATTAAAAAATGATTGAAGGAATCGGCAAATATGAGTTGCCTAATAAAAACATAGATAAAGCTTAAATTGTTAGAGGTACTGGAAGAAAGGTAAGAGTTCTAGACCTGTGGTGCTTCCTGGATTTTGCATTTCCCCACCTTTTTAATTTGCAGTAGCAGGTAGGGCATAAGGGTGGCTGTAATTGCCCAGACCCAAATTCCATCGTGTTACCTTTTTCAGTTCATTAGTGTGTTTCGTTAGGTGTAAATATAAATAAGACCACTTATTGGTAAGTGACGGTTCTGAAGGCGTGCGTGGGGAGGCGGGGATGGTGGGAAGAGCCAGGACTATATGACCCTGTACAGATATCACTGGGATAATTTTTCAGAACATTGTTGCTTCCGCCTCTCCCCAATGATAATTGCTGAAATCACAAAGAAGCGGCAGCTACAGGTTGTATTGTTCCCCCTGCCCCAGCCTTTTTCTTTCTACTCCAGATAGATAGTCAGGCTTTCTAGCTTGTGGTAGATCTGCTGTTTGTAGACCATGATCCTGAGATGCCATTACCATCTTACTGGGCAGCATTGGATGTTTTCAGTTTTTCTAATACTGCCTGGTAATGATGATTATGGTGTTTCGTGTACAACGTGGAAAAGTTCAACAGCGAATTTGGAGGCAGAGGTTAGTGGCCAGCAGAGAAATCCACGCTTGACTGTCCGATCTCCCCAAGCATAAGTAAATTTAAAATTAAATGCTTTGGGTTCTAGAATAAAGGTTAAAAGCGAACATAAGAAAATCTTATCCTTATTCTAGAATGATAAAAGTATGTTAGAGTGAGCCTGTAAATAAGCAACCATGCAGAATGGGGAACAGAGCACGTGTTTGATACGGCGACAACAGAATACATTCAAATGAAAATGCTGTTTTGTAGCAGTAAGACGAACGTAGGTACTCTTCTCCAAACATCTTCTTTTTATTTACTTTTAAACATTGGCTTTCCAGAGAATGAAAGTAAACACTTTATTGAAATGTAACATTTGGGTTTTCTTGTTCATAATTTTCTCTCAAAATCAAAATGTTCTTTTCATCTAAAAATAAGATAATTTAAGAACTAGACTGCCAAAATCAAAAGTGGAGTTTGTTTTTTCAGCTTTGCTATCGTAACTTACTCTTTTCCTTTTCACAGCAATTTCTCTAGACTGCTCCAGTAGAATGTTCTAATAGCAAAGCCATTGATTTTAAAACTTTGACATTTTTTGTAATGTGCAAACTTTAAATTTTATTTTTATACAGACATATTTAACATCCATTTGTTGCTTCTTTGGGGGGAGTTGGGGCGAGAGAGGGAGAATGAGACTTAACTCCCATTCCCCTTGATTGTTTCCATTACTTCAGTGGACTAATACTATAATACATTTTAAAATATGATGGGCTTGCTTCTTATTCTATGAGGTTTCTTTCCCTAAATCGATTATACTAGTTAAAAGTCACCTTGAAAGAACTAGCTCAGTCAAAACGGACTTAGTGGAAGTGAGAATTTTGCCTTAAAAGGTTCACGGAGGCTTTTTGTTCTTTACTGAGAATTACAGGAAGTTGCATTTCCCAGTTTTCAGATATTAAAGCTACTGTAAATAATGATTTATAAAGGCATGACTGAGAAAGGGTATTACTGCTGTGTGATGTTTTTATCTGACACGTGGCTGTACGGGCAGGTGTTTCAACGTACCCGGCAGGTGTTAAGCACCCAAATGCAGCAATGGCAGCGTCCTGGGGGGGTTCCTTACCTGCGTCCAGGAGGCTGGTTCTTTCCTTGAACCCTGTTCTGAAGCATCAACCGAATGGTTCACTGAAGCGTGGCTTGGATGAAATGTATTCCTTTACAGTTTAGCTTGACGGAAAGGTTGTATATCTACCACGTGAAATACTGTGCTGTATCCACAGAGATTTATCTTCTGGCTATGATAAATATTATACGCAGTGTAACATCACCCACGCAGCGCAGCTCAGATCAGAGCTCTCTTAAGCTATCACATCGTGAGAGGCCATGACTACCCCGAGAGATAAGACTAACAAAAAGGGGTGAAGAAAGGAAGACGAAATAGATCATCCTGGGCCATGCGGTGGGGTCAGGGGCAGAGCCCGAAATCCGGAGTCCCTGGAGTAACAGCCCCGCTTAGACTGGCACAGGGCTCTTGCATGGGGAAAAGCGTGCGCTAGATTTTTACCTTCTCTGTTGCATGATGTGCTACAGCAAACTTCCCCTTCTGCTGAAAACAAGGAAAACCAAGCAGACAGGTACCTCATCATCTTTATTGTTAGTATTCACGATGCTTAATTACATTACTGTTTAACAACTGCATCCCCGTCTGTTGTCACTGTCGCTTTTATTAAGACTCAAATTTGCCTGCACCCCTTAAACTAAAGCCAATACAATAAAGTATTTGTTGTAAAAGCAACCGACTGTGTTGAACGCAAGGCCATCTTTGTCATTTTTGTGCCCTTCTTAGCACCGTTTCCTTGATAGCCCAGCTTTCACTATGTCTTTTTAATTGATTGGAATGACTCGGATCAGTTGGTATTTTTGTGAACCAAAAGGGAGGAGAGTGAGGAAGCCAAGAAACGAACCACAAGAAATCTTAGTGCTTTTACGTCATGTTGAAACAGAACTTAACCTTGGGTTTCTATTTTAGATCTTTATTAAATCAGCTTTTTATACTGTCTTTGTCTCCTGAAATCCACCGTGATTTTCAAACTATGCTTTGATATCAAATGTCTTCCTTCTGCCCGTCACATATTTGGTACATTATTTACAGCCCAGTGATGCAGGGCAATCTTTCTCAAGCCATTTCTGTTAGTTTTTATGGAACACTGACATCCCGAAGAATGCAGACTCATTAATAGATGCTTCATTTCTCCAACTACTGGACAGACTGTGGTCCTCTGTGGGCATCTTACTAGACAGTGCTGGATTTTTTGGATCTACTCTAACACTGTCTGGTAACGATGTTTAAAGGGTGAACCAAACAGCAACATGCCTCAGGAGGAGCTCTCACAGAAAGACACTGTACCACAATTTAGGCCAAAGTGCAACATTTGGACAAGAGGGTAAGGATGTTGGCTATCGTATTAATAAATGTATTAGTAAATGGCTATAATCATAAATACTTCCAAAAAGAAGTTGCTCCGTTAGGTGCTACTGAACCTCAATGTTGCTGTGAAGGAGGTGAGACAGGACTTACAAAACGCGTGTCTTGGCAGAGGCACAGTAACGCTTTCTTCAAGGCACAGTAACGCTTTCTTCTCTCCAAACAGTGGTCCGAGCTGTGATACATTTGCGTGGCCCAGCCCTTGCCTAGGGGGCTGAAAGACTGGCTTGTAGGTTGCCCTGCTTGGCTGTGAAAGGTGGCCAGGGCAGGATACTGTCTGTAAAGGTCGTTCTTCCCAATTACAGTTCAATTATACCTCCATGGTTGAACGGCCTATGAACTTCCAACCTTATACCCTGCCCTGTTATAGGCAGTGCTTTCAGCTTCTACAACAGGTGGGTTAATCACTCTAATCACTCCATTAAGAAACAAAGGAATTAACCCAGGCAAGGAACAACTACTGATTGCTTCCCCTGCTCTACCTCACCCAGCAGAGGCACAGGAAGAGCTACCCCCTCACAAGAATTCATTCTAATTGTGCAGGAGTGGGAGAATGGCTGAGGTTTTGATTAGAAGCTGGGACTCCTTAAGGAAATACGTACTTCTCTCAAATGCACAGAGCTCAGATTTAAACAAGTTTCCTGGGGTGACAGAGGAGCTTGAGGAGACCGCTTCTTCCTGTAAGAGTATTATCTTTGTGACCTGCCATGTCATATTGGAGCCAGATGGTCCAGTTCCGTCTGCTTTAGTGAAAAAACACAAGTTTCCGCACTGCTAGGGTAACATTGCTTGCTGTTAAAGATCTGATTCTGCGAGCAGATTCCGGGGTCGCTCAAATAGCGCAAACAAAGCAGGTATTTGCAGGCCAAATTTGAGGACTAAATTGGGTGCAAGTCTTGCCCTCCTCTAGTGATGTTTAATGCCTCCTGCCTGAACCACACGTACATACTCAGGGCCAGTCTGTGCTTACCCCACAGGTCTTTCCTAGTCCTTGGATTAATCTAAAGTCAGTATTTTGCAGACAGCCTGGAATTCATGTCAGAACTCATTAACAATCCACTATATGAGCTGAGATTCGTCTTTACACAAGGAGCTGCCTGCACTTCTGAAAGACCATAGAATTTTTAGCTCTTGGAGATCTAACGAGGTGGGATGTGCCCAGACCTTGTACTGATTCTTCAGTCTTGTACCCATTGGTTTTCAGCTCCTTTCTGTGAGAAATACAAGGCCATGTTCCACATGCACCCTGACCACGCGCTCCTTGCCCCGGAGCTTGAAATGGATTCCAAGGATTGATTTGTGTTGGAATCCCAGCACCAAAGCGTTTTCCTCACCCTCAACCTCATGTTAATCCTCTCCCTCACTCCAAAATGGACCTGGTAGAGCAGCACTGGGGTACACAAGCACATTCTGCATTCTCTGCCTTGGTCACTGGAAATCTCTAAATATTTTTTCAATACTTTGTAGTAAACTGGGCATATGATTCCCTGCCAAAACCAGTAGGTCATACACAAGAACAGTAGGAAAAATGAACCAATTCGTATAGAACTTAAACTTGTTCCCATCGCCATGTGAACAGCTTGAAAGGCGCTGGCTGGGCCTGCTTTAGCACCAACCAGACAAGCTCAGCTTTGTGTTTACCCTTGCAGGTTGTAATTCTCAGGAAAACGCGAGAGAGAGAAGGAAGAAGCAGAGAAGCGGTCTTTGCTGATTAGCTTCTGCGTTAATAAGTAACTGGTTCACAAGGGATGGAGGAAATGGTGTGAAATTGGAGTGACTCTGCAAATTGGCTTTTAACAAGCATTTAAGTAAGAGGAATTGGAGCGCACACCTACCACCCATCCATCTTCTCTTAAAGTATGGGTCCTAACCTTGGATGGAGCTGAGTAAATAAAAAAAAAAAAAAGAAAGAAGATAACTAATTGGGCATCCATGGCAGGCACGGGAATGTCGCCTTAAAAAACCGTAATGGAGACCAGGGAAATTCCCCCTTCCCTCCCCCGTGATGATGTACGCTCAGGAAAATGTCCATTCAATCTTGTCTCAGAGAGAGACAGTCACGAGAGCCAGGGGCAACCCAGAAAAATCCCCTTCTGCCTCCGTATCTTTCTCTCCCTCCCCTTCTCCTACTGACTTTCGTGTCGCTTCAATCAGTTTCACAGGATTTCACTTCCACTGATTCTTAGGATGGTTTAAGAGCTGTCTGAGGCCTGCTCCGCATCAGACTTAATTCTGAAAAACTTGTCTCGCTGAGGGGAGTTTGGCTGTTGCCGAGGGCAGAGCCTCTAGAATCAGCTGACGGATGCGGGTCCGCCGTCTCGCTGTGCTGCCGAGGACGGCGCTGCGCCCCCGCGGCCACGGGGAGCCATTCCTCAGCGAGGGACGCAGCGGACACAGCTGCCGGTAAGTTCTTTACCATTTATTTTTTTTCAACTCGCATACCAGTGAACTGGGAACAGTTGTGTTTTCATAATTGTACTGCCTCATAATCAGCAAGTATTCCAAGTTAAATATTTACCGGTTATTGCTTTGTCTAAGGGAGAGGCCCCCAGCCTTCCCCTGCCCTATCTTTTTAGCCCTGGAGCTGGAGAAAGTCCTTTAATGTTGGTGGTTTCCTTTAGCCTGAGCGCCTGCTGATTGCTGTCTTACCAGGCAAAGTTAGATCTAGCTATTTTTGTCTAATACTGTCTGGTAATGCCGTCAATCGCATTGGCAAACGTCTTCGTCTTGAGAGAAATATGGAGAAAAAAAGCTTGCCTTTTTCAGAAGAATCGATGGAGTCCGGTGTCTGGCGCCTTCTCACTGGAGCTTGGGCTTACGCTGAAAGCTTGTGCACTGGTTCTGTGTCTTGTCAACACCCAAACAGGTACTGTAATGCCTGCAGGAGTGTAAAGAGAGACGAGAAAAGTCAAGAGCTTGCATGTCCGTAATACGTAGGTAGGTCAAGATCTGTTTTCTGGACTTGCTTCCATAAGAAACGAGGCTCCTGCGCTCGTTAGCTGTCTGTACGGCAGTGACTTCGGGACCTGGCGTCAGACTTCCCTGAAGTTTGATGGGTGCAGACACAACAACCCAGTAGCTTTGAGAATTACATCATAAAATTAAATAGGCCTAGCAGAGGCCATCGTTGCTCCCAACGACAGTAAGTCTGTAGAGTAAGCACAGCTGAAAACGCCCGGCGCCGTGGCATAGGAAGCTGAAAGTTTCTAAATCTTTAAAACTTCATCATATAGAGTTACTCCTATACTCAATACAGAAAACTCTGAGGCTTTTTTGCTGTTGTTTAAGAAGAAGAGAATTTCTCTGGGTAAACCTGGGCCATCTAGTCACCTGAGGTTGCCGTCAGTTTAAGTAGCTGCTTCTGTTTGGAAATTATTTGTTAAATGAGCAAACTTCAGCCATAGATCAGTGCGCCCTGTTACTATATCGAAACTCCGAATAAGGTTTGCTTTATTTTTACACTGACAGAAAAGTACTTTTAAAGGCATCTGATAAAAAGGAAGGGTTTGCAAAGCCCTCAGTTCAGCAGATCTTCTATTTGAGATGCGGTTGTCAAACCACACCAGGAGAAAGGCGGCCTCCCTGGGAAGTGCTCGGATTCCCCGCACGTGGCTGCCAGCCCTTACCCTCACCGTACCGGGGAGCAGCACTAGCCTTGGCCAGTTGCTGGGTTTAACAGAGCCCCCCCTCCTTGTGCAAGGTAAGAGTGGTGAGAGGGAACAGCGTGACACAGCGTGTTCCCGACCTCCGCTGAGCACCCTGTGCCCCGAGGCAGGGGAACGGAGGTAGCAGAGTCCTCTACATCCAGTCTCACTAAACTGCCAGGAATTTCCCAGTTAGGAAATTGCCTTGCCCAAAACTTGCTCAGATGGTGAAGATGGTATCTATGTCCCGGTTAAAATGACTCATGCTGGCAAGTCTCACTTTGCAGGGTACAAACGGTAGTCCTTTCCATAGAAAAGTTACGGAAACGCGCTACTTGGTTTGGTATATTGCAGTGCCTCATCGAGGTATTAGTCCACTACATTTTATACTTCTCCCTGTGCCACCCCTGAACTTGAGCTGTTCCTTGTTTTCCTTTCCTCTATACGCCTCTCTCTGTCCAACACTCACCCTTTGGATTTCGCAGAAGGCACAGTCTCTTGCTGGAACCTTCACCGTTTCTATTTCTGTCTTCCTGAGATGCTCAACATGATGTTCGAGGGCTTTTTGGAGTTATGGTGTTTCCAGAAATGAAACAAATTTGACCTTTCAGCAACACTTTACTAATTACCTTTAAAAGAAGTGAAAACAGGAACTGCATGCCTTTTACTAAAATGTTTTTTGGGGAAATTGATAATAAAAAAATTCCATGAGATGCCCTATGTAATCGATTTTAAAGGGTAGGTATGCATAAAGCGTTCCCAGGGAAGGCAAAGAGATGAAGATGTGACTCTAGTCCCTCATGCTGCGGTCAGTAGCTTACAGCGCACTCTCTTACCAGGAGCTTGATGTAATTATTCTGCTGAATATTCTGCTGACACTGTTTTTATCACTGGCACCCACATGTGTGGATAGGCACATACATAAAGATTGTTTCCTTTGTAGAAGCAGGAAGAAGAGTTTCACTAGCTGCTACTGTACAGATACATTTTTACATCTTACATGCCATTTAATGTGCTATTTCACTGCCTTACAGCTCATGTTATTCATTTTAGGATTTTAATAAAAAAGAATAGTCGCATATTTAATAAAAGAGTTGAATCTCAACCCAGCTCTGAGTTGAATTTATTTTGAAGCAATACAGATTTCTGAGTGTTTAAACCGAGCGCTCCCCGACGCTCGAGCAGTTCCAGCCCCAGAGCAGTACGTGCTGCCCCGCGCGGCTCTGGAGGGAGCTGGAGCCCAATCCCCAGAGCGTTCCCTGCCCGTCGGGGTGGGATGGGGCAGGGGTACGGTGCGCTGCTGGGGCACTCCGGAGCTCTGCTGCTCCCGCGGTCGCTCCCCACGGCCTGGGCTGGGCCGGCACAATTTACGACCAACTATTCCAAGGGGTCGCGACCGCTGTGAGGCTGAACTGGGGGCTGGACATGGAACATTGATGGAACACCGCCTTGTCCCTGCCCCGCTCATAAACCTCTAGCCAGCCACATGAGACTGAAACCAGCCCAGTAACATTTCATTATCCTTAACATTGAGTATCCTTGATTCCTAAGCAAAGGACCTGCCATCGGGTGGGGTGGGTCAGGAAGGAATTTCTCAATAAGCTCCCACCAAAAAAAACCCCTTAATCCAGAAAAAATGGTCCTTAAACAAGCCAGGAGTTAGTGTCTCTCACAGAATACAAGCATTAAACTCCCTTATAACTCCTCAACATACATATATATATATTTAACATTACTTATCCTGCTGATTTGTAGTCTGGAACAAGTCAAGGAGACTTTTGACTTGAAAACCCTCTTATGGTCCTGGCAGCAGCAAGGCAGATTCCGCCTTCACAAAGGGGGAGAGATCCTAAACCACATCCCCCGCCGAGGAGAGCAGCGCGAAGGAAATAAGCAACATCTATTTCAGCAAAACCAGTATTTCCCTTCCTTTGACTGACCAGGGAACACCCCGGGCAGGTTTTCTGAAGGGAGGAGCAGCGAGCAGGAAGATCTATCGCAACCGGAACAGCCCGGGCTCAGCCGGGGGAGAACTGAAGCAACTCATTGCTGCCCGGTGTAATTACAGCTCGCGTTGTTGATTGAGGACTCACCATAAGAGCAAGGCAAGTAGGAACCTTCCAACTACTTGTAGTACCTTCAGCTGGTACTCCACATAGAGTACCGGCTCTGGTTTCCAGGTACAGCCACAATTTCTTAATCCCTGCTTTCAGTACCTGGTAGACTATTTAATTTTTTTTTTTTGGTAACAAACCTTTGTAAGCAAATTATTATACTGGGGGCAAAAAAAATTGGGCAAACTTTCATTTTGGTCTGCTTCCCTTTTATTGGCCTTAGACTTTGGTACTCAAAATTCGGAAAAGCAGTGACAAATATTGGCTTTACAGTTGTGAAAAGGAAGTTTTTTCAGCCTTATTTGTTGCTCCAAAACCCTGCAGCCCTTATTGCTTAACATTCTAAGGTGAGCACAAGTTAAATATCCTTTTACCAGCCTACAGCTCGTGCCACGGCGTACAAAATAAGGTCGGAGGACTCTGTTGCATTACACCGTACACACCAGTAGGTAAAACATGCGAGTACATTCCACACCACCATTCCAGTCCATCGCGCCTTTGCTCGATCAAGCACAGCATCAGCAGGGATCGCGTTTTACCAAACAGCTCTCAAACATCTCCTGTCTCCTTGCCTCCCACAACTCCGTAATTATTATTGATGCTTCCTGCTAGGATGGGTTTCAGAGTTGGCTTTGTTTGCTATCGGAATGCTATATAGCAATGCCACCGGGCTGTTAATGCTTCATCTCACAGCGTCCCCCTCTCCCCCCCAGCACTTCCCAACCACCCACGGCATTGCAGTCGCATCACTATGTATCACCCACAGGTTAAAATTGGGAAAACTCAGGCACACACAGAGAAAATAACTTGTCCGGGCAGTTGCAGAAGAAAATAACCGAGAGACTTTGTTGTAGACTCCAAGTATTCAGCCTTATTTGTCTTTAACTTACTAACATTAACATTTAACATACTGGCATGGCAATATATGGGTTTAAAAAAAGAAAAGGTGAGCACCTCCTCTCCTCTCCTCTCCTACAATTACCAATTTTAACAACAAGCGAAAAATAAAACAGGGATTTCTAACAGGGAGCCGAGCAAAGACAAAGACAAGACATTTAGCTTTCCTAGTATTTTGTAGAAATCAAAAGATTTAGAGGGAAAACCAGCTTGAACCCTTCTAAATACTTTATTAGTCATCATGAAGCAATAAACCCCAGTGCATTAAAACCACTTTGTATCACCTGTAAGTACGACAGAGGCACAATCAATAGAAAGGCGTGTTCTCAACGGGGTTCTTTACAGCTGCAGAATATCAGCCCTAGGTGTTGTGTGGAAGGCGATTTAGATACTTAGATGGTAGGGAAGAAAAATATAACACCTCCCCCCCTTTAAAAACGGCCTGGGAGAAGCTCGTTTCATATTCCTTTGTCGGTTTATTTTAGCCCAGGCAAGGTGGGGGCAGCTCCCAGGGCAGTAAATTTAACAGGCACCTCCTGGCACAACCCAAACCCATTCAAGAACAAAGTTCAAGCCATTTAAACTACAGAAATGATGAACACATCATTTGATAATAAGGGTATTTAAGTATTAAAGAAGCTGTTTAATGGGTAATATACAATTCTATCAAACCATGTACCTTCTTCAAGGCAGCAGCATTATATTTTATTTTTTTTTCCAGATAGTGTGAATTTGCTTTAGAAGTACCCAGGATCCAAACTACCATGTTCAGGTTGGAGCATCTTGTGCAACTTCCCTGGCCCCTCCTGAGACCCATGGCACTTTAAAACACTCATAAACACAGGTCTTAAGGGGGGGGGTGAGGCGGGGGGTTGGAAGAACCAAGTGGATCTGATATTTGATAAAGATACCACTTTAATTTTGGTGTCCGAGTGCTTAATAGACTGTATTAAACCATTCCCTCAAGCGGGAGCCACAGCCAGGGAGAGGCTCAGCAAACACCCAGGAGACACAACCTCATTTGGCTTGCTAATGTTATTTGCATGGCAAACACCACTTTAAACAAACCCATTGCTGTGCACGAGCTTAACTCGTTATTCACTACCTGCTATTTGATGGCTGTTTCTGAGCCTGCCCCGTCAATAAACGCACGCCAAGCGAGAGAAAAAGCCTTGTGCGCCGATGAATAAAGGGAAACCTGAAAACAAACTGGGAGGAGTTAATAACGTGTGGCTCTTTCAGCTCGCCCACTTGTCTTCGGCCCTTATCTCCCGCAGAACGTGTCCCAAAATCAGAACCGTTTGGCAACAAAGGAACTGCCTATAAATATACTTTAAAAAACAGCAAAACCGGGAAAAGTCTGAGCTAACCGTGGTTGTATAGTGACCAAATTGAATTAGACACAGCCTACATTTAACTCGTTTTTCTTCCTGATATCTCATCTAAATCTCCCCTCTCTCAGTTTAAAACCATTCCCCCTTGTCCTGTGGCTCCCCTCACAGAATCCCAGAACGGTGGGGGTTGGAAGGGACCTCTGGAGATCATGCCATCCAACCCTCTGCCAGAGCAGGGTCACCCACAGCAGGTGGCACAGGAACGCGTCCAGGCGGGTTTGGAATGTCTCCAGAGACGGAGACTCCGCCACCTCTCTGGGCAGCCTGTGCCAGGGCTCTGCCACCCTCACAGGAAAGAAGTTCCTCCTCATGTTGAGGTGGAACTTCCTATGGTCAAGTTTGTGCCCGTTACCCCTTGTCCTGTCGCTGGGCACCACTGAGAAGAGCCTGGCCCCATCCTCCTGACACCCACCCTTGAAGTATTTATAAGCGTTGATAAGATCCCCCCTCGGCTGTCTTTTTTCCAGACTGAAGAGACCCAAATCCCTCAGCCTTTCTTCATGAGAGGTGTTCCAGTCCCCTCATCATCTTGGTAGCACTTTGCTGTACCCTCCCTGATCCAGAGTCCCTCCCCATCCTTCCTGGAGCCCCTTTAGGGACTGGAAGGTCTCCCCGGAGCCTTCTCTTCTCCAGGCTGAACCCCCCCCAACTCTCAGCCTGTCCTCACAGCAGAGGGGCTCCAGCCCTCGCAGCATCTCCATTGACCCACTGACAGATCAGACTGGTTAAGGACAGACGTGTTTCTTACCAGGAAGCCCCTCAGCGCCGTGCCGAGCAGCTGCTGGTCAGGTTCTGAGCCAGGTGACTCCCACTACAAATCACTGGGAAAGCAAAGTCCCTCCAGCTGCGCTCCACAGGGCTCCTGCCGCCCGCAGCCGGGGCTCCTCACAGCCCTCTCCGCTGGCCTCCAGCCCCTGCTCAGCTTCTCTCACACCTCCCCGGTCTCCAAATCCGCCCGTGCTCTCGACTCCCAGTGCTCCCGATGGTTTCTGCCCTGGAACTGGCCCCAGATGTCTTTGGTGTCTGTAACGAAGAGGGTTTGCGTTTGCTCGTGGTTACAAAAATTAAAGCAGCTTTGCTCAAGCTCTCAAAATCCCAGCAACCAGGTTTTTGAACACTTTGGAACCTTTTTAAGGTTTCAGTCAGAACTAAATCCCAGATGAAAGTTCCCCATCTGCACAGGCTCGGCACGTACAGACCGCGTGTGGTATACTTAGGGGTTTCAGAGAAATGTGGGTGTGAGCCTGCTGCCGTGTCCCTGTTTTTTCTGAGAATATCCCAATCTTTTTCCTGTTCCTCTCCCTGATATCCCGTTACTAAACTCAGCTACATCTACTCACAGGTGCTATGCTTAAACCACTGCTGATTCCAGAAAAATTTACTTCTTTTTGCCAATAAATGCTCTAGGTTCAACTTGAGCGGTCAGCTGTGACCCTAACTGCATGTGCGTGAAGAGTCCTACCCATTGCTCTATCTTACACCCTGCAGAAACACTGCGCAAGCAGCAGTGAGATCCTCTTGCTGGGGCAACGAAAGGCAGAATTAATCATTCTTTCAGTACTGGAAGATCTTGGTGAGGCCATTCAAGGCCAGAGCTGTAACCGTCAGCCGCTCGGTGACACCGAACCAGAACTTCGGGACATTTTCACAAACGTGATAAATCAAAGACAAGCTCGTCTGTCACTGAGCTGTGCTGTTATTCAGAGCAGGCCGTGCCTTTCCAGTAAGGAAGTATTTGGTGCTGATGGAACTGGCTGTAAAAAGCCACCAGAATACTAAATATTTTTTAAAAACGGAATTTACAGGCTGCATCTGCGTGTAGCTCAGAAAGGTACAGCCATTTCTTAAGTGAGCGGTCCTCCTCTATTCCAGGCTGATGCTGCCAAAATGACCTTTTACTGGTATTTAGTGACGCGGGTGAAGTGTGGGTCTCTCCAGCCTGCCGTGTCCATTTCTGCGACAAGGAGTGGAACTGGTAGATGCTACTTGAGTATCTCAAAAGAGAAGCCAAGTTCTGGAGCACTATGAGGGAATCTTTCCTCATCTGAAGCTATAGAGGGGCATGTAAACACTTGGCCATGCCAAATAAATGGTTAAGTTTGCTGGGTTGCTCCCTGTAGTGATAAAATAAAATAAAAATAGCCAGCAGCACGGCTCCATGGGATGGTCTTTGTGGTTTATGGAAAACATGATTGACAACACGCATGAAAATTTGGCCCCATTCGATGCTGTGAAGCAACCGCGTGTTTGAACGGCAGCACTTGGCCAGAAAACTCGCAGCAACAGATGGGGCCCCATCAGGGTTTGAACAGAGAGAAATAACCGGAGCGACGCGTATCCCATAGCAATCCGACTGCCAAAATACTGAAACGACAGCCACAGTTTGCCCTTAGACTACTGGAATTTCATCAGAAATTCATTTCTGAGGGCATCTGGGCAACCCTCTCACCTTCCCAAGGAGGGAGACTGCGGGGCCATGGGCGGAGCGTCCCAACTTCTCGGTTCGCTGGCATCACTTCAGAGTCCCGCAGGCATCTGAGAGACAGGTCCAGGCTTGAGCAGCTGCGGGTTCTGAAATGAACCAAAGGCATTTCTGAAAGAGGACACACACGCCGAGTTAGCCTGACTGGTACCGCCATGGGGAATTTGTTTAAGTCTCAGGAAAAGTCCTGTCAAGCAATGGTTTGTACTTAGAAAGCTTCTGAGACTCTCCCAAAGTTGTATATGACATAAAACGCCAGAAGAAAATACCACGGTAAATAAAAGAAGACTGAAACCCATCTAGGGAGGCAAAGGTACAGAGCTCGGCATAGATGGGGATGGCTTTGGGTCTGCAACAGCCTCATCCCCTACAGACCGGCTCTCGGCTGGCTCTCCTGCTGACGGCACGGCTGTGTTTGGGCAGGTCAATAAGGTCACTGCAGTTATTCCAGCTCCGCAGGGATGTCAAAGGTGCAGACAGGCCCTGGGAATTTACAGCTGGCGTTTTTGAAAAAGCCAAGGCAGCAAAGTGCCCAAATCAAACTGGAATTCAATGGGATTTGGGTGCTCAGCGCCCCACGACCTTTGAAAATGCCACAAATGATGTGGGAACCTGCATCGCTCCGCTTGTGAATCAGCCCGGGCGGCTCTTTTACCACGGCTTCATGCCTTAATGAAATGGAATCCCACCCTCACCCTTCCCCTGGAGTCTGACCATACACAGCGAGCGACCAGAGCAAGAAAAGGCAAATGGGGGGGACTTTGAATAATATGGTCACCCTTTGCTGCAGCAACAGGCAAGAGCAACTCCTTGGCAGTAGTTTATCTTTAAAAAAACCAAACACAATACAACTGTTTTTCACTCACAACTGCTGCTCCTGTTCACGTTCCTCTCGAATTTCCTACGAGTTCTGGAAGTCGGCTCTGCAGGTATGAAACGGGAGCCAAGGAAGTCACATGCGAGTTGTTCTCCTGTAAAATCAGAACCTGGGCCTTGTGCCTCACACTGCTTCTTTTTTAATATATTAAATATATATTTTTTAATATGTTAATATAGTATAATATATATTTTGTATATATTATTTTATGTATTAAAGATGGTGGGCCAGGAGGACATACACACAGCGACACGAGCATCCGTGGATCCACCAGGAGACCCCCCGGAGGGCGGCTGTCTCCCACACAAAGTGCTACTGGGTCTGGAACTGAGCGGCGGGAAACGCGAGCAGCGGGAAGGACCACGTACAATGGCTGTTTGCTTTACTTCTTGCTCACCTTTCTTTTTCCCACCACCACGCCTCAGACGGTGGGTTAGATTTTGCTTAAGCTGGGATGTAACGTTACTCCAGGGACTCGCCGCTCCTTCAGCTGCAGCTCCAAATCCAAACAAGGCAGAAGAACAAAACATCAGAAAGGGTTCAGTACAAAAACAAATCAGCAAACCCAAATGTCGTGGTTTGGGCACCAAAGCAGGGCACCAAAGCCATGTGAAAAGGGAGAGAGAGGGAGTGCATTTTCTAGGAAACACTCCCAGTTCCCTCAAAATACTGATACAAAGCCAGATGAAACCCTTGGAAGTTTTCCACAGCCTTCACGGGACTTCAGGCCAAATTCCTTTTTCCATGATTGACGGAGTCTTTCCTCTCACGGAGTGATGTGCTCCTGTCTTTCTGCTGATTTCAAGCAGGACTGCAGGTGCTCGGCGACACCGACAAATGGGCCTGTTTTAGGAGAAATTGGCTTGATGAAATCACCGCGCGGAGAATTCACCTGCTGCTGTAGGTGCGCATTGGGCTTGTCTTCTCCTAACACCATGGCTTTGATTCAGAATTTGGGGCTTAATCATTAATTTCCACATGTCTGTGGCCCACACGCCTGCAGTGAGAGACAGGGCTGGGCTGATCGATGTCTCTGGGAAAGCTGATGCCTGTCCCCCTGTTCCTATCACTTTCCCTCTGATACTGAAATAAAATCTACACAACATGTAAATATTGGGTTTTTTCCATCATACAGGTGAGTCTCCCCGCCCCTCTCTGTGGCTTTCTTGCAGAGCCAAGGGGAGATGATGCTTCCTGGCCCCTACAGCAGCAAAAAACACGTGTACGTGATGGTGCATGGTCCTTCTGATCTGCCTCCACATGGCTGGTTTCTCCCTCCCTCCCTGTAGAAGCACTCTCCATAAAAAATACTACTCCTCTTGGAAAATGCCAATGCCAAGCTAGGAAAAATACCGTGGAATTGCAAACGCTGGAAAAGGCATTGGAATTGACCTCGTCCCAGCTCCGGAAGCAGTTTGGGAATGACCCCATTTGTGTGTGCAGGGGGGGAGCAGCCTCCAAACACGATTAAAACATTGTTCCCTGAGAGACGTGCTGTGCTCACCCTCCCGTTCGCTACGGAAAAGGGCGCTGGGAGCACATGCACCATCGTCATGTGAATCACTCCTAAAATATCCTTGAATGAAGGCGATTGCGTAGACAGGGCCGCGCTCCCACCGCCAGCACAGGGTGAAACCTCACGGCTGCAGCTGGTATCCAGCCCCGGCCACACCAGTCCCAGCCCCAAGCACCGGTTTTGGCTGGAATAGCACTGCTCACCCCGACACTGGGATGAGCGGCATCAAGACTTTACTGTGTCCAGCTCTGGAGCCCTCAGCACAAGAAGGACATGGACCTGTTGGAGCGGGGCCAGAGGAGGCCATGAAGATGATCAGAGGGCTGGAGCCCCTGTGCTATGAGGACAGGCTGAGAGAGTTGGGGGGTTCAGCCTGGAGAAGAGAAGGCTCCGGGGAGACCTTAGAGCCCCTTCCAGTACCTGAAGGAGGCCTACAGGAAAGCTGGGGAGGGGCTGTTTGCAAGGGCATGGAGCAATAGGACGAGGGGCAATGGTTTAAACTAGAGCAGGGCAGGTTTAGGTTAGACATTAGGAAGAAGTTCTTTACACTGAGGGTGGTGAGGCACTGGCCCAGGTTGCCCAGAGAGGTGGTGGAGGCCCCATCCCTGGAGACATTCAAGGCCAGGCTGGATGAGGCTCTGAGCAACCTGATCTAGTTAAAGATGTCCCTGCTCACTGCAGGGGGGTGGGACGAGATGGCCTTTAGAGGTCCCTTCCAACCCAACACATTCTATGAGTCTATGATTCTAAGACCCACTAAGGCATCTCTCATGAGCCACTGAAACTGTGTTTTCTGTCCTCAAAGCACATCAATTTATAGAGAGAAGCATCAAAAAGCATAATATACCTGCAGTAAAGCGAAGATGTTTTCTTCGGCAAGAAAATATTAGCAGGCGTTTATGTAGCTTGCTTCCTTCCACAGTATGCTTTGTGACGTCAAGCTGTCAGGTGGTTACAAAACCTGAGAAAAATTCAGACCATCGGAGACCTGCTGTCTCTTCTACCGGCAGCACTGTTGGTGTGTGACAGGAGCGCTCGATTCCGTTGTTTTCCTGGAATAGCAAGGCTCAGTTGTTTGCTTCAAGGTTCTGCATAAGTAACGATGTAGAACATTTATTTTTTTTAAAAAAGGAATTTTCTGCGGATTAACATTTGAGCTTTTACTAGTTTTTGTTTCATACAGCGCTCCTTGCTTTTGTAGCTTGGATTTCTTATGAACCTTGAAAAAAGAATTATAAATTTATTATTGCATCTTCTATAGCGGAAATATGTTCCTTATATAAATCTTGATATATTTTACAGTTTGTTAGACTTGTCTTTCGCGTAGATCCCATGAGACTTTCAGAAATACCCCAGAAAGGCCCCAGAAATGGGCCTTTCACATCAAAACATTCCCACTTTATACACTTAAACAACAGACCAAATGCAGCACTGTCTGATTCCCAAAACAGATGACTCGAACGTTGCTTGTAGAGATAATTAAGTCACAGAAACTCTTTGGCAGAACTACCTTGAATTAAACACGCGCCGTCTCTAGCTGTACCTGTGTTGGCAGTACGCGTTCTTTTCTATTGCATGTTATTTTGTGAGCCTGGTTTCCCAAGAGAATAAGGATTACACACAAATGTCTTTGTCGTTTCTTACTCTAAGGACTTTTAAACCTATTGGTCAAGTTCTGCAAAACTCGGTTTTTAGAGGCCTCCTGCATTGGTGCAGGTTTCGTGTGGCTGAGTGGACGATGTGGAGGTGACGAACGCTCCTTCCTCCTCCCCGCCAAGGGAAAACCTCCAGCGCTCTTGGAACGACGTGCTTAGCACTGGGGATTCAAACAGAAAAGGTCAGGAAAATAGGTGTCCAAATAAAATAGAGCTCAAAACACAGGGCGAATATATAGTTCAGTCTTCTCTGGGAATTCTCTGAGGAATGTCTCATTTCCCTGTACGCAGAGGAAAACTGAAAAGCCACACATTTCATTGTCTCCGGTGAATGAAACGCCTCCTTTCGCTCTGCAACTGTCAGCCTCTCCCCTTCTCCAACAATTAGGCAATATTTCCTAGAGGGTGTAATGTTTGCTGAAGGTATTTGCAGTGCCAGTAGGTTGCGACACCACCGTGTCCTCCCACTCCGGGCTGTTCCCAGTATGACCAGAGAGAGAAGGCTGGGCGGGTTGGCCGGGAGAGGTAATCCAGGAAGGCTGAAGGTAAGGCAAGGTCAGGATCCCGACCGGCGCTGCGTGAGCACTGGAGCTAATCAGAGCCATTGTGCACCGACAGGAAAATAGGGAGAACGTTCCTGAAGGTCACCGTGACCGCCGGGGAGGAGTGCCAGGGTATTCACACGGCCTTGGCACGTCCACCTTGGGAGGACGCAAGGGCCAACCCAGAGAGAGATTGAAGCGAAGCCAAATTCCAACTTCCATCAACTTTTCTCATGCCTTTTGGGTGGGGTGGGGAGTTACCACGCAAGAAAACACAGGTTTGCTGCTGGGTTTTCATTCTTCTGCCCTTGTAGTTTTAATTGTGATGCCCCTGGGAGGGGTTCTCTCTCCTCAGGGAGCAGATTTCAGCATCTCAGGTGCTGCTGGCAGATGGGGCCGAAGTTTTCTGGGTAGGCCAATAATTCAACTGTTTTGCCTGCAGTTGGAACCGTCAAAGCCTGGCAGTAAATGCTGACTTTTCCAAGCTTTATCTTCTGATGTTAACCCTGGAAACGACCTACTCTCTGTGCATATCCAGCTGAGGTCACAAAAAAAACCACTTTATTTTTTTGCTCCTGCATCTGAAGGACAGAAAATACATAGAGAGAGGAATTTAGGTCTGCATAAATAAGCCTTTCTATCTTTAGATTTTTGACTGGGGCTTCCTAAGTGTCAAAATCCTTTATTATAGCTAGTTCCCCTTCCCTTCCCACAATTAATCCCTGGGTTATTATTGGCTCAGCTCACCAGTAGCTGCAGCTTAGTGACACAATAAAACTATTCAAGGGATTCGATAACCAGTTATAGGCAGTCTTCTAAGAGAAATCGCCGTATTTGGCAGTTATCTCACACTATCATTACCTTATTCCCCCTTTTAAAAATATGTTTGACTTTATGCTTTTTCTCTAAATCAGTGTCTTTTTGTATCAGTGTGAGCTGATAGTGTCACCACTGCCTTCTTCAGTGGCTATAGGTGAGTTTGCAGGTGTGCTTTTGCTCACATCTGGCAGGCAATTTCCACCGAAACACCCTGATCACTGCTCCTCAGGGTGCTTTGGCTCAGCTCTTGGGTGCCCTCTGAGCTCACAGACTAGATTCTGTTGGGACGGAGCTGAACTAGGGAAGGCACACACCCTGTCCCACCAGAAATGGGGGGCACTGGAGATCTGGTGTCCACAGCGCACACGTTATGGAAAAGGTGTCCTCCCTCTCTCTACAGATCCACTTCTATTGAACAGATGTATTTGCTGGGGCAGACCTCACCCTGGCATGGAGCAGCTTTGGTGGGGTCCTGAGGGCTGCTGCAGCAGCTGCCTTCGGCCTCTGAGTTGCTCTTCAGAACATTGCAGAAGGAATTGCCTCTGTTCAGTAAAGAAACAGAAGGACTTATAAGGATTTAGGATGCTAATTTTGCCCTGTTACCAGTTTTCACGATTTGATTATAGATGCCCCATCCCTGGAGGGGTTCAAGGCCAGGCTGGACGGGGCTCTGAGCAACCTGGTCTAGCGGGAGGTGTCCCTGCCCATGGCGGGGGGGAGTGGGAAAATACATGATCTTTAAGGTCCCTTCCAACCCAAACCATTCTATGATTCTATGATTAATCTGCCAAATTTAACAGTGCACCCTGCACTGGACCAACTCCAGTACTCAGCATTAACCAAGCCCAACAAAGTACTGAGCTATGCAAACTCTGCCTCAGAAAAGAAAATTACATTATAGACAAAAATCTATATTTTCATGTCTTTAACCTGTTGGCCTATTGGTGATTGTGCCCTGGAGAGAATGAAACCAGACTCTGTGGTTTGCTCCTCGGAGCCGGTGGGAAGGGTGCCTGCAGCAGAGGTGATGCCTGACCTTGAGAAGACTTGAGGAAAGCCACAGGAGAGGGAGCAAAACCATGTCAGCCAGCAGACACTCGGAGAACCGAACTGGTTTTCCTGTTTTTCTGTTACGCAATCCTACTCGGATCCCCACAGGCCACTTTGCTCAGCAGCCCTCCTCTAAACGCTGCCATTGGCTGGCTTTATCTGAAAGCACACACATTTGTGGAAATCCCATGGCATTTTTCACACCAGAAGCCCTTGTGTGATTACCAACAGCAGCCAGGCAGCAGTTGCCAGGGCATCAGCCCGTGTTTATAGCGCTGAAGCCTCTCCGAGCCTCCCGGACAGCCACAACGCGATCTTGGTATCTATAAAGCAGAAAGAGCCCGGGTTTCTGAGCCTCCACTTGCTGGTGCGAATCCACCGTGCTTCAGCCGATGAAATAAGGCAACCTGTGCTTTTCCAGAACGAAACCTGCTCCATCGCGGGATGCCGGGTTTCTTTAGAAGCTGTTTATGGCCCAACTAGAAGTCAAGTGCAAGTTCTCCAAACCGCAGGCAAGGCAGGGAGCAGTCAAAGCTCTGCCAAAGTATTTAGAAGCTGCTGAGCGAAGGTTAGAATTTCCATTTCTTTTTTTTAGCTTAAGATACGGTTTTAGCCCCCGAAAGAAGGGGCTAAAAGGCAAGAAGTTGTGGTCATACAGAATGCCTCTCATCTCCGAGGAGATATGGTACAGAGTGATTTTTTTCGGTAAAATGCTGAAGTGATTTTGTGTTATCTAATGACAGCAGTCACGATTTATAAGCTAACCAGCTATTTGCATGTATATTATGATATTTGGAGTTAATGTCACAGGCCCTTTTCCAGACATGGCCTGCCAAATCCTCTGAGATCTCATCAGATCACCAAAACCGGGCAACCCGCTGTCATCAGATACACTTTGGTAAAAACACTGCGCTGTTTTGTTGAGTTGTTGCAGAACAACTACCGCTCCAGACAAACAAGATGATGCCTAAAATGTTATTCTTTGATATAAAAGGCTTTACATACATTCTGCATACGGCAGCCCCATCACTATTATCGCCAGGCATCAGTGTTTGTATTGGTACCTGTTAGTGAGATGGTGTTACAGAGACACATCACCAGACAGACATAAGGAGGAGGATTTTCACTTACTGCAGACTTTTCTTTCTGCTGTTTTAAAATCCTTTTACTTTGCCAGGAGAGTGCGTAAGACAACCTCCACACAACTTGGTATGGGATGCAAAGGCGCACACAGGCTGCGAGGCCACCGGGTGTGTTAATTCCTCACAAGCGGTTACTGGCTCAGCTTGAGTCCTTCAGCCTCACGGGACAGTGACGTGTAAGTGCTCAGCAATATGGGAAGAGAAACCTCTGAGAAGCATTTATCCTAAAATGAAGCTACAGGAAGAGGCTGGGATAAGAAACAAGCAAACAGTAGAACGCCAGCAGAATGGAAGAGCTGCTTTTGCCTGAGAGGAAGATTTCTGCTTTTGATGTTCATGGCAGGGACAACTGGAAGAGGAACACAAACCTAAGTATCTCCTCAGCGTGATGAGGACTTTTCTATGTGTTTTTCAATCACACGCTTGAGCCTCTCTCCTTTCCTGAGCTGTGCATTCTGAGTGCGGGAGAAAGCACCGCAAGATTCCTTCCTGCAGCCAGAGTAGCAAATGCAAACCCACCTGGATGTCAAACACCACTCAGGATTCCTGGTCCCCAATGCTCACGTTGCCTCCACCCAGAGCTGCCTCCGCTCCGGGCGCTGTGCTGGAGCCATGACCCCAGCCTACAATTAACAAATCCCCACTTTAAAAACTCTCGTCGGCTCTTTTCCTCTCAGGATGCCTCCTGGCCTGGGGGCAAGGGTGCTGTTAGAGGAAAAGCTTCTTATTCCCTGTCACTCTTCAGGGATCACCTTCATCTTACGCTCTGGCAAAAGCCCTCTGCCAGACTCTTCTGGGTGGCAGCTGCTGTGCATTATGCCAACCCCCACTCCCTACCTCCCACCGCAGTCTCAAAGAACCCTTTTTTCCCCTCTAATTCCCCTCGCGGCTTTGCCAGACTGAGGTTTAGAGAAAGGCAGGTGTCCTGAGGTTCCACAACACCTGCCCTTCTCTAAACCTCAGGGGTTTTTGAGACGACTTAAGATGTCATCTCATGGGCAACTGCAGGGGTCTTTGGCCTCCAGCTGAAAATAAAACCCCATGTGAACAGAGTTGAACAGCCAGGCTTTGACTGGAGACAAAACGAGAATTCCAGCCCCACCCAGGGGCAATGACGCAATTATCACTCAGGCTTGCAGACGGGAACTGGCACTGTAATGTTTGGGACACAGCCACAGCGAGTCGGTGACACTGGCACACGTGTCTGCCTTCCCTGCCTACCCACGCCAACAAACCACCTGGGGAGGACAGTCTTTAACAGGAAATATCCTCTAAATATATCTAACTGTAGAGTCAGTAGTTCAATATTATAATTTAGCTTGTTGCAGTATATCTTCCTACATAAGAACACTTACAGTAACTAGCACTTTCGCATTTGTCCTGCTTACGGACTTTAAACCACACGGTACGTATGCTCCATTTATGTGGTGTTCTTAGATTATTTGTTACTTTTGCTTGTAAATAAAAGTAGCAAATATATATTTCCCTCTCTAATTCTAGCTGATGTTTCAGTTGCCCTGTGCTTTCTAAGGTAAGCATCCTTCACAGAATCACAGAACAGTAGGGTTGGAAGGGACCTCTGGAGATCACCCAGTCCAACCCCCTGCCAGAGCAGGGTCACCCACGGCAGGTGGCACAGGAACGCGTCCAGGCGGGTTTGGAATGTCTCCAGAGACGGAGACTCCACCACCTCTCTGGGCAGCCTGTGCCAGGGCTCTGCCACCCTCACAGGAAAGAAGTTCCTCCTCATGTTGAGATGGAACTTCCTATGGTCGAGTTTGTGCCCGTTACCCCTTGTCCTGTCGCCGGGCTCCGAGAGGTAACAGGCACAAACTTCCTACAAAACAGTTGCAGCCTTGACTCAGAACAAATCCTTTTTTCACAACTGACTGTCCCAAGCATGAAACTTGCTAAAAACATTCTGCCCATGTCCGACAACTACCCGGCGTTATGGTTTTTGTCTCCAGATAAAATATCTCATTTGTTGTTTTCATATCCATTGCAAAGACAAAAAATGGGTCTCGGCTTCCAAGCCTCCTGAAAAGAAGCTTGTCTTTTATCCCAGGGCTGAACAACTGGAGCCTGAAGATGCCATAGACAAAGAATACCAGCATATCTGAGAACAACTCTTGGACTCTGCTCCACCACGAGCAGCAGACTTAGGAAAAGCACCTGAATTTATTTACAAGGCAACCCAAGAGCTACACTGAGTGTTATCGATGGGAAGGAAGCAGAAAGAGCACAAAGATTAGATACAGAAGCACATGGAACCCAGCACAGTCCCCAGGAGCTTATCACTAGAGACCACCAAGAAGAAGCTATAGAGGGAAAGTAGAGCCTGTGTATTTCCAGCTAAACAACTAAGTCAAAATACAGATTCTGAAGAAATGAAAGAACTGCAGAAAACGGCGAAAAATGGCATGTACAATCAACAGAGGAAATGATGACAAAGAGAAAAATACATCTTACAGACTGTCCCAGAGCATTCCTGACTCAGGCAAAGTGGCTGACGATGGTCTCTCCCTTTGCAGGCTTGGCTGCAATGGCCTTTGTGCCAACCGGGAGGAAAAAGAACATCAAATCCACAATGCGAGGAAGTAACCAACAACGGGCTGGATCCTTAGCAGCTGACAGAGGTGAATCTTGTATCCTCGTTTTTTAGCTATTAACTGTGCCAAGTCCTATGAGCGGGTTTTCAGCTGATGCCAGTATCAAGGGATTTGTATCTTCTTATACCTGCCAAAGTGCTGGCCCCTCGCTTATATAAAATTACGGACACATTGCACATAATTTACACCATTTTCATTTAAACCCTGTGAAAATACCAGACCATCCCTTTGCTTCTAAAATAATTCAAGACAGAAATTATCGATATTGGCTGACAAATACCTAGTGAAATGAATATATTTTACACTAACATTTGAAGTGTTTTGTTGAAGACACGAAGAAAAATGCAAGCAGTTTCTCCGCAAATAGACCGTTACATTTTAATGGAAGAGATAATTTGGCTGAAATGCCACAAACCTCTCAATGACAAAACGAACAGATTATTTTTCTGATGTATTTGTTGTTGAACTCAGCTCTGTGTACTGGCAGCAAAAAATACATTCATTTGTTTCACATGAAAACCTTTTTAATACAGAGGTAACCTTTAGGGCAATGCTTGTCTTTAGAAAGATGATTAGATCATTTCGCTTTCTTAAATGAAAATTTCAGCTAGATTTAAACGCTGGATTCGAGAGAAATCAGTCAGTGACTATTCTGTTAAACCTTCCTTTACGTGGAAAAGGGAAAAAAAGAAGTTCTGTGTTCTGAAGTCTGTTTTTTTTTTATTTTTGGTAGGAAATGACACAAAGCAGGCTGCATCTCCCTGCCAGCGTGTTTAGCCCCGTGTGCGCTGAAAGCAGAGCTGAGATTAGATAGGGGCTTCTTACACAGACACCGCCAACGCACCAGTCCCAAAGAAATTAATGAGCCGAATTCAAAATTGTCTCAAGCAATGCAATTTGCTGGCTGCTCCCGGTGCGAAGACGATCTCTGTGTGGGCTTTCTGGAAGGGAATCATACTGTTTAATTTCATGCTGCTAGTTTACGCGAGGAGTTAGAAGCCTCTTTCCCCAGGGCCTCTCCCTCCCCTCCCCTCCCAAAATGACTTTTGGGCATTTGTTTTTCACAGGACAACGTGGAACAGAGTTCAGATGCACAAACTCAGCCTCCGAAATATCCCCTCCTGGCTGCTGATCGGCTCTGCGAGCCAAGCCACCCTGCCTGTTCTTTCCCAAGAGCTCAAGTCCCAACAAGCGTCTAATCCCACCTCTGATGATAAACAAGTGAAAAGGCCTGAAATTTATGCAATCAGGCAACGGGAATAACCCCCCCCCCAGCCCCCGCATCCCTGTTTCTCCTTGCCTCTTTAATAATTAGCCACGTAAGGATGCAAACCACGCAAACAAATGAAGACTGAGGGGGCTCACGCTTAAATAATACATGTCGAAAGATGCCATGAAATGAAGGTTCATCTTTAATACTGGGAGATTCCATAATTAGACAGAAAAGAAGATAAAAGGCTCCCACCCCCTGGGTCTCTGTATAAAGATTAGAGAGGGAGAGACAAGTATGTCTTCAGACTAATGGAAGAATATCTTACCAGCACTTCAATCATCGCAGGATATTTCTTGTGTCCATGTCTCGGGATAAATGGGACTGCTTAGAATTAGTTAATCTCTTAGCAATCCAGGCACGGAGGGAGGTGATACAAGAGTCAAAAGCTCTGGCAGAAGGTATGAATGAGCAATTACATGTTAAAAATAGATAAATAAATATTTACATTCCCATATCAAAGATTAACGAGAGCAGCAGTATAGCACCCCGTGCTAAGGCAGAGGAGAGACATCAGCCTCCCTCGTGGGAGATACCAGTAGCCGGAGGGGTAGCACCGCTTTGCGGCACAACCTTTTCAGAAAACACACCGGCTCTAGGGAAGAGTTGAGCTGTGTCGCACTTTTCTGCGCGTCTTTCAATTTGCCTGACGCTTTTGCATAATGCATTAACTCTGTCTTCCAGCTACTTTCGGTCTGTTCCACTGAGTGGCAAATGACAGTCTCTTCCGCAGGAAGAACCGAATTATGTTATGTTTTCGCATGGTTTTGGTGCCGTGGTGGCAAAATGAGATGGCGGCCAAGACGCCAGGCACCGCTCTCTACCGGAGTCTCCTCCCCATTGCAGCCATCCCACCGTCCCACAAGGAGCGAGCGCGGTCTCGGCTCTGCACAACCAGTAACGGGCAGCTTGAAATTCACTGTGGAAAAAGCTCATTTCAGTGGGTTATGCGACACCGCCAAGGCAGCGTTCTCCACCACGGACGTTTTGCCCTGGCTTGTTCAAACTGGTTGTTTAGTATGGTGGGTTTTTTTGGTTTGTTTTGGTTTTAAGGAGGAAATTCAAGGCAGCAGTCCAGGGGTTAGCACTGATAATGCTGCAGTTTGTAACAACGCTGAGGCTTTTGCTGCCAGAACCCTTTGGTGCCAAGTACTACCTGAAGCAGAAATTTAAAGCAAGTCCCGCCTCAGTTTGCAATGTGTTAGCTTTATTCCAAAGCACACGGACCCAGGTGTGGGAGCCTGCTGGGAAATCCAATAACCGTGGGCACACAGTTCACCGTGGACTGCACCTGTGTTCATAGGTGGAGTGCAGCGAAGACGTAAAACAAGGGCTTGTAAAATGAGAGATAACAACGTCCAATACCTTCGCTCCGCTTCAGTCAAAAGAGTTTTGTCATTGAGATGGAAGGTTTTACTCATGTGATCACTATAACAAATAACGATAAAGGAACAGTCCAAAGACTAGAGACTTGTCATCTGCTTGCTTCCTGCTCCCTCCTTCCCTGTTCCCAGTGGGAACAGAACCAGGACAGAGTGGACTTTTTCTTCTATTCACAGGCACTTTATTGTTCCCAAAAGTTCTGTGCGTAGCCAAGCTGAAGAGAAACCAGTGGCATAGTTTCTCAGCCCCTGGTAATATTAAGATTTGTATGTTTTCCATAGGTTTGGAGCCAGTGATTTGGGTATCAATACCCCAAATGTTAGTTAAATAAGTAGTCAGGAGCGCTTAATACCTACTACCAGGTTACATTAGCAATAATGTCTGAATTGTTTAAAGACAATGCCCCTAGTGATGGCTATAAAACCAACTGAAGCGGTCCCTTACCTTTCTTCTGTAACAGCTGTCTTTCTAGATGTGGATTTTATGGCGAAGATCCCGGATCATCTGAAGTTTCTCAATTTCCAATTTTACAGGTACTTCTCCCGACTCTGAAGTGGAGCTTGACAAAGCCAAGTCTAATGAGAACAGAACGCAGGGTAAGGCATGCCCTCAAGAAAAACAGCCAGAAGAAGAGATACCAAAAGTACCGATGGGACCAGGACCATATTTTTATATCAGTGGATCTAATGGAGCTGGGCTGTAAGTAGGTCCTTTTACCGGACTCGTATGAACAGCAGTGTGACCACATACGAAGTCATGCAATGTTATCCATTGGCCTTAAATAATTTTCCTTTGATTTGCTGTCTTTTTGGAGGGGTACACCTGGGGAACCATTTAAAGACAATTCAAAAAGAAAGTATTGACTGGAAGGCCACCCGTGGTAAAGTAGCTAACTACTCTGTCTTTGCAAAGAATGAGATACTTGTGTTTGTTTAATGAAAGTTTCTCTGTCGGGACTGTTCAGAAATCACTTAGCTACACCATATAGCAAATCTGCTCGCACCACCCCTAGAGCTAGGATCCACTGTTGTTGAATAACATTCTGTTGTGCTAAATGTAAAACAAGCGAAAAATAAGAAGAGATTTCTGCCCAGGAAAAACTGTCAGATCAGAAGTTCCATTCGTTCCTTTCTGAGTTCTTTCCAGCATATCGGCATTCTTCTCTAGATGTTGTCACCAGAATCTCTGCTGCAAACAGCACTTTCCTTGCTATGTTTCCATAGTTTTGTCTACAAACAGCTTTTCCTCTCGCTACTTGTCATCTCTCCCTAAACTCCTCCGCAGAGAGGCTCCTTATTAAGACTAGACCCTGAACATTTCTATTCCATGGGTACCAGTTGCATCCTAATTGGACAAACCCTGCTGAAACGGTACACGTTCTCAGCAGAGCTGCTGAATCACAATGTTCTTCGCATCCTCAGTTACTCCCCAGCCACCCTCTCGGGTTCAGACCAGCAGGTCCACCGGCAGCCATCCTAATTAGTGCTTCCCACTTTATCCCCCATCCAGGGCCTTCTGGGCATGTTAGGTCAGGCTCCCAGAGAAAATTATTAGGAGTTCAAGGGATATGCGCTAAGCATTTGTTAATAGAAGGGAGGCTACTTCGCTATTTTGTTTTCCATGTGCAGTGTGAGCATCTATTGCCAGAGCAGAGGCTGGCAGCGTATCTATGACAACAGAAGAGAGGATTATGCACTCAAATGGTGTGAAATCAAGTGCCGAGAGACCTATTACCATTTCAAAGAAGGTAGAGGTGCCTGTGGGCCTTGGGTGGGAGAGGGGAGTGGGAAAAACTTGAGAATGCTGGACTTTTAACTCCCAGGGCTGAGGAAGTCGCCTAGGGGTAGGAGAAACAGGTAACCTCAACTCCTTGGGAGACCTCAGAGGGGAGGGATATCAGAGCTGGATTGCCGTGGTGATTAAAGAAAGGGGTTTAGACATGAAAACAGCTTTGGGAGAAAAGATACCATCGAAATGAACTAAGTACAGTAAAACGAGCAGTGTGGAGATTTAAACACAAACCATCACAAACACTTTTGAAAGGTGGTCCTCCCTCTTTGAGCAGAGGCTGCAGTAGGATGGACAGAGGGCTGTAGCACAGGACCAGCACCCAGCCTGCTCTGGCATCTCTCGAGCACTACGGAGGGTGCCCCGCACTTAGAGACGCTCCCACAGTGGAGGTGGGGAGAGGAGAAGGGGAAGGAAGGGTGCACCTGGAGACAGAAATCGAGTAAGCTCAAGATGGGTCACCCCACACATCCCAGGCCCAGCTGTCTCCATCTAGGGAGAACAGAGTCACTAAAAGCCAAACTACTCCATGGTATTAGCCAGCAACTTTTGGAATTGCGCTCTACCCTTCATCTCATCAGTACATCCTGACTTCTCAGGGCCCAGCTTTCCCACCAGAAAAGCATACAACCAAGGACTCCCAGAGCAATGCCTCTGGCTGCCACCCTTGGAGTGGTACAACTCCCAGAGCACAGCCCCTGGGGCCATTCTTTTACTTCTGGGAGGTGGTCAAGACCTGTGCCCTGGCAAGCCTGAGCACCATGGCACAGAGCTGCTGGCTTTCCCGTGTCAGGGGAATGTGTTATCTCTTCCCTACCAGCCTCCTTTCCCCTCCCGCCAGCTCTGATGGCAATGCGGTGGCTGTTTCTGCCAGGCTGCACCATTTACAGCCGTGCAGATGTATTTCAATGCGATCCTGCAGCTGGAATGGTGTGAGGGCAGTGGCACCTTTGGAGCAGGCAAGGGATGCGCTAATTTATGAAGCCCCATCAGGTCGGTCTGCTCCGCTACAAGGTCGGACAGAAACACATTTACAGCACGTGATTTCACTGCTCTGTGAGTTGTCACCAGAGCCTTAAAGCAAATTGGTGACAGTCAGCAGTGACAAAGTCAGCTTCATCCTGCAGATTCTGCTGCACGGGACAACGAGGGCAAGCTGCTTTTTTTTTTTTCTTTCTCACCCAGGTGAACAGCTTCTCTATCAGATTCCCAACAACGGAGTGCTGACCAGTAAGATAGGGCTTTTATGCTGCCTGAGAGAGCAAGAGCGAGTGATGAAAAAGATCAGTAGGAGCTCTAATTCCAAGTAAGAACTCTCACCTTTGAGCCTTGACCAGAAACATGCCAACAGAAAGTGAGAGCACATAAACAACGGACCGGTTTCTTCTGGACGCGTAACAGTACATGACACAAAGTATTGGGGTTTTACTTCTTTCTTATCTTCTAGAAAAATCACTTTTTTTTCCCAGAAGTACATACATCAAAGACAGAATTTCTTCCTTTTCTGTGTCTGGAGTTGTAGGAGTGCCAGGTCCCCCAAAGACCATAGTCATAGTAATTCCCCTATTTTGGGTACATCGTCCTACTGGAAAGGCCACAATTTCTTGTACCGCAGACACTGTAAATATAAGAGAAGTTTATTGCTATTTCTGCTCCTATATTTTTAACCAACCAAAAAACCAAATGGCAATCCTCTACCGTGGTTACCTGCAGCCATCTCAACTGGTTTTCAAAAAAGTGAGCATATGAAGAATGTCTTAAGGCTAACACATACTCTCGAAAGCTTATGGAATTATGTAGCTCAGCAAAAAGCTACAACAAACACACAACTGTCTACAAGCAGGAAAAAAAGAGGCACTCCTTAAGTTTCTACTTGCACCCATCCTTTCTGAAAGTAACAGAGGAATGAATGTGTTGGATGGGGTTTTCAACTTGTATTTGATTCTCCCATAGGTTCCTGAAGATGGAAGAATTCTTCCCAGAATCTTTTCGCCTGGACTTAGAAGATGAGAAAAATGCCTTTTTTGAGCTTTGCAAAGGTAAATTGTCTTAATCATGGTGGCAACCAATTTAAATAGCTATATGATCCTCTAAAATGTTCACAGAAGTATACATAGTAAAAGTAATTGATATCTACATGCACGTGTATTTATATACATACACAGTCGTTCAAGTGAGCAGTTTTCAGAGCCCACTAATGGGCACATCGGCGTTTCATAGCACACAAATTACCGTAATGGACTCAATTCTCTCTGCAGAAGAACAGATTTGGATCTGCAAACCGAGTTGCTCTAACCAAGGGCGAGGAATTTTCCTGCTTAAAAATCCAGCTTCCATCAACACGCTTCAAGCCAAGCTCCAGTGCACTGAGGAACACCTCCTCAATAAGAGGGTGCCACACAAGGCTCCCAGGGCAAGGATAGTGCAAAGGTAGAGACTGAAGCCTGGGAATTCACGTGTGAGTGATGTGCTTGATGAAGAACACTGGGCTCAGCGAGCTGACTTGTTCCCATAGGTATTTAATGTGGTTGCACTACATCTCATCAACCTATGAGATTTCATTTTGGGGGAGGGAGGCTATTTCTCTGGTTAGTCTGTCTTGCATCCACACTTCGGTCCTTTCAAAGTAGATCTTTGTCATCAGAAAGATTTACGTTTCCCTTTGTCTGGAAATTTAAGAATGACTTCAAAAGGCCAGATGCTGCAGTTCTGTACATGAATGCTAGACAAAAAGCCTTGTACAAAGCAATTCAAATCAGATATTATCCCAGCTTCTTATACAAAGCTGGCATTTTACAAATTGTACAGCTACAATATCTGTTCCATGCAATCTAGTAAAGCCTCCCAAATATCTTCTTAACTCTGCCTCAATGCTGCAAAAGTCTAAACCTCAGTCAACAGGCAGTGGCTAAAAGTCACTAAAATTTTGGGTTAGGGTTGTTTTAGTTTTTTATTCCTTTCATGAATAAAAGAACCACGAAAGTTCTTTGTAGAATACATACCCTTCTCAGCCACTGCTAGAACATTTTGTAGAGTAGCAGAACAGCAGAAAGAGGAAGGGAAAAATAAGGCAGTAAAAGCCATGAGAACGGTTTCAGCCACTGGACATTACTTGCTTACTCTTACACAACTCACTTGACTTCCCTTCGCCCCAGTGGCCCTCCCTCAATTGAGGAATGGATTACAATTAAATCACTTCAGTGCTTTGAGATGAGTGAATAAAAAGAGAGACATGCAAAACAGATGTTTTCATTATTCATCCTAGGAGCTGCAGCTCCCAGATGCCTTTGATGCTGCCTTTGGTGTGCACAGCCAGGCACGCGGGGCACTTTGAGGTGCCCATACACGCATGGCACTGCCTGGCATTGTCATGATGTGCTAGCAATTACAATGCCATACGCTCCTGACAACGCTGTAGTATTGGCATAGCAAAAGCACATTTTGCCATGTAGTGATCACTGCATGGACCTCTTGGAGCAGGTCCAAAGGAGGCCACAAGGATGATCAGAGGGCTGGAGTCCCTCTGCTGTGAGGACAGGCTGAGAGAGTTGGGGGTGTTCAGCCCGGAGAAGAGAAGGCTCCAGGGAGATCTTAGAGCCCCTTCCAGTCCCTATAGGGGGCCTACAGGAAGGATGGGGAGGGACTCTGGATCAGGGAGTGTAATGACAGGACGAGGGGTAACAATTTCAAACTGAAGGAGGGAAGATTTAGATTGGATATTAGGAAGAAGTTCTTTACTGTGAGGGTGGTGAGGCACTGGAACAGGTTGCCCAGAGAGGTGGTGGCTGCCCCATCCCTGGAGGTGTTCAAGGCCAGGTTGGATGGGGCTTGGAGCAACCTGGTCTGGTGGGAGGTGTCCCTGCCCAGGGCAGGGGGGTGGAACTAGATGACCTTTAAGGTCCCTTCCAACCTGAACCATTCTGTGATTCTATCATTCTATGTCCTGGCAAAGTGGTGATACCAATTCCTCACGCTGACCTGGTGCCACCTCCCTGACACTCTGCTGTCGTGGCTTGGCGTCTTTGCTTTGCAAGAGAACACAGTGACCTTCCCAAGAGCTGCCCTAGCCAAAGCAAGCAATATTCTCTGCTTACATTCATCCAAACATTTCTTTTCATCACGAAGGGATGGTTGGCCTCATTGAGACGGGTAAGAGAGATTTGTAAAATGGTAAACTGGAATGACGATCTTAAAAGCTTCCAGGAATAGAATGGACTGTGTTTATGCAGCAGCCAGTATACAGAGCAAAACAACTGCCTGACAAAATTAGACCAAGGGACTTCGTTAGACCAATTCTTTGACATGGACAAGCAGCAGTGCCAGGGGAAGAAGTGGTTGGACCCTATCTTAGATCTCACCTTGATTTCTAGTAGAATGGCCTATGCTCTGCAGAATGAGGCTCCATATTCCTTTGAAAATGGTTGTTAGCATTGATTGTTTTAACAGCATATCCTCGTTATTTATGTAGACATCCAGCAACCTTTGATGATAAAGGGAAACAATTCCCAGATTACATCACTCTGGCAATAAAAGCAATGGTGCTGTATGAAGGGCTCTTTGTGTTCAGACATAAACTTTGTATATTCTCCAGTAAATATTAGTAAATCTTTAATTACCTCCCGCTCCCAAGACTCATAACTTCTTTTCCTCCTGAAAGGAGCTATTCTTGGCATTTCTAACCTCTCCTAGGAGCGCCCTCTGCTGCCATTCACCTTAAAACCAGTGCTGAGAATGGGACAAACAGATGAGTTCTGTTGGTGAGAAATGAACTGGCTTTTGTGTGAGCTTGGAATTGCCATGTCTTATGGCTACTTCTTGGTGACGCGTGTTGAAATACTGCTCTGACAGGTATATTCAGCAGCCTCTGCTCCTAGAAGGGAAGAAGTTTGATGTTCGGTCTTACCTCCTCATTGCCTGCACAGTGCCCTACGTGTTATTTTTCGCCCAGGGTTATGTCCGGTTGACCTGTGTCAATTATGATGCTGCTTCTGAAGATCTGACCGTCCATCTGACCAATCAGGTACATTAAGCGCACTTAGTTCAGAAGAAAGGGAGGCTGTGGTTAACAGAGATGGGAAGCAAAAAAAGACTTTAGAAAGGCTAAAAATAAATGCCTCGTGCAAGGAAAATCCATGCCCCCAGGAAAGGGAGGGGGGCTCATGGCAACAGGAGTTAATAGACGCAGTACCGGATCAGGTTCCATTCTCTGCCATGGACCAGTTCTCTGCTTAACCTGACAATTTTTTTCCCTGGATCTCTTTTTCCTGCCGTTATTCTCTCATGTATCTGCAGACCGTAAGCTTCTTCGTGCAAGAAGCCTTTGATTGCAGCTACCTAGCACAAAGGAGCCTTAATCTTGGCAAAGGATTTTGTGCTTAAACACAATAATCATAATGATGTAAGATGCAGATGTGTTCTTCAAGAGCCATCATTCCTAAATCTCCATCTTTGCTTGTCTTGCTTCTCAAATGAGAGCTATAACAGAACAAGACTGCTCAGGCTTGTACCCCCGTACATCTTTTATCATACAAAATGGAAGCCTGCCTTGCTCAGATCTCCCCGCGGTTTTGCTTCAAACGAGGCCCTTCTGTAGTTAGAACTGGCCCTGATGAAAGAGAATTAAAAGAATGAGAAGGAAGAAAGCAGTTTGCTTTTAAAGCCCTTCTCTCCTCCCAGTGTCACGCTGTGCTCTGAGAACGAGCAAAATACACGTTCGAGAGGTATCAGACAAGCCCACTTCAGTTGGAGTTTTACGGTTCCTCTGGAAGTGCAGTTCAGGACAGCAGATTACAGCTGCTTCCTGCAATATATGCTATTATCGCAATACATGCTATTATCACTACGCCACTTGTTTTCCTGGAATAGTTTGTTTGCTCAGCTAGAGAGCTAGCCACACGGGAATTCAGGTGTTCGGGTAGGATCCCATGGCACAAGTGATATTAAACAAAGGACAGGTGTTTATTAGCAGAACATAAATTACGTGGGTTCCTGCTGGGAGGAGGGAAACTAAATTTACAGGAGTGGCTGGTTGTTACCAGACTCCTTCAAATTACAGTTGATTCTGCTCTCGCTCCCTTCCTACCGTTTCATCCCACCTGGAATCAGCCATTCTCCTACTGTATTTCCAAAAGACAAGAGGCAGCAGAGGCAGCGTCACTAACCTCGCAGTGACCGTCCCAAAGATGGACCTGCAGCCCAGCCCAGCTGTTTCACAGGGAAAGGGGACTTGCCTAAGACTGAACAATACAAATACCCCATTATTGATAAACTCCAGCTGACATAGGGATTAATGAGACGGTGGAAGAGAGAAGCCCTCACCTTGGTTTCCTCTGGGGATACATCCATACACCTCTCCCAGATGTGGTCTCCCCTAGGAGAGGACCAGACACTGGAACTGGATTTAGTTCAAATATCATGACTATGATTTGAAAGCACCTCTCCCCGTCTGCCAGCCACTGGTCCAGATGTGTCATACACATACACACACACAGAGAAAACACCGCTTTGACAGTGACCTTGGGGAATTGTCTCTCCAAGGGCCACGCGTGTCAGGCACTCTTCTGCCGATGGCACTCTTGTACGATGGGAGTCAGCACATTTCCTCAGGTTTAGATCTGCTAGTGAGGGGCTCTATTCCCTCCACCTCTATAACTTGATCCTGGGGTTCTTCCCAACTCCAGATGCCTGGAACAACTGAGGGTGGCTGGATGTCTGCCATGCAAGCTGGTTCCCAGTTGCCCTTCGCTGCCAGAAATCTAATGCTCCCTTTGCTCTGTTCCCCACCTCTCAGCACATGCAGAAGAAGAACTCCCTGTACAGACAGCTGAAAGACGAGACGGTTTGGCGGATGGAGCACTTCAACAGCTACGTTAATGAGAAGTTCAGAAAAAACAACGGCCTCCCCGAAGACTGGGTTTTCACTGTGTTTACCGTAAGTGCAAGCAAGCGCATGGTGTGCTACTCTGCCTAATTAGGGGGACAGAAATAGGGAGAAACCCCGTCAGGTCACCGGAGCCCCCAGGGAAACATACACTGAGTGAGAAAGTGTTGATGGTCCCATGGTATCCATTTCTCTGCAGATGCTAAACATAGAAGTGAAGACACAGATTAACTTTAATAAAATGGGTAAACTGCTGACAAGGAGAGTGTGAATGTAAACGCTAGCTACAAAAATGCAATTATGGTCTTCACGTTCCTTGCCTAATGCTGTGGTCCTGCATTAAAAAATAAAGTACACATTAGAGAGCTCTCCAGCCTGACAGGTCTTAGTCTGAAAAGGGACTACACTTTCAGTGGTCTCATTCCTTGAGTCTCACCCCTTGGTCTCACCCTTCTCTTTCCATCTGATTTTGCCACATGAAAACCATGTCAGGGCCTTAGATCCTCTCTTATCATGGAGAAGAGATAAGAAGACTCAACTGGCCTGACTTCTTACCATCTTCCTGTCTCACTGAAGAAACAGAGAAGAAATTACCTGAGTCCCTGAGACTTCATTTCATCAGCCTGAGTCTTAAAATGCATCAGCTCTCTACATGACTTGCTGGCGTGAAAATGAAAAGGGCAGAGGACACAGCTTTCTCAGGTTAATTTTGGAAATGCTGTAGTTTAAAGTCAAATACAAAGAAAAATAAAAAGCTAAAAACTTTGTTAAAATGTATTTTTGTTTAGAAAAACAGCTCAGAAGCAGATCTAGTTGGGTTTGCCAAGCTTCTCAGGTGATCAGAAACTTTTCAGCCAGCTTTATCGTATCACTCTTCATGCAGAAATTCCCCACTGTGCATTCCAACTCCAAATTGAAGGAAACTTAGCATCACCTACTGCAAGTTGCTGTAGCTCACCAGCCTTCTTTAAAACACTATGTCCAGCACAGCTGTGAGGGGGTCGTAAGTCATCTCTGTCAGAAATGGTTGTGTTCAGCTCACATCTAGGTACCCCCATAGGAGTAAATGAAAGAACACCACTAAAAATTCTTCAGACAGCTCGTTCTGAGTAAGGGACAAGGGCCAAGATTCCTTCACACACCGCCACACTGAGTTCAAGAGGGGGTTTCAATCAACTCAAAGTGGACAGACATACGGTCTGCAAAATACAACATCGTCCCAAGTCTAGAGAGGAGCTCTGATGGAGGCAGGAGAAGAAAAAAAACATCCCTAAACCAAAAGGGCACCTATGACTTACAGTCACTCCCATGCCTTTGGCATTCACAACGACCAGTTACCACCGTTCCTGTCTTCTCTTTCAGAAAAGGATGCAGCAGATCATGTTGCAGTGCTTCCTGGCAGCCAAGCACAAACTGGATCGCAAACTGGGCTACTTTGATCTCATCGGCTGTGACTTTTTAATTGATGAAAACTTTAAGGTACAAACGCAATATTGTCAAATACCAAGTGTGATATTGGCCAGATGTCTGACGCCAGCAGTATAGCATGGTTGTCATAGGCTCTGGTGCTAGGAATTAGAGTACTCAGTCACTCAGGTATGAAGTGCAGGATTCAATGTTTTTCTCCAGTTCCATATTCCAGCATCAAGACATGGCACCTGCACTGCCTGAGCATTTACTGCACAGAGAAACCCTGGCATTAACAGCTCAGGATGGGAAGAAAAGTATTTACTGCAGCTGAAACTGTTCTGTGCAGAATTTTCACAGGGCAGTGGAGTTCGTAGTCAGAAGTATGGGAATTTTTATGCCCACGCAGTTTTTTCTTTCTCCACAAACCAAACATGCCAGATGATCAGCCAGCATAAATCAGTGTGTAATGACTTCAACATCACATGAAATATACTGATTTACGCTGGCTGAATAGCCATCAAAGGCAATGAAGAACCTGCCCTCACCGTGCTGAAGATCAGTCATTATCGATTCAGGCATCAGCATCAGCATCTCCACGTTCGCTGCAGGTTCACCATTTAGCAATAGGTCAGCCCAATGAGTCTATAAAATCTGCTAGAATTACAACTCAAACTTGTAAAGGGTGAACGAAACACAGGTAAGGAAAGCCAAGAGGAAAGGGAAAGGGAAATGGTAAACACAGCGACTGAGGTGGTTTCAATGCAGCACAGTCCTTCAAAACCACCTGGCCTGAACATAACAGAAAGCCATCTGGCAGATTCTGCTGTTGCTAAAGCAGAAAGGAACTCAAACATATTCCAGCCAAGGGCAGAGTGGGAACAGCAAACCCTATGAAAGAATGGAATTAATGTATGCAGCAGTGGGTACGGCACCCGGACAATAGGCTCCTTTGTACAGGAAGTCAATGGCAAGGGAGAGTAAATGGCAAAGACACAGAAACTGGGGCTTCTCAGATTTCAGCGGGAATTGTCTTTTGCAATGTCGGCATGCAAAGCCCTGGCTGTGTAAACTTTAAGTAGAATAGAAGATCCAATATCACTCTATTGTGGCAATTCCTACTTGGCTAGTTAAAAACTTCGGCATTTAAAGACCATTACATCCCCACGTATTTTACATATGGAGAGATAAACAAAATCTCTTTCTTGACAGGTATTATTTATAAGAATGATGAGGATTTCTGGACACTTAGTGGTGACAGAGTCAGTTGGAACATGGAGCTTCCCTTTGAGAGAGACTGATGTGGCAATTCAGGCATTTAGGATTGTCTATGTTTTCTTGCCCCTGCTGGGCAGCAACAAACCTACTTTTTTCTTAGTGCAGTGCTGCATTGAGAGACACCTGCACACTCCCCGCAGAGGCAGGACTGGCAGCTTCAACCCACAGTTAACACTGGTCAGGGCAGCAAACTCCCCGTTTTCTGTGGGAAATTAGACCAGAAATTACAATTCCTGGTCTGACGTCCTGTTTTCTCCACCTGTAATACACAACAGCTTTATTCTCCCTGTCATCCTATTTCACAATGCGTGTACAATCTGCTTTATACTGATTTAACACGGTCTTATACGTTCAGTCCTATAGCTTATCGTGCCTTTCCCTCTTCCTTAGTTGTCTGAGATATAAATGCCAGCATCATTCCTAGTAATTCTTGAAGGCCCTGCAGCATCCTGATTCAGTCTTTGGAAGGTGTTTTTTCCTGCCTCAGAGTTCTTAGAAGCACAGACTGTGAAAGCAGGGCGTGCTGAGAAACCACAGCTTTCTGTAGAGCTTTGCATATTCATATGTAAACTGAGAAAGGAATGAAGTACTTGAAGAGGAGAGGGAGCAAAAGTGACGGATGTGGTTTTGCTGTTGTTGGCTTTTTTCCTACTGTTTTCTGGAGCTTCCTTGTTGCTGCACTGTAAATGCTGAAGTCACCGCACAGCTTAGGACAGTGTCATTTAAATGCTCAAGGAACCTGTTTTCAGAAAGCATTGCATCAGCCGAGCAAAAGGCCTTCTCTCCAGAGGTATGCTGGGAAGACAGATGTGTACATTTTTTTAAAAGTCATAAAGGGATTCAGCTATCTACCAGTAGAGAACAGACTGAACATAGATAAGCCATTTGCCAATTTGTGGTGGATGTACATAAATGAAGATAACACTCAAATCCCCAGTTAAAGCAGGGACGGTTCCTTTGATTTGAGTGACACGGCTTTTCATTCACCTCGGGAGCAGGAGGTGCCACATGGATACTGTAAGATTTGGTTGTGCCCACTCCAGGTCACAATGATAAAAAAATCTGATAAAAGCTTGTTAAGACTGTGGAGAACAGAACGCTGCTGCCTTGGGCTGTGGTCTCCACTGTCGTTAAGCTGGTCTCTTTCTGGGTCAGCAACATCCGAGCAGCCCTTCCAGGGCTTGGTTTGTAACTGTGTGTGTGGCTTCAGTCACATTTTCTTCCTATTTCTGACTGATATTTCAGTACTGCTTAAAGCTCTAGCCAGAGGTCAGGCTCCCTGGACACCTGCTGCCACACAAATGCAGAACAAGACAGCCCTGCTGTGGATAGCTTTGGGCTTTGAAGCATGGTACAACCATCCTAGGTACAAGTTCTGATGGAGAGAGATACAGACATTCGCATTCAGTCTTGGCTATCACGTCACTTGGAGCCTCTGGGAGCAGGGACCGATGCCCCCTCCCTCGCTGAGACCCCAGCAGGATGTTCAGTGTCCACATGGTGAGCTCCAGCAAAGACCCATACAGTTAAATAAGCTAAATGCTTTCAACAGAACAAAACTCTGGCTCAATCATGCATTACCTGTACACCAAAAAGTCCTACCTCTGCCCACGTCAGCAGGGAAAGGACCCTTGAGACAAGTCTTATGCTGTTTGTTAGCCACCATGCCAACACTTGACAGAGCCCAGTCTTGTCATCCAACGCTCCTTTGAAAGACATTGAGCTGCTGCTGTAAGGAGCAATGAGACAACAGTAATTAAACTAGACAAAAATAAAAAGTATGCGGCAGATGCTAATATTGCATCTAACACGATACAAAGAAGAAGAACGAGACCTCAGATCCTGGTGTAATGCATGATCTGGTTGCAGTCGGCATGCTGTTCACCCACCTGTGGGAAAATCCTAATATTTAAGTGTTTTAAGCCTACCTGTGATGTCTTGACAGAGCGAGTTTAAGATGCGACAGAAGATGGGAGTCGTACTGGCAGGCTGCAGGGAGCAGTAACCTCTTCATCCCCAGGCAACACCCAGAGCAGAACTTCTGCCCAAAGCCACAAGGCACTCATTATTGTTCTGATCACTTCAGACGCCTAAAGGAAAAGGACAATCCATGCTTAGGAAGTCGAGGACAGACATTCCGGGTTTTGGTTTCCTTTCTTTTGCTAGGAAATTTTGAGCAAGACGCCTGCGTGCCAGATGCAGGGAGAAGCACAGGAATTTTCATTCTACGTGAAATTCCTGTGAAATTACTGATATTCACACAGATATGGTGAATCTTGGCCTCATTCTCTCTTATTCTCTTATATTTCATTATGCTTATTCTCTGCTCTTCCTGAAATAGAATCAAAGGGATTTATTAACTTGCCCTGGTTGTTGAGAGGTTAAGAGCATTTAAAAACTGTGAGACACTCAGAGAGTACAATAATGGGGAACATAGAGGATGAAGAGCCTGAGAACAGAGAACTTTCTTCCTCCTCTTTGTCAGTTTTAGTTGTTTCAAAGGAGAAGAAACCAAAACCTAATCAAGACAATTATGAAGGTTCACTTAGCTTGTCTGTCAGCACAAAATCTTCTGAACTTTTAACAGGAAAAAGAACACCTACTCAGAAGATGAATGAGTTTTTGCCAAGAAAAATGTATGTAACTTAGGTGCCCTCTGTTGGCATCTGCAAAGCCGGTTTTTTTGATCAGATGTTCCAGTTCCCTGGAAAAAAAAAAAGACAATTTACTGCCCTCACTTACCAGTCTTTTCATTTGTTTAATAAAGTATTTCAAAGAAGTGAAAATTATTGTTATGTATATCATATTGCCAAAGTACACCAAACACTTAGACTTCATTTCACAGGTACTTGCAAGCAAACTCATTGCTGCTTCAGAAATAAAAAAAAGCATTTTTTTTTTAAATTATTTTTTTAAAACAATTAAAAGGGAGTAAAATTCTCTGGGGGACTGTTATATGATTAAATATCCTTCCTTATAGAACACTGAATAGTTCCTACGCGTGTTATACACATGATGCAGCACCATATGGTGGAGGCAGGAAATGAACAGATGAGTTTCTCTGACTACAGGGAAAAGAAATAGTAAACAGAATTACGTGCAAGTCAGTTGTTTGGTTTCACACAGATGGCAACTGGACCATCCCATTCTGTGCTTGTTGCTTCAGAGCTTGGCATTTCGAAGGGAAATGGAGATAAGACTAGTATAGATATGGAAAATCAGTATCTTACATAGCTTCTACCTGAAACTAAAGCTTATCCAGGAAATCAAGGGCAAGGGTTCACTGAAAACTCAGTGCCACGCTTGCTTAGTGTTGATCCCACGTCCATCTCAAGTCAAAATGATTCCTTGTAACTTTATTTCATGATATCCGAAAAACTCAACTAGAAATTGTTATGGAAGCTCGTATGTTAAGAACGACAGTGCCTTTACACACCTATAGAGCAAGTGTTAATTTAAAGAGAATCAGCTGAAGACACAAAGTAATGTGTAGTGTTGTTCTCAAGGACGTGAATGTATGCAAAAAGGGATTTTGTTTAATTCACCCAGTCCTTATGAAAATTCTGCCCTGCCTGCGCTTTGTGTTATGGGATTTTGTTGGGATCTATTAGTACGTCCACCTCTCAAGGTGCTCACTAAGTCAGTAAAAGGGCACCGCTCTGACTCTGAGGAGATCCAGGCTAGCTTCCTCGTTGGCATTCATCTTTCCTAGGTGTGGCTTCTGGAGATGAACGCAAACCCAGCACTGCATACCAACTGCCAAGCCTTGAGAGACATCATCCCAACCGTAGTCTACGAGAGTCTTGGTAAGTGAACAAGTGACGGGGTGGCCACCAGCAGAAAATCCTATCACTCCATTGCGTGTCAAAGGAAAGACTCCTGTTTATATCAGTTGTAGCTCAAAACCAGTCTTTGAATAAAGATAACTCGCTGCTGAGTTTGTAAGCGATTTAGAAGGCACTGAAAATTCTAATCCATGCAGACCTTGAAAAGCTACAGTCTTTTTAGCCATGCTCCCATTAGAAAGAAATCAGCGGTTAAATTTTTTTTTGTTATAATTATTTTTAAGAATATTTTCTCATATATTTGCATACAGAAGGCTAAATCTTAATACATGACCCTATAAACTGCACCTGCACATTTTTCTCATGCCTGTTGTTCTGAATGTGGAGGAATTTAGGATGGTTTCTACAGTGTGCCTGACACAGCTATACTTCACAAATAGGGCTGGCAGCTCTCATGTGAACTATACAAAGACTGAAAAAATCCTTACGTAGTCTGATATACATTAACTAGAACTGCTCCTGCCTGGAGGACCAAAATCTCTGATTTTCTGTGATATCCCTGTAAGGAGTACTAAAGGGAGAGTCTATGTCTGCATGAAGGGGCTTAGCAATACCCTACTGATGCTTACTTTCATACAGTGACCTACCTGGGCATATGTATGTTTATTTTGGGGTTTATTCATATCCTGTATTGCACTGTAAGCCGTTTTACAATATTTTTCCTACCAATTTCCTAAAATGTTTCCAGTGGAGCTGAAGCTGGCTGAAGTGAATGCAAGAAAAGTATAGTGTTCTTTGTTTAAAAAAAAAGTTGTCTTAATGGCAGTAGTCCACAGAGGCTACAGATCACAGGTTGGAAACCACTTCCCCTCCCCAGCCCTTCCCACATGACAGCTCGGGTGTATTTTAGCATCAGAGCGTTTAAACCATCTCACAACCACATCTTCTTTTCCAGATTTGGTTCTCGAGGTTTTCAAAAAGCGCCTCAAAGGCCAGAAAGTTTTGCCTTTAGAGACGCTCTGCCGTTTTGTGCTTCTCTATCATGAGGATACTGCAGACCTGGGCCAGAAACAACCCTTGAAGTTCAGAACTGGACCGTGCACAGGCCGATTTCTGAAGCCACAAACCAGCACGACCAGCCCCTTTGGTCAGAGCCCTGCCAAAAGGCTGGAAAACTCTTCCAAGAAGCTTGGTTGCTCTAGAAAAAAATCTGCCTTCTTGCCCAGAAAGTCAACAAACTGTCCCAACTGCACCACACACGCAGCTCTTCAACCATCATGGAAAAACCCTCAGAACCATTACAGAGCAAGGGGGCTTTCACAAGTTCAGAAGACTTAAAAAGAAAATAAAAGCTAAACTTGTGTGTGCTGTGCATGTCCAGCTCTTTTTCACCTTAGAGAAACAAAGAGCTGTCAACTTCAACTGGAAAACCAGTAACTATTTCTATACATTCTCAGTTCTTCTGTGGAAAGTTAAAGTTTAACCAGCCAGCCAGAAATTATAGGAAAGTTACAGAAAATGAGACAACCGTTACCACATGAAAACTCATCCCTTTTAAAAACAATGTTGAGGACCAGTGCAATCCAGAAACAGGCCAGACTTACTACACAAAAAGCCCTTATAGAAAAAGGCAGGGAGAGAAGCTGCAAAGACTAAACCTAAGGCTTAGCAGTGGAAATCCCCCAGTTTGTCCCATCATTCATAGCTGTACATCATAGAATCACAGAATCGTTTTGGTTGGAAGAGACCTTTAAGATCATCAAGTCCAACTGTTAACCCAGCACTGCCAAGTTACCACTAAACCACGTCGCTCAGCACCGCGTCTACGTGTCTTTTAAATACCTCCAGGGATGGTGACTCCACCACTTCCCTGGGCAGCCTGTTCCAGTGCCTGAAACCATTTCCAGCTCCCTCACTCATAGAATCATAGAATTGTTAGGGTTGGAAGGCACCTTAAAGATCATCTAGTTCCAACCCCCCTGCCATGGGCAGGGACACCTCCCACTAGATCAGGTGGCTCAGAGCCCCATCCAGCCTGGCCTTAAAAACTTCCAGGGATGGGGCTTCCACCACCTCTCTGGGCAACCTGTTCCAGTGCCTCACCACCCTCATGGTGAAGAACTCCTTCCTAACGTCCCATCTGAATTGACCCATCTCTAGTTTTAATCCATTCCCTCTAGTCCTACCATTACCCGACATCCTAAAAAGTCCCTCAGCAGCTTTCTTGTAGGCCCCCTTAAGATCTCGCTAGATCGACTCATTAGATCCTCTGTCGCTTGCACATTTAACCTTGTTATATTAAGACTCTCCTTCATTTTTCATTTGGCTGAGGTGACAGCCGAGCAGCAGCACATACTTACAGCATCAGGCCACCATCTCAGCAGGAAACCTTGACACTTGTGGGACCAAGGAGACGAGGAGGAAGGGAGAGAGGTTTAAAACCAACAGGAAATGCTTTTACATCTCAGATGCTGCTGCTTCTAACCCAAGAGGCACGTAAATGAGCAGTAAGTTGAAGGGTACATGCGTGTTTCCTTCCTCTCCTGCGCATTCTCTAACTGACCACAGCTCAGGCACATTCATGCGATCCTGCGACTGCAGCATCAGTTTGAAACATCTGTGGCCAAGGAGGCAGCGACCAAGCATGGGATGCTGCTGCCTGAGCGCCGGGCAGGCTGGCTCTGCAGGGACAGGGCAGGGTGAGCTGGAGCTCCTGGAGACAGGCAGGACGAGGTAGGTAGATATTCTGGGGGCACGTGAAAAAAGCCAGTCAGCTCCAGCCAAACAGAAAGATACTTGGTGCTGGAGACTGAAACGCGGTGTCTGTATTTGCTTTCCAAATATGATTCCCTTCAAAGCAAAGCTTTCTCTTCTTCCCTTTCTCTAGCCAGAATTTGCCATAATGCTAAGTGTCAGATTTGTTTAATCTTCTCACTAGAGCCTGCTTACTTCTCCTCAACATATCCCCCCAGGTGTCGCAGTCTTTTAAGATAGAGGGTCAGCATTTGAGAAACCAAAGGTGGAAACATTCCTTCCTGCCCTGGATGTAACTCCGTTTTGGGCGGGCAATCACAACTAACTCCTGGGGCTCTGGCAAGCACTGCTCGTGTTTTGTTCAGAAATGGATGCTTTCAATCAGACTCTCACATGTCAGAGACAGATTGGAGGCCTCAAAAAGAAGCTCAGGAGGCCTTTAGTCCTGCTTCCACCTCTGCAGCAGCCTCAGCTCTTCCTAAATCTTGTTTGACAGACTCTTGTCTAACCTGTCCTCAAAAACCTCCAGTGATGAAGGTTCTGCAATGTCCCAGGCAAGCTGTTGTTTTTTCCTAATAGCTAATCTTTAACGCAGGTAAGGCCATTATCTATCTTACACACCACAGGCAAAAAGAAAAAAATTGATCCCCTCCTCTTTCTAGTGGTCTTTTACATATGTGAAGACCATACCACCGCTGCGTTCTTTGCTTTAGACCAAGTGTTGAGCTACATTATGCGTTTCCTTCCACAATTTCAGCATATTACAAGAAACGGTGTGATTCCTTCTTTGTCCATTAAGGCAGGCACACTGAGAGTGCCTTCATCATCCCTACACTCTTTTCTGTGTAACACCAGGGGAACATTAGGAGTCCAAGCACTCTGTTGAATTTAGGCCCTGCTTAATGTGAGGGGACATTTAGTGGTATGTTGCCCAAAAGTTCAGCTGTGTTATTCCCTGACGTGCCTGCTTTCTGATTCTGCATCTGCTGCATTTTTTTCCCCTAGAGTTCACTGAGCTGTTACCAACCAGTATTCCTGTCAAAAATAGCATATTCTAAAATACACCAAATTTATGCCAGAAAACCATAAATTTATCTGCTCACTGAGCATTGATCTCTCACGCTCTCTTTTTTAAAAAATACAACTCACGTAAGTGCTTTTCTATGCTTTTTCATATTCTTTTCCATTTCAGAATGTGGTCCAACTCAGAAGGCCAGAGTGAGGCATCCCTCCACCCTAGGGACCCTGCAATCCTAGCAGAAACAGAAGATGTGAGTATGAGCAGGATCATGCCAGCAAGGGTTTATACGTAGAGCCAAGCAAGAAATCAGAGGCCTATTTACCTCACCCACCACGGCATTATCCTGGTGCAGGATCCCATTACAGTAAAGTGCCAGAGGCTGCGACATGCCCTTTGTTTTGAAAGCAAGTAACCAACAGTTCTCTCTGTTTTGAGGCCCAGGTGTATGTTTTCAGCTGTTGCTCTACAAATTCACATGCAAGAAAGTTTGCCGTCACAAGTCAGTTTGGGATTTTTTTCCTGGGACCATGTTTTATCACCATTGTTGAGAGAAGATGCTCAGAGGGAGGGGAAGTGATTTATGCAAATTCACATGGTTGGTCAACATCTGGGCTGCAAAACCACCCCTTCTCTCTTTTACCTAGCGTTATAAATAATTGTTTGGCTCTCGTTTCCATTTTTCCAGGTCTAATTGTCTGGTAAGATTACCAGAAGAAATGCACGTTAATGTTGGTTTTGTTTCAGCCAGACGTACTGTGGGGAAGAACACGGGAGGAACTAGCGAACTTGCTGAGCACACAGCCTGTCACTGGCTGGGAAGCGACGAGCATTCACTCTCTTGGGGAAATTATTTGGTCCTCCCTGGTTTTTCTGAGAACTTATTACATGCAGGTAATCATCCTCTTACTATAACCACTGAGTAACACAGAAGGGATAAGGTGGGGGTAAATTTGGATTTCATACATCCTGTCCAAATTACTGTTAAATCCTAGGGCTTGACTAAAGCTATAATTTATCCTGACCTTTGTTTTCGAGAGTTAATTCTAATACATTCAACTTTTCTCACCAGTGCCAGCAAAAGCTGAATGGGTTTCATAGCCACTTCCATGAGCAACATGAATCTTTCCATTCATCCCCCGGGGAAAAAAACCCATTTTTTTTTTTTTTTGTCAGGAGTTTTCTGTATTCTTTTCCCCAAAGAGATAAGGACTGGTTATTATGGTTGCAGATTTGTATGTGCAACAATCGAGCCCTCTCCACAGGTGCTGGAGGTGACAGCAGAACGGAAGGGAAGGTGAAGAACTTTGAGGAAATATAATTTCCTTTTTAAAAAAAAAAATTGGAAATATTTTGGAGGGAAGATATAATTGATCTTATTTCACCAGGAGATGTGTGAACGCTACCTTGTGCTGTCCTCCTTCCACTTGCTGATTCTTTCAGTGGATCGCAGAAATAAGACATTTGTTTATGAGGTAAACCACAAGAATCCTTTTGTGTCTGTTGCATTCATGTTCGTATTCAAGATTTCCTAAGTATCTATTTGCTCATAGCAAAGGCAGATGAAATTCCACCTAGTTCATACAAAGTACTTTTCAACACCAGCCCTGGTCTATTGGTGCCGCTAACTCCTATCTCTCAGAGCACTTTGCGAAGAACAACAGTCATTTTACCGGTAGGGAAACATGAATAAACTCCCCATTTCCTACGTCTTGAGCCACTGAGCCGAGTGTCATCCCACACAGACTTCCTTAAAGTCAAAGGTTCAAAGGATGGGAAATTCTTTAGCCTTGCTTGCAGAAAAGCATTTCGCTGTGCATCAGAGGGACTGCAGTGGGACACAGAGAAGTTGTTGTTACCAACCAATTTCTAACATAATTCCCTTCCGTACCAGGGTCTCCTTCCTCTTGCTGGGATGCGTCTGAGAGAGATTGTGAGTGCAATCAGCCACACATTTGAAATTTCTGGTAAGCCAGTTCCTGAAGGGCTTGTGATAGTCACAAAGCAGTGATACCCATGCTCTAGCCTTCAAGGACTGGCTAGAAGATGAGAGGGGTTACGCAGCCATGCGGAGGACTACTGAAGAAGGGACGTACCTCCTCCAACATTCAGCCATGCTGTAGAATATGCTGTGCCTTTCTGGACTGGACTCTCACATGCAGCATACATTACAGTTGCACAGAGGGATGAGACATAGCTTAGATGGAAGGAATTCAGCATCTTAGTTTTTACAGGTAGACACAACTGCTGCACAGCCTTAAACCAAGAACGCCTTTGGGTTAACTAGAATTCCTCACATGCAAGGCAACATAAATTATAGGTTCCCCTTGACTCTAATTTTCTACTTAAACTAAACAGGAGACAAATGCTGATGTCTGCATGTAGAACACGAAACTGTCCCAGCGCCAAGCCAGTGTCTGCCATCGAGAACAATGCGAGACATGTTTCATCATAAGATATCACAGCACAGGTGGAATACGGCTGTGGAGATAATGAATGACAGAGTGGAGGGGCAGCACACAGAATTCACCCAACTAGGGTCAAAGGCAGATCCCAACTGCCCTTCCTCAGACCCAGGGGATCTACCTTTCTTTGCACAGGCTCCATGATAGAATCCAGGCTCGTTTGCTGCCAGAATTCAGCTGACTTTGACATGTGGGTTCAACATCTCCAGCACCAAATCAAGATGGCAAACGCTCACTGCCCAGTCAGTCCCAACAATAATATCTCTTTTCTGGTGAGTCACTGCAGAAGAGATGTAAAGAGAATGAGATGAAAACAGGAAACAGTGGCAGCTTTGAAAGTGGACAGGGTTTTTCAGGGGTCTTTAGAATGCAGGGTGGAAACGAATAGTGGTGTTACTTGAGGATGCTGTTCTAGGCAAGTAAACTTGCTGCACACAAATATGCAACTGAGAGATTTTAGAAAAATTACTGATGGTTTTTGTTCTACTACAAATGTAGTAGTAGATGTAGGGATGTAACTACTACATTGGTTAAAAAAAATAAATTTCCTCTTAGTTACAGTCACCAAATAAAGACTTTACTCTTCAATACATGCTGTCACACAAGCGACACACTGCAACATCCACCAGGGTCACAAGATGGCAGGGTTACACTGCCATTGAGAACATCCGCACAGCTGTGCCGTAGGGAACTCACAGACAGCAACCCAACGAGTCCTCCAAAGCCTCTGCCCATGTGGTGGTACGCTCACATTCCTAACGGGTAAGAGTCAACTGGAAAGCCAGTCTTTCCCCTCTCCCTAGTGTTATTTACTAACGGTTCTGCTAAGGTTTCCCCTTTTTTAGACATCCCCTCTGCTGTCCTTGTTGGCTAGCGTGGCACAGACTCTAGGGCAACGCTGCACCTTAGTTGTGTCCAGTGCTTGTCTTCAGGCTGGGGCGAAAAACTACAACCCAGACCAGCCATCCTTAAGAGCTGCTGATTTCTGATGTTCCCTACAGTTCACATAATTGTTTGTAGTAGCGGATACAATCTGATTTTACAGTAGTCAGCCCAGGTGATCCTGCTCTAAGGATTCAATATGGATGCAGAAATCCATCCAGGACTGAGCATAGCCATGTATACCACGCGCCCACATCAAACCCCACTCTCCTGTTAGCTGGACAGCACTGCTTCGAAGGAAAAGGAAAACATCCCCGAATAAAGGGACTTGAATACCAAGCCCAAAGTGCTTTGAACTAAGATGAAATTCTAATTCAAATCAAACCAGTGTCTCAAACAACCTCCTCTGAGGGGTGGAAGGAAAATGAGAGCTTTCCCTTTCGATAGCTAAAGCTGTTTGGTTGTCTCTGCTGCTCATGAAACCACAGTACCCACGGTTCTGTTCAAGTAGGTAGGTAACCTACAGCAAACTAGGAACTTCATCATGGGTTTCCCAATTTCCAAGCTTATATCCTAAATACCTGTCTTTTATGACCGTATAATCCTGAAAAACATCATACTTGTAGTTTTATCTTATTTCATTCTGTCTCAAAAAAAAAAAAAAAGGTGCCGTGTGATGAACAGTGGAAGAAAAGGGAGCTGATGAGACATCTGTGGTGTAACACCATTCTGAAGTGGGAAGGAAAACCTATTCAGCATCTGGGACGGATCCAGTATTTGACCACGGTGCAAGTGGCTAGTGGCTGCGTGGGGGTAATGTACACCGATACCACTCTGACGTGTGGGTGGCTTTAAGAAGGCTGGAACCAGTGAAAGTTTAGGCTCACATGATACTGTTGCTTAAAGAAAAGGAAAGGAAAAAAAAAAGTTAATTATGTAAAAGACCCACAGTATTAAAGAGACAAAAGGAAATGCTTTTGTCTGAAAGCTGCTTCTGACAATGTGTCCAAAGAGTTGCACTCAACTCTCAAGGCAGTAGAGCTGGGAGGGACATTCCCCCCCTTTCCCATCACACAGAAAGGTCTCACCACCTCCTTGCAGATGTGTAACTGACCTATTCTAAAAAAAACCTCAGCACTTTGTGATACCCTATCAGCTTTCTAAGCAATGAATAGCCAACCTGAATAAGAAATACCAAGAAGGTTATGTGTGGCTGGCACCGGAGCAAGTGGGTGCTGCAGAGGGTTCCAAGTTTTGGTGTATTGTTATAGTCATTAAACTCCATATTCTGCCTTTGACTGAGACAGACGCACTGAGCGGACGTTATTGAAAGTTTTTGCTGTCTCCAAGGTGCCTCTTTTCCACAGGCCTCTGAGGAAAGACTGCTGATCCTGTTTCCAGAAGATCTGCTTTTCCTCTCTGTGGATAAGGACAGAGCTGCAATCACATACAAGGTAACAGAGGAAATACTGGAAATGGTCAAATAAGCGAAGAACTAAAAGGAGCTGGAGCTAGTGAGCAGCACTGGGTGACGAAAATATCTGAACAGCAAGGAGAAAAGGGAGGAGACAAAGGAAAAGCACATTTTTTCTTTTCTTCTTCGAAGGGAAAACTCCCCCTAACTGGAATCCAGGCAAAGGAGAAGCCCGCTCTGCTGGGGAGGTTACAGTTTGAAATTACAGGTATGTAACTGAATAAGAGAGATGAGAGCGATGAAACACAGGAGTTTCTGGCTGAACACTGGGAAACAATGTTTTACTGTGAGGGTGACTGAGCACTGGGCCAGGTTGCTCAAAGAGGTTGAGGAGTCTCCAACCTTGGAGATACTCAGAAGCTGCCTGGAGATGGGCCTGGGCAACCGGCTCTGGGTGGCCCTGCTTGAGCACAGGGTTGGACCAGGTGATGTCCAGAGGTCCGTGCCAACCTCAGCCATTTTGTGATTCTCACGAGAAACTGAGCAATACCGCTCGCTGCTCAGGCTTGCCTTGAGGATGGGTTATCTTGTGAAGTTGTCTTCCCACAGGGGACAGTCCCTGTGACTTTCCTTGCAATGGGCTAATAAATTGTGTGTCATGGCAAACTTTGCACACTTTTCCGTCACCAAACTGTTCCGTGCTGATGTCTTGCAGGAAGCCTGACAGAACCAATCCTTATCACCTGTTCCACAGCAGAGGACTATGAAAAATGCCTCTTCTACCTACAGAAGGTATTTTTCAGAGAACTTTAGAATCAGCAGCAATACTGCAAACTTTTCTGCAGCAATACCTCTTTTCAAGCCTGGGATTTTCCCAGCCATAGATTGATCTAAGATGTATCAACCTCCCAGCTTTTCTTCTCCTTTCGCACAAAAGATTCACCTGAGTAGGGAGTTGTCTTCAAGCCTATCCACCTAAACATGAGGAGGAACTTCTTTCCTGTGAGGGTGGCAGAGCCCTGGCACAGGCTACCCAGAGAGGTGGTGGAGTCTCCATCTCTGGAGACATTCCAAACCCACCTGGACGCGTTCCTGTGCCACCTGCTGTGGGTGACCCTGCTCTGGCAGGGGGTTGGACGGGATGATCTCCAGAGGTCCCTTCCAACCCTATGATTCCATGATTCTTCTGATAAGACTCATCCATTTGGCCAGTAAAATATCAGTGGGTATTTACAAAAAAGAAAAACACTCAGTCAGCAGGGACTGCATTTGGGTCCTCTTAGACAAAACACCTATCATCTACTCTAGGAGTGAAAGACTGATACCTAAGCACCCAAATTGCACTGATTTCAATGGAAATTACATACTGAAATAAGCAGAACTACTGAGAGGAGGAGGCAGGCCATTGGACTCTATTTTATGAAGCTAGAGAGACATACTATGTCACACTAACTCCTAAAATACCCATGACTGCACTACCAGCTTATGACCTGGTTCCCTCCAAGTTATACTCATCTAAACAGGAATTATTTCCAAGTAGGTCCTTCAAAAACTCTGCTTTTCAGAGTCAATCATTTTTTGTTGGCCAGCACACACAGCACACCCTACACAGTGGATAACCCTACATGGGCTCAGAGGCGAGAAAGGTGAATCAGGAGTGGATGTTTTAAAAGCAGAAGAGATGCTGGGCTGTGAGTATTTATTAATCAATATAGTTATTCTACAATTAAGCATGGCTATGTTTATCTAGTGTGTAAATTCTTGGCAGAGTTAGGGTATTCACGTGCTGAAAATATGTTCCAGCCAGAGAAAATCCCTGATCTCCAGCCACCACCAATCATCCCTAAGAAATCCCGGCAACATCGGCAGGACGTTAGCCTGCAGTGACAAGGAGAAGGGATGCTGAATATGATCCTGACAGAAAGTGAAGAAGCTGCAAGAATGAGTACGAATGAACTGGAAATGGGAAACCAAGCTTCTTTCAGACTGAGGGGCCAATGAAGGTCTGCACACAAACTATTCTCCACTGGCCACTCTTCTGAATGGGCCATGGCAATCAGTGTTGGATCTTGTAATTCTGATCTCAGCTGTACATATGCCATAAGGAGATATCTTTCTTTATTTTCTTACTATATTTGTTGCCTGATTCTTATCAGAAAAAGAAACATTGTAAAGTACTGTGTAAATAGTACAAATAAAACCCATTTACCTGAGCTTAAACCATGCGTAAAAAGCAGCATTCAGGTAACTGTTGGCTTGGAGATCCATTGCCTTCCTTTGAAATGACAGGCACAGCGCAATTCTTGATGGTGAACAGTCCCTTTTCTATAGCTTTTCTTCTCTGCTCAAATCAAAAAGAAATATTAAACCTGGACGTTGTCACAAACCAAAAACTGTTTCCCCAAATACTCATTTCTGTCTACTACCCTCCAAGAAGAGCAACCCAAAAACCTCCAGGTTGAATCAAATCCTGAAGAATTGTAGATCCAGAATAATTTTTTTTATTAAACTTTTGGAGAAGGTGCACGAAAACAAAGATAACTCCTCTCCTCTGCTACGTGCCATTTTCCCTGCCCTGAAGTTTTGCCATCGTTACCTTTTTTCATTTTAGAAGTCAAAATTCAGGAATACAGATCCAGATTAGAAGCACAAAACGCTAAACGATAACGCTGGATCTGGCATCAGGAGAATAACATACATCACTTGGAGAAAAGCTGCTAAATTTGGTTGTAACTCCAGAGCTAGGTCAGTCCCTTTTCTGGGGGCAAGCAAGGGAGCCTCGGGCACAGTCAGTTTCAAAGAAATCACAAAATATCTTAGATTAGTATCTTCTTAAAATTTGTCAATGGTGTTCCTTTCTAAGTATAATTAAAGCACGTGTGCTAAAAGAGATGGCTCTTAAGACAGTGAAAGATTTCACCGATCAGGTCTGAGACGCTCAGCTTGTGAGGCTGCCTCAAGCAGGATGGAAAGCAGAATGAAAAGGCACACTTTTCAGCACATAAGAGACTTCTTCCATCTCTGTTGTATAAACAAAATTGTTCCAGAAATTTCTTAGTTAAAGCTTTTCAGACTCCTCACTCACATGTAGGCTGCAGCAGGACACATCTGTGCCCAACACTCTTTTTATCTACCATTTCCTCAACAAGCAACGGCAGCAGCGCTGGCCGCACAACGCAGCCAGGTAAACCCTGGGAGACACTGTCCCAGCTGGAGGCAGAGCCCTCCGAGTCCTCCTCTGTGGAGCAGAAGTGGTGCAGAGACATTACCCAACCTCCCAGACAGACGGACACCACCACCACCAAACCCAACCCCAAGACACTACCCGAGAGTTCCTTCTCTTGCAGCCACAGACAGACACCGCCAGCAGAGGTCCATGTCACCCCAGAGCCAGGGCTGATCTGCAGGATCCGACGGGACACCCAGCCCGTGCCTGCCATCGGGCAGAGCTCCCTCGGACCTTGGCACTTTGGCGGCCGCAGCAGCGGTGGCAGCACAAACCCAGCTCCCATCCCTCAAGTGATCCACCTCCTTACCTCTTGGATGGATTCAAGTCAGGAACACGACTTGCCAAGTCATGCCAAGTCAGGGACAGCATCAGGATTGCTGGTGAGGGCAAGCACGCCCCAGACTGATATCACAAAATACATGTCTAAGAAAGACTCCCCCTAAACGGCAAAAGCCTTTACTCATCACTGGCAGTTCCAAGAACTTTTTTTAGATTCCTCAGTTCATAGGACATCTCAAAGACAAGTTTAAGGTAAGTGCTGGACAACTCTAATAAAACAAGGACGAAGTGCTACCAACTGTCCTACCAAAAAAATTGCATTTTTTTTCCATAAACATGTAATGCACCTTTTAAGCTTCACCTACGCGTAGTGTAAGACTTATTATGTCCTCACTTAAGCCGTAATTTGATATTGTCGTTTTGGAGCCTGCATTATTTGCCTTTTGTTAGCACTGCCAAGGAACTTTTTCTTGGTTTTTTTTTTTTTAGATACAACCACGTATCGTATTTTAACTATTTGACAGTAACATTAATGAAACATTGCATTTCTAAATTTGCTTGATCACTTAGCCTCTAGAAACTTTGCGATATTTTTCAGGGATATATTTCATTTTCTCTTTTGAAAAGAGATTCAAGCAAACCCAAATCTTGTTAGAGTCATTTCATTGGATGTAAATGATTTGAGGGAGAAGACTTTTTTAACCTACAGTCTATAAACAGAGATCAACCTGAAGTTCAAATCAGAACTTGAAAAACCCCATAAACTCTGGGATTTGAGCTGAAAATTCAGCCATAATCTTTTTCAAATATTGCAGTAATTGCGCACTGATAAAATAAAGCTATTGTTCTTTCTGACTGGAAACTTATATACAGTGTTTTCTTATAAGCTCACTGTTCTGAGCCAATGGCTTTCATTTCCTTTGATGCAAAGAACAGCTCTTTTACTGAAATTCTCCAGGGCTTAAATGATTCACACGTTGGGTTTTTCCCTCTAAATTGGAGCTTTAAGAAGTCAGGAAATTGGTTGCTTTTCCCATCAATAAGCAGCCGTAAAGTCAGGTGGTTAGGTAAGCAGGAAGTGGAACTGTTCTTCAAGGTAGGCATATAGAAACTCAAAGGCCACTGTGCAAATTTCCAATGAATAATACGGCTGTGCTCATCCTGTTTCAAGATTAACTGGCAGTAGCGTCGTCTATTCAACACCCACAGCCCAGAAAACCTCGTACACCTCACCGAGATTTGCCACATGTTGCCAGAGGCACAAGACACTCCACTAGACACTTGAATCTTTCATTCCTCAAATAAGCTCTGTTGAATTTTTATTTTTTTTTTTTTGCCCAACACGTTGCTGCTGCTCTGCCATCATCAGGAACGGAAAAAAACATCAGCCACAGTTTCCTGCTATTTTGGTAGTGGGTAGCTTAAAAGCTGGTTTAGCCAGGAAACATTTAGCAACTTGCTTAAAAAGGGAAAAAAGTGAAAGTGCACCAATCTAAAATTCAGTGACAGAAGAATTTGGTTGGGGGTATGTTGCTGAAATAGCCAGAGTTCTGGAAGAGAGGGGAAGTGAATTGCAAAAGTAAAACTAAGAACACTGGGACAACCTAAAAAATAAAATCCTTCCTTTCCAATTTGCTTAATTATATCACATAGGCATTTAGTTCAATTTTCAAGTTTATTTTACCTTTACAAAAGGTTACAGTCAGAAATCTTGTTGAAAACTAAAAAACCAAGAAGGGTCAATACAGAGCCAAGACTTAACATGGCCAACACAGAAGGAGCAGCGTCTTTACTAGCCAGTGTTTAGACTTCTGAGTATATTAAATCCCGCAGAGAAACTCCTTACAAGACAGTGACAGTCTTACACTTTAAAAAAGTGATCCTTTTTAATCCAATCCAATGCTTTCACCTTTCCTTGGCTGAACCTCCAGCTCACCTCCATTAAAAATCTGCACATTTCTCAAAGCAATGCAGGAAAACTCACTCTGTAAGTGAATTTCACATAGGGATACCTATGCGAAAAATTATCAGTAACACAAGAATTAACAATAAGAGGATCAAAGAAGGCATAGGGATGTCTCTTGCAGGAAACACAATAACAGAGAAGCTTGAAGATTGAGACTAGGACTATGGAGGAATACATTATAGTGAACAAGGATAACCCTTTGCGCTTCATTTTCCCTTACAATTACTTCACCCAGTTACAAGACTCTATAATGCACAAAAATAAAAAAAGGCAAAAAGCAAAAAAGACAGGATAACTCCTCTTGACATAATCACTGAAGAAATGTTCAGCAATAAAACCGTGTCCATGAATCACAAAATTGATCCTTCGGCTTTACTCAAGCTTGCCAAGACCTCCCCCAGAGAAGGCTTTGAGAAAGACCAACTGGGGAGAGCTTAGAGAGACTAAGAGTACTAGAAACCACAGCCTGTGAAGTAGGATAAGAGTCTAGAGAAACCAAGGACAGATCCATCGTAATGGATAACATAAATTTTAACTAACAAATTATCTCTCCTTCTTTGACTTGAAATCAGTCATAGGACTGGATTCCCTAGGGAGGTCGTGGAGTCACCTCAACGGAAGTCTAACCGGTAGGTCGTTGTCCAGTCTCATCAAGCCTGCCTGGGAGCAGAGAGGCTATGTGACTCGCTTACCAAGGGAATAACCTGTCCCACTTCCTAGGATTCTCTGTTCAAGTGCTTTCGCAACATACATCTGTGGAGGCAATAACTTCTGCTCTGCAGCTACTATAATTTCACAGAGCCCTACTTAAAACAGCATGTCATTCAGACTTGGAATAATCCCCTCTGAGCATTTAGTAAGGTGATTAACAGAAATTTCATTATTCTGTTAGGATTTAATTTAGAAGCCCTGTACAGTTTACGTTATCTCTAAGAAATCATGAGGAAGCTGATGTAATTGCTGTACTGTCAAATATTTATAATCTTTCATGTGAAGGCCAAGTCAAAACCCATTTTTGGCCAGAGCTGATTCAGTCATAAAAGAGTCTACTCCAAGCAGCTTTCACCAGAACGACAAACCAGAAAGCACCCAGAGCTTTGAAGCTATTATTGCAGTCACATAACACAAAAATAATTATATAAAAAAAGACACGTTCAGTTTTAACTAGTTGAAGCCACAGGCGAGATTCTTATTTGAAATCAGCATCAATTCACAGAAAGCAACCAACTCCAGCTGAAACCCTGCCCCTTTAAACTGGGGCAAAAGAATTAATTCTAGCCACGTTAGAGCTCTGAAACTGGAGGAGCACTAAACCAACATTAACGAAAATCCTCCACGGTAGAATTTTCAGTAAGGGGAACATCTTTCACTGATGATGAAGTCACTGGAGCTATGCTGGTACACACCAGCAGATGCTCTGGTTCTTTTTCTTCTGGGGTGAGGAAAAAAAACATCAAGAACAAATGCTGGGCTTTTCTCTGTTTTCCACTGTCTTTTCCCCCTCTATAAACTAGGTTAGACAAGAGCATTAAACCAGATGTCATTCTCTAAACAGTGTGATTCTCATTCGAGTGTTTTAGAAGTCTCTCTTTTGTAATTCAGTATTTCAAGTACCCAGGATTGCTGAGTTATAGAAGAGGAGGAGGGTAAGTGTTACTCCCTTCTTCCCTTAATTTCTCTGGAGGGGATGAGGGGATCACAGATCTTGCATAGGAAAATCTCTGCAAGCACAAGTGATGTGGCCATGGCAGTCTCACCCTGGCACTTCTGTGCACCGAGACTGGCCAAACCAACACCTTCTGTCGAGACTGGAGAGGAGAGGATTTTATGGGTGAAGAGTGATGGCCTTTTGCTGCACAAGGAGAGCCATTTGACATGAGTGAAAGGCACCATCTGCTTAGAGAAGAGTAGTAGATAGGGTTGCTAGGCACAGTGCCTTATTCCCTTAATATGAGCATCAGGACACATCTTGGAAATACAGAGAGCCTGCGAAAGCTGTGAGAGTGCCCTGTAGGAACTACTGTATTTCCTGTAGTGGGACGCCAGCCTTCTACATGTGTGTCAATCTGTGGGAGCATCACAGAGACATGTGCAGAAGATGCAAAGCGGAATAATGACAAGAAGGGTCCTTGGTCCCAAACAAAGTTGAAGAGAGCATCAGTGAAAAAAAAAACCCAACCCAACAACCCAGGGAACTTGCAATAATGCAATGCAGCTGAACGGAATGTCAGCTTGACTTAGCAGTTTTTGTGTTCCTAAATGCTAGGTTTGTTGAGAAGAAACAAAGTAAAACTCTCTCCAAAGCCATTCCTTGCTGCTATCTACATAACGACGCTTTACGCACCCAGACCCTCCCTTCTTTTTTCCTTGAAAAGCTGAGCTCAGCTCCCCATTCTCACAGCATATTGCAATTGATCTGTTTTCATTATGGACTCTGAGGGTGGAAAAAGCAAGGCTTTTCTTCTGGTGTTTTGTCTCCATGTTCTTCTTCTGGAAACTGGCAGCTGTAAGTCTCTTCTCTATGGTATGATAGCTGTGGAGCCCCCGGCAGCCTAGGGAAGTTATGTTCCAGATCTGCAGTGAGAATAAGCAAAAGCACTGCACATACAAGAGGTCTTCACACATGTCAGTCAGCTGCCCATGACCTTTACCAACACAGCCTCTCGCTGAGGAAAGGGCAAAAAGACAGGTGATGCACCGCATCTTAATCAAACTAAGTAACCTGCCCAAAATCACAGAGTAAATCCATATTTATTTATTCAACTTAATTTATTCCATTCTGACTGGATCAACGGAGACATTGTTCTCCACTGAAATATTCTGGAGCAAATCCAGACAAGGGCAACAAAGGTGGTGAGGGGTCTAGAGGACAAGTCTTCCGAGGAGTGGCTGAGGGAGCTGGGGTTGTTCAGTCTGGAGAAAAGGAGGCTGAAGGGAGACCTTATTGCTCTCTACCTGTCTTCACCTAAAGGGTTGTCAAACATTGGAACAGGCTGCCCAGGGCAGTGGTTGAGTCACCATCCCTGGAGGTATTTAAAAGATGGGCAGACATGGTGCTGAGGGATATGGTTTAGTGATGGTTTGGGCAGTGTTGGGTTGATGGTCGGACTCGATGATCTGAAAGGTCCCTTCCAACCTCGATGATTCTATGATACTATAGAAGTCCACAAACGTGCACTTACCATCAGCTGTGTGGTATTTTTCCTTCTTCAGAGACCATATGCAGAAATGCAAGAAGAAGGTCAGCAAGATGAGAACAAATACAGCCACTGCAGTAAGGATGGCCAGGATGGTGGTATATAGAGAGTCATTCGTAACAGGAACTGCAATTAAAAATATTTTAATAAAGATTAAGAAATCATGTGCCCAGACGATTGTTAAGATACTCAGTATCTGCAAAGCCTGTACTCACTTATTCATATCTAATGTGATCCACGATAAGACAGGAGATTTCAATCCCGGGTGTTGTGGACTCAACCAATACTTGCAAAGGAACTGGATAAATAACTAAGCTATTGTCTTCCTAAGAAAATCCAGCGAAACAGCACAAGCAGTTCAACAGAAGACTCTGACAATTTGCCAAATAAGTGTACTCTATTTAAGGACAATTGTTGGGATTTTCTCTACCTTTATTACTGACAGCGCTTTAATGGTGGAACCTTCGCCCAGGTCAACAATTCTACTTATATTAATATTCCCAGAAATACAACAGTAATTTTCAAAGCAAATTGTCATGATAGCAAACTCTGGATGATAATTATGCAGCAAATCACCAACTAAGGAAGTGTAGAGAAAAGTTATAGGCTCAAAGAAACAAATCATTGTGAGAAGGTACCTTGCTCCACATCTTTAGAAGGGAAACCACATACTGCATTATGTGTACTGTTGCCTTGCTTGATTGTTAGAAACCCAGAACTTTCACAACTAAAAGAAGAATAAGAATCACATTTAGAACATCCCTGCCTTTCCCTTCATTCCTCTCCAGTCTTTCTCTTGGGTCCCTTTCTTCCTTCCCTCCACTCTTTCCACAACTTGTTTCCTTTTTTTCCTTTTTATAGCAGTGCAGGTAAAATTATGGCTGTTCCCAACAAGTTAACACTGCATCACAATTATTTATGTGCACATTTTTTTGAGTCTCTGTTTCAAGTAATGTCCACTTTTGGAATAATTTTGCATCAGTTTAAGCTTGACTTGGAAGCAAGTTGAATACACAGCAGTTTGTGTTAAGTCCTGCTTTGAGACTGACTATTTATAAAGCCAAAGGAGAGTGAAATATCCTATTGCTGAATTTAAAAAAATCATCATTTAATCTTATTGGTGATCTCATCTTTGATCCAATTTTATTTTCTAATTTAAGTATTAATCATTTGAGAATTTTATCATGCATTTTTCCAAAGAAGGAAAGTATCAGTAAATACATACTCAGTCCAATTACGGCACCAGCCATTCTTAACATTAGAATAGGTTCCAATTTCACACGGTTTACATTTGAATGTGAAGTCTAAAATGCCTACAAGAAAAAAAGAACATGAATTATTAGTGGTCAGTGATTTACTGAAAGATCGGAATATAACAGAATAGAGCACAATGCATTCCCTCTATGCCCTTTCATCATTATGAATCACCCCCCTGGAGAAACACGTAAGCAATTCTTGCCACCTTTGCGTTTTGGGAAATATATGGGTGGACCCCTTACAGAAGAGGTACGGAATAGTCTGATCTGACAGCAGAGGGTGTAAAGTTAAGAGGCAACACAGAATAAAACACTCTTCTACTGACAGTTCTAGCAGCCTGGAAGAACAGTAACACTGAAAGTCTGAGCATGAAAGTGAAAGCTGCAAATTCAGGAAGGGAAGACTCATAAAACAGGGAAGCAAGGGTTTTAGTCACAGACGTCATAGGACAAACAACATTTCTGTCTGCACCACGAGCCTTCCCAAAAGCAGGCTGTAATAAGTGACAGAAACTGCTGCTCCACTACCCACTTATATTGAACTCGGCCTTTTAGAGTCATTTGTGTTTCTTTAGTTACCAAGCTTAACCAGCTCCTCGCCTTCTGCGCACACAGGCAGTTTTTCACAGTAGAGACATGCGCTATCAATACAGCTGTATCCCTGACGACATTTGCAGTCATGGTCCTCAACATTTTGACACGTGCTGTTGTCTCCTGTCAAGAAGAAAAAAGTTAGATTTGCCTTTGTCATAGAGGCCAGAAATTAACCTAACTATTAGTCTTACCGGCTGACACAGGTGAAATAGTTCCTTACTGTGCTGTGGCGGAAAAAATGGATAACAAAGATGTCACTCCCATGCATACTGGGTAAAGTCTAGAGTACTCAAATTCACATCACTCACATTTTTACCCCATTGTTATCTGAGCACTGCATGACTTACCACTGTAACCCTTCTCTCTTATCTGGAAAACCAGCATTAGGTCGTGGCAGACAGAAGTAAGGTAGCAGATTTGCTGGTTTACATTAGGAGGTTTGTGCAGGTTTAGACACTGTGGGGTGAGGAGGGCACTGCCAGTGCCCCAAAGAAGCACTACGCATTAACTAGCCATCCAGTCAGCTCTCTGGACACTGCCAGAGCTCTCCTCAGTTAGGCACATGTTAGAGGAGGGATGCCCAAAGGATCCTTGGGCCAGTGAAGCTAGAGCTCCTTTTTCATGCTTTTCCCAACAACAGCTGCTGCTTCCTACACTCTGTTGGCAGAAGTGTGTCTAAATCCAAGCCATACAACCAGCACCCTTCCTACTCTCTGTCCTTGTGTTTCTAGAGGAGTTCTGTTGTGAACTTTGCTTTCACTCAAAATATATCATCTCTAATTCTGAGACACTCCTGAGTTCGTGAAAGCAAAGGATTTATCACATATACTGATCCCATCAGTAAACAGTTATCAAGCAGTCCTTCCGTCAGTTGGAGACCAGTTAGAAGAAAAGTGCTGTTCAACCAGGAAGCTGTACAACCTTAAAGGAAAAAAAATATAGAGGGAAATGCTGGCTAGTTCAATAGCGTGCTTAAAACCCCACAGTGAGTAGCAAAGATCAAGAAAAGATTATTTCCTGAGGTTGCTGATGGAACGTACAGGGCCACCAGGAAACTCCCCACATCCTCCTCAGCCCACTGGCCTCCTCCAAAGCTTAGTGAAGTCTGGCAAAACTTAGTGAAGTTTAGCAAAAAGGAAACAGCCTGGGGGTGCATCTTTCTGTGCATTACTAGTGGGTGATTCTGTAGGTGATCCCACCAAGCGATGACTCTCCTACCTCCTGCTCATCCCACTTTATCTCAGCGGGAAGGGTTATACCCTGGGGTCTCCACACTATATAGCTCTTCAACTATTTATTGCTCATTCCCACAAATCTCATGTGTCCACTCCTTCCACAGGGAATTCAGTGTCCCTGTTGTCGATTGAGGCAGACATATTCAAGCTACTAATAGGTGGAGGCTGACTCCTACGGAGGCACCAATGAAAGATGTAACTTCTCAGCTAGTCCTGTGGCTAACCTGCAGGACACCAGCACTACCACGCTAGCTAGACAAGGCTTCCAGCAACCCTGTTTCAGGATAAGCAGAAAAGGAAGGTGCATTCCTTGTTATAGGTCATACAAACAGCTGCGTGTTCCCTGCTGTTCAGCTCTGGCTACCGTTACGGACAGCACTAGATTAGGAAGAATAGTATGACTGTTCCTACGACCACGGAAGAGGCCATTAGAATCACCTGTTCTGTCCTTCAGCCTAACAGGCACAGAAACATCACCCAGTAAGTCCTGCAGTTAGCCTGTTCCACCTCTAGTGTCTTAATTTGACTTAAAGTTACAGGCAAGTGAGAATCCATTACCATCTCACCACCACCCCAAGATCAGGCAAGGATACGGGTTAGAACAGGCTGTTGAAACCAATGACCACCTGAGACCTTCTCTGTGCATTCACTTCGGGGACAAGCACAGGGCAGCAGAATGGGAGGGACTGAAGTGGAATGTTTCCTACTCTTCAGGACCACAAATTGCAAAGGACAGCCTTACAGGGAGCATCACTCCCTGTATTCCCTCTGTAGTCTGAACAGCACAGACAAACTTTGAAACCACGTTAGAATGGAGCAAGAGCTCAGAATCGGTGTTAAGCGAACACCTTCCTTCCTTGTGAGGAAGACCAACCCACAGAAACTTCCTTTCCCTTTCCCTTTCCCACTACAGAATAACAAGTATAAGCACATAACAAATCTGAAACATGAGTCCACTCTGAAGTTTATAGCTAAGGCCCATTATGAGTTTTGGGGGCAAGAGGGAAGCCCTTGCCACTTTGTTTTGCATACACAGTTACTCAAGATACATTTACATACCCACACATCTGTTCCCCACACTCGACTACCCTGGCTGACATAAAACAATACTGACAAATGGAAAGAAGACAGACACATCATTCCTTTACCTGCGTTTGAGCTGCATTTGGGGCAGCATTTCTTTTCATCTTTACCAATTATTCTCAGTTCACCATCCTGGCACGGTGTTGCCAGAGTTTGCTGTGTCCATTGCCATAGGCACGCCAGCAGCAGCAAGCAAGCTCGAATCTTGAGGTGACCTATTTCACTTGCCAGTTCAGTCATGTCTTGAGCTATACAACCCCAAAGCACACCTAGGGTGGGCTTATATCAGGACTTTCCTGCAAAAGCTCTCTTTCCCCCGACACTGTGGGAAGGCACTGTGCTTTTTGTGGCTGCGCTCTTCCTGCTTCTTAAGGGGCGGGGAAAAGATTTCACTTTACGTCATCAAATTCTTAAAAAAGTAGAGCTAAGCAACCACGCACCAGTGACTCCATTAAGAGTGCAGCAGGTTAGGAGCAAGATGTAGCATCACGTAATTTGATTTTCAAAGGATTTTGCAAGTCGATATACAATTGAAAATTAATGCATATTAAATTAGCGTGTGAACTTCAGCGCTCTCAGACTATTCAATTCTGACTTAAGAGTTCCTAATAAAGTTAGAAACCTTCAAGGATTTAACTATCAGATTGCAATGTATAGTAAGTCCATCCAGATTTTCTGATTCTCGTTCTGTTAATTGTTTTCAACTTCTTTCACTCTGGATCAGGAGAACTCTTGAATTACTTTCCAGAGCTGATGTAACTCCATATGGATACCATGAAAGCAAGAGAGAGAATACCGTCTTCCCCACAGGCTGCAAAATCAGCCCTGGTACCAAAACTGAAAATGGCTGCAATGGGGTCTTTAGGGGCATGTACAGCTCCTCTGAGACCCAGATCCCTGGGATTTAGGTAACAAAAGACTCAGTAAAATTGTAAATAGGCACAGAGATGTTGCCTATAATCATCACCAGCTGATGGGTTTCAATTCCAAAATGTCTCACCTTATACAAATGCATATGCAAACTTCCATCTCTGCTTTTCGTGTAGACACCTTTCTTCCGCCCCCCCCCCGCCCCTTCTGTTTCCACTGCACCCCAGGGTTTGCTTCTATTCCTCTAGATTGTGGTTGCTTTTATGTGTGCACAGTGAGGGTAGTATTTTAAGTCCAACCTCATTCTCAACTGAACAGATGAATTCTGATGCAGAAGCAGGTTTTAACGGATTCTTTTCCACGCTGCATGTGATGACAAATAGGTCAAGGCAAGGGAGAGTCAGACCCGCGAAGAGAGATGAGCGCCTCTAGAAAAATGTTATGCCTATAGAATTTGACACCTGCCCTGTTAATTCTCCTTAGCTTAATACACAGCCAATGAAGTCTGAATTAACTTCCCACACAGAGACCAACACTCTTCCTTCAGTGTGTTCTATACTTTCTTCCTGAAGATTCATCTACGGATCTCAGAGAGTAGGTTAGTCAACACACCCTTCACTTAGTCTTTGGTCTATTCAGGGATCTCACTGTGTTCTTATCGTGGGTTGGAAACAATCAGACAGGTTTGGTACGCAACAGACCCTTCTAGTTTTAAAAATATATGCAGCAAAGCAGTGTGTAGTCTTAAATGTACTAAGTGAAATCCTTCTATCAAAAGACGACATCCAAACTAGCTGCAAGCAGGCAAGAGACAGATCTCTGCCGTCACTTTTTCCCCACATAATGGCCTAGAAGGCCAACTGCTATGTTTCAGAAACTAAAAGCCTCCTACCCCGTACTTCTGCCACACAGGAGATCCCCTCCTCTTCCCACACAGCACAGCTCCTCACACTTGTCACAGCCCGTACCACTCACGCTATACTGGAAACACATGCTGCCTGCTGCTGCCCAGCCGGCCTCTGACAGCCCTGGACACCACAGTTCTTGGGTTCAGCCCCCCACATCAGGATTCCTTTCACCGGCTCCTCCAAACAGCATAACCACAACACCTGGGCAACACAGGGAAGCTTTACAGGTACTGGTCAGGGTGCTGGCCCTGTACCAAAAACACGGTGCATACAGAACTTTGTCTCACCTTCTTCAGAACTCTTACGATGAAGACAAGTTATTAGGCAAAGCACTAATGGCAAAACACTGCAGCAACACACTCTGCAGAACAATCAGTTATGACCATTAAAGCCCTGACCAACTCAGAGGATATTTTTATTATTCCTAGCTCTTGTAAGAATAGGCCAATAATAAGGAGAACTTGTTTCAAGGTCCTTATGTTAAGATTCACCCCAGGGCATGCTGGCTGCAATACCATTTGAAAATACCCCTTCTCACATAACAGGGCAAGGAACACCTGGAGCACACTCAGCCCCTCCACCTTACCGTGGCTGCAGCCAGAACTCCTAGGGGCAGAGCACCCCACAATCTGCCCTGGTAACAACTGCTGCTCCTGCTCTTGTAAACAGTGTGCACGCCAAGTTCTCCCTTACACCTTCTCCAACCCTTTGTCCCTTCCCCAGCACAGGCTGGTACAGTGGGGAAATGTGGCATCAACAACTTTAAAAGCTTCTCAACGCACGCATAAAGTGATTGTGGACAGGAGGGGATACACCTTCCCGTTCAGCCCACCACTTCCCCTGGCTCTGCAAGTCTTTCTCAGAGTCTGTGAAAGAGGTATTTAGTCTCAACCGCATGAAGAAAGCAAGAACAAAAGACCCATGAAGGAAAGCCAAATTACTTGAAATCAAGATTTCTTCATTGTCCCAGCAGCACCTGCCTTTGAGGTCAGGTGCTTCCAGTTTCATTAAAAGACAGTGTGTAGGCTCCCTGCAAATATAAAAGGGCTGCAAACCCTCTTACAGTAGCTGGCAACAGACACAAATTGTGGGACGTCACAAATGGTCTTAGGAGCAACACTGACAAATCATTTATTCATGAAGTGCGCAGAGAAAAATGTAACTCAGGAATAGGAAGAGACGGGATCAGCTCTGTGTGTTGCTGAGAGACTCACCCAGGGGTGCAGCTCGGGCTCCCCAGAAACTCCCCAAGGCTTTGTTAAGCGCACCTGGATGCTGGGTGCAGTCCCACTGCCAGTACTGATGTGGAGGAGACAAACCCTCTGGGGACCCTGACAGCTGTTCTGATGCCAAAGCTGGGGTCCTGCGGAGCTGAGAGTCATTCAGCCTCACTTTCTGGAAATTACACCTCAAGGCCATACCCCAGAAAACCTGGCACACCAGTCACCGATAAGTAATGCTGCTGAATAACCAACAGGAAGAACTGTTACTTCCAGCAGTAGCTGGGATGGGTAATTTTTATAACTAACAGAAAGACTCGAATGGTAAAAGACCAGGTCTCTGATTAGGCACCACACTTAGTCTCCTGATGCCTTCCTTTCTTCATCTTTAGAAGTCTAGCAGTAGCAATAAACTAGACCACATCTACCAGAAGGGACAAGGACAGTGTAGTTTCCAGATGGAGGAATTGGCCATTCCCTTGAAGCTCAGAGATGGACATTACTAAATAGCACTGCCTAAATACCAAATATGAATGTTAATCAGACATTTTCTCAGTGTCATAAACACAGCAATAGAGAAGGGATCTCCAAAGGCCCTACCAAGACAACTGGCAGTTGGTATGCAAGGGACCCCCAAGCCTGGCTGCAGACGGGCAGTTACTGTATGCAGTACCTCATACCTGGTGTTTATCAGAATAGGAACTAATAATTTATTACCCTCTATCTTTTTTCAATGTTGGTGTTTTCTGAATTGGTCTCTACGTGTTTTCATTCTTGTTCAAGCACCACAGTCGCGCACAGATACTGCCAGGTGATGGAAAATTTACAGTCAGATCACAGACAATAGTTGCACATGCCAAAGCTAAATCTGTAGAGTCAGCAGTGACCTTTCAGAGACAACTTGGTTATCTGGCTGCAAAATCTTTAGGGGGTTTTTCTAAAGCTAACCTTACCTGTCTCTGACATAAGGAAGTGACATTTCATCTGTCAATCCCCTTCTGGCTCAGTCCTGCATGTGATGTACGTCAATGCTGCCAGGTTCCATGCTGCTGCCTGATGCGGTTCGGCTCTTTGCACCTATTGATAGAACAAATGCCTATTTCACTCATCAATAAGCAGTAATTCTCACCTCCTCATCACCTGTTTGGTGGTTTTATTCAGCAGCAGCTACAGGAGTAACTCGACAATATTGGACTGAGACTTTTCAGAAATGAGGAATCCTTACAGTCTTTACCTTCACACGCAAGCAGAGGTTCTGTGGCCTGAAGAGCTGCTTTCAATCCACGTCAATCTCAATGAGCCATTGGAAGCAATGTGGTCTTTGGGGTTGTCTGAGCACGTATATCGCGCAGTGCCTTCTCCTTTGCACAAAACAGGAAGACATAGCACAGACGTGAAGAGGCAAAGAGAAGAAGTGAGGGGCCGAGATGCTCAGAAATGCCTCAGGGTTCAGAGTTCCCAGTTGCCACTAAAAAGGAGCATCCAAACGCTGATGCTGCTGTCCCTTTGGAGACAGACTCTGCAAGGGCTTGTGTGCTGGAGTTTGAACCAAAGGGTCTCTTGTGTGCCAGGCTCTAGTTTCTCAGTCATCGATGAAGAGGTCTTAATCTTTTATGATTGTCTCCAATAAATGAGCTCAGTTCCGAGTGTGATGCCTCACTCTATGAGGAGAACTGAGGAAGATGGGCCTCTTCTCCTTCCTTCAGCAAAGGAAGGGAGGTACAGAAACACACGTGGCAGAAGACCCCAAATGCAGTGGATCAGAGCAAATTAAGGCTGAAATAGAAGCACACACAGTGGTGGAACAGAAGAAAAAACATTACAGATCTTCTAATCCCTTCTCCCTCCTCTGTGCTTCATGACCTGCACACATCACACTAGAAGGAGTGCCCAAGGATGAGATCTGAAGGAAGAACCAGTGGATTCTTCCACCCACCCAAGTGCACCGATGAGGCAACTTCTACCTCTGTCTTCAGGGCCCACATTCCTAAGAGTACTTATAGAACTGGCTGAGAATTCTGCTTTTGCCCACCTTAAGGATATGCAGCCATGAGCTGAACTTTACGCACGTCGCCAGGAGCCTCATTTTACAGCTTCCTTTTTGCTTGGGGCCACCAGAGCCGCCAGTTTGCTGAACTGTCCAAATTACTAACCTGTTGTAAAGAACAAAAACCAACCAACCAAAAAAAAAAAAACAACCTAAAAAAAGAATGTCACCAGTTCTAAGACATGCAGTTAGTTCTTGCAAGTCCAGTAGCTTTACTGACACTGACGCAGAATCACAGAATGGTTCGGCTTGGAAGGGACCTTAAAGATCATCTAGTTCCAACGCCCCTGCCCTGGGCAGGGACACCTCCCACTAGACCAGGCTGCTCAAAGCCTCATCCAGCACTCCTTGGACTTAACGTCATTAACGATACACTATTGTTGCCAGGGAGAGTTATTTGGTTTCCTGACATTGAGATTTTACTGATTACCCACAATGAGTGACCAAAGAAGCCATGCAGTTCTCCTACAAGTAAGAGGTTGTTCACATGAAATGTACGTCATTTCTGAATGACTAATGCTATTTGTAAGACTGATGTACAAATTGCCTTGTAAGCTCCATCTTGTGAACTGTTTTCATCCCACTGTAAAAAAAAAACAAACCTCCATTGCTACCTACAGGATTCACATTCTGTTGTACAGAACTTGTCTATAATCTTGGGAAACAACTGTCCGTCTGCCTTTACTTAAAGAGCCCTTGGCTATGTAGTGACAGCTACAAGAAATGTTACTCACACGAGGGAACCAGTGGTAGAACAGCAGTTCTGATGGGCTGCAGAAAGCGTGCAGGAACAGCCAGTGCATGGGGTGCAGGTCAGTGCTGCAGCAAGCAGATGGTGAGGCTGGTGCCGGCGGGACACAGGGACATCAACTCCCCAGAAGGACACCATATGAATGGTGACAGCTCACATAGTACTGTCCCAAAGACTGGTGTAAAAAAGAAAAAAACCCTTAAGGACAAACAATTTATCTGCAGCCTGAAAGGAGAAGACAGGACTGTTCTGTTCCTTTGAGCTCTGCTGTCCTTTAGGCCAGCCTTGAGGTTTTGCAGTGACAAGGACTGGCTCTCCTGGGGGTTTCCAGATCTGGGGGTATTTGCAGCGCCTGTCTAATGCCTGCCCTCTTTTGTCCCACTGGGAGAATGACTGCCCTGCAAACCTGCCCCAGGTAAGGCTGGGGGCACAGGAGTCCCACAATGTGGCAGAAGCACGTGTGATTCAGGTAGTGCCATAGGTGGGCTCCTGAAACCAGTTAAATTCTCACACCAAAACAATTAGGGCTTTGCGAAGACCCCTGGATCCTTCCTTTGAGCAGCACTAAGGACCCTGCAGCACGCACCCATGGGAGCCCTGCCTTAGCCCATGGAACGAATTTCGCAGCCACCTCTGGGGGTTGTTTGCACAGCCCGGCCACCAAGAGTGGCAACTCCTCACAGACAATCCCCATGGCGCAGAGGCCAGGTAGTACCATAACTGACATTTCATAGAGGGAAACCAAACCAGACAGAACGCAAAAACCTCAAGTCCCTGACGTTACCAAGCCGTGTGTTTCCTTCCCAGCTTAGCACCTGGCACGGCGTCTATCAGCGGATGTGACCTTTCTTAAGTCTCTCATGGCAAACCTGAGTCACTTTGATGCACTTCTAAGTCACAGCAGAACGTGAAAGAAGAGAAAAGGCAGGAGATAAAGGATCTAGGGTAGCTGCAGTAGCAGAAACTTGTCATATATTTCAGGGGAAAACCGAAAAAGACAAAGGAGGAAGTGAACATAAAAGCATAAACTTACAGATCTGTGGGTTGGGTTTTTTTTTTATTATAACAACTACTGAAATATGAAATACGTATGTTAACTGCCAAATCTGCAGTCTGAAAGGAGTGTTCAAGAACTGCAAAACCCAGTTCATTCATATAATTTTTTTCCAACATGGCTCTCAAATACCATCTGTTCTTGTCCTAATCCTTCTCCAAAACTGAATACAGCAAAGCAATTAGCAAAAGAAACCTCCCTTTTAAACAAATTGCCTTGTTAAAACTCCAGGCAGCCATATGTGATAGCCTCACATGTAAGAGAAAAAAAATACTGTACATGGAAATCCCAAAGACAAGATGGGTTGGTTTTTTGTTTGGTTTTCCTCCTGTAGCTAATTAGACACAGCGTAAGGGGCTGGCCACGTGGCCTGTAACTCATGAACAGTGCAATTGATACGTTAAATTATTCATTTTCATGCGGAAATTAGTCAGTTTTACAGATGATTCTTAAAACAATCGATAGGTCAAATTTTAGTGACAACATTCATACAGACAGTTTTGCATCTGCACAAACGACTTCCTGAATCAGGGCTCTATGGCAACCAAGAGGCATTTAATTTACAAATCACATTGGTTTACCAAGTACTCTAACTGCCAGTAGAGTTCACACTAAAACCAGAGTTAGTGCTGGTTTGCAGAGTAAAAGACGAACTCACACCTCAGCTTACTGCATTACACCGGAAAAAGTTTCCAGTACAACCTTATCTTTATCAGCTTAGCTGAAGCTGCACAATTCAGACTGTCTCTCTCTCAAGTGCCCAAAAACGGGGAAATCTGAATGGTTGAAAAACAAGAACTTGCTTTGTGACACAGGCCCATACCTTTGAGAAGGGAAAGTTTCATTTCTGGCATGTAGGAAGCCAAGCGTGGGCAGAAGGCAGCACCAATTTGTTCAAGATTTTCTGCCTATTTTTGACTACTTTCTGCCGTTTTAGGGAAGATAGGAACAAAAAAATCCAAGCATGTTTTTCACAGAAAGAGTGAAGATGGCAATTAAAAAAAAAATGTTATTCCTTTATTTAGAGTGAAATATCTACTTTAGTTTATTTAAACTGGCAGTCCACCAACACACAAATCCTCAAAAAAAATCAAATCATAAATGCCTCCAATCCTATCAAATGTTATTGTGGCTTAACTCTTCTGATAGGATTATATGTCTTGGCACAGAGACTGGATACAGTCCTAGAGCAGTGCAGCCAGCACAGACTGGCTCACCGGTATGGATTAGCATAAAAACCAGCAATCACAGCCTGGGCGGGCTTGCTGTTACAGACCTTCAGCCACACAGCACACCGAATTGTCTGTTCTTGAGTCTTCCAAACCCAAACAATGAGCAAATGCAACTTGTTCTCCGCTACCCTGCTGTGCACTTCCAGGGGCAGTGTCAGTTCGTTCTTCAGGCAGAGGGAACCCATGCCCTAGTTTGCAGGACATCTCCTGATGGTGAGGCTGTAGGAAGGCACGAGAACACAGTGAGTGCACTCAGGCATCTTCCTGTGTGGCCGAGCCAGAGGGCAGAAAACAAGTAAGATTCGTGGAAACAGCTGATGAGCCCACACCACAGAGTAGCTCTGCTGCCACAGCAGCGCTTCTGTCAAGCCAACAGCTCATCCGTTCCTGTGGGCTGTTTTCACCGTATAACCCACAACCTACGATAACTCATTAGTTATCTCTGCCTTGCTCAGTTACATGGAAACATGGTACTTGCTTTATTGCCTCAGAAGTGGAGCCTACAAACTTGATAAATTTCCGAGAATTTGTTGGGGTTTCCCTGGAATGCGTTTCTCAGATTCATCATTTTGCCATCCAATTCACTGCAAGATAACAGCATTTGGGCCACAACACACTTCCAAAGACCTCCACGTTCACAAGAGGGGCTCTACGATTTTGAAGTGGCTGACCCTCATCATCTTGAACGTCCCAGCAACTCTCAGGTCAGAAATGCTGCCAGGCCAGATTCAGAGACAAAACACTACACGCAACTTTCTCAAGTCGCACAGAAAGCCAAGGGGCAAGGCAGCATGTGAACTCAAAGCCAGCTAAACCATAGGATTGACCATTTGGTGATCCTGCTTTCTGTGAGAATTATACACACCGGAATAACTTTTTGTTCATTTGTACTCTCCAATCATACACATCATACACGCACATCTAGCTGCTACCACAATTTATTTCAAAAAGTCACTATCACACTTTGTATATAATACAAATATTTATATACATTGTATATGCACTTCAAAGTAGGAAATCACTGCTAAGTACACCATATGTATAACATATAAGAAAACATATGTTTAAAAACATGTTTCTAGACACCAGTTGTATTCTTGAATACACTTCCTGTTACATATTTGGGCATATGCTTTGGTACTGTGCTTATAAAATACCTATCTCTAATGACTAATCTACTGAGGAGTTACATTTGAAGTGAACAACACTTCTCAATTATACAACTCCCAAGTTTTATTACTTCTTGAACTTTTACACTGAGGCATTTCAATTACAGCAAAAGCTATTGACAGTAACACTTCAGGTTTCTCTCAGACACTTCAGATGTTGCACTCGCCATCTAAAACTTGAACACTTTCCAGAACTACAGACTGATTAACTTGTGGTAAAACGTTACAGAAGTAAAATTCATTTCATACAGTGTACAGGCAAACAACCAGGCATTTTTAACTGCACAGAGACCAAATCAAGAACACTTCCTGAATGCAGATTCCACTGACAGCATGCATAAGGTCATCATCCCGATGAATGGTCAGAGCACAGTTTAGGCATCTATCCCGTTACATGATCTTTACATGCCTTTGCTAAAACGCAACCCTTGAAGGCCCAGCACTGTGTTCAGAGGTCAGCTCTTGCCTCTTATCAACAGAGAACATCTAAGGAGTTACTCTTTTCTAAACCATCACAAAATTGTCATTCAGCAGCAGAAAAAAAACTCTGAATGTCCATGTACATGCTCCTAAACCTAAGACATAAACAGACTTTCCCCAAATCCAGAGCACGGTCTGGAACCAAACTTGCTTGCGGGTTTCTCCCTACGTCCCAAGCAATCAAGGCTCACAAAAGTGGTTTAAGCTAAACAATTTTACTGTGGAAATGTCCAAGCTTGACTGAAGCAGCCTTGCTGATGACAGACACAACAGGATGTCTACCAAGAAGCAGCACACAGCATGTTGGCTGCACAGGGCTTACAGATAAAACATTAGTTATACATGGCAACTACTAAAGTTTACGGTGCAGACAACTGGCACTCTACCTTTCCCCCTATATTTTGAACTACAGTTTCCACTAATAATGTTCTAATCAGAAATTACCATTCCCTTTGCCTTCTGGCAATCCACATATTCTACTTTCCACACACATGAAGACCTCCATGGAGATTTCCAAACACTTGGAGATCTGGAGCTACCTGGTGATCGTGAGTAATTCCATTTTTTAGCCTGATAATGGATATACTGCTCAATACATTAACATGACGATTTCTCAAAGGATAGCCATCTCTTACCAGTCACTTAACAACTAGCACCAGAATTCTGGTGCTATTCTGGTACACGGCCAGCATGAGAGTTACCAGCAGTGACAACTGTCTCTTGGAGGCACAGCTGACATATGCCACTCAACTTGACCAAGAAGAAATAACTTGAAAAAAACGGAAGCACAAGGGACACTGGCTAGGTTCATCAGGGGAGATTCTCCACCTAACGCAAGGAGAGCTCATTTGGGAAGTAGACTGAAACACTGGAGATACCTGCACTGAGAGAAGAGAGACATGCTCTGCTCAGCATCTCAGAATTGTACGACAAGACATAAACTCAGCCATAAAGCAAGTCTTTTGATTTCCCTTTTTTTCTGTCTGCTCAGTGATCAGCTCTTACAGCTTCACAAACGCTTTCTTCATTCCAAAGACGACTGCCCATCACTACATACAGAATTGGCTAGAAATGCACGGCAGACTATTATCAACTTGATCTGGCAACAGGGATGCTGTGCACAGGATCTGCCAAAGAGAAAGAATCATGATTCCAGCAAGAACAGCTACTCCCATGGGTCCTAATGCCAAAGGGGCCACTCAATGAGACCCAAAGGAACCGAAGTGCAATTAAACAGTTACACACATCCACACATACAGCCACAGAATGCTCCATCACGTTACTTGTTACAATTGATCGGCTCAGAAATGCAAGAAACAGAAATGTAATGTGGAGTCAGTTTTTGATGAGACTAGAATTGGAGTGAATTTGTTCTTCCTGGACAGGATATCGACAGCTCCCTCCTCCTGAAAGACAGATAACAAAAAATAAAAAAATACTATACAGAGTAGAAAGGTCAGGAAAAGGGAAGCCAGGGACTTTTCTAGTTTCATAAAAGACTAGGGACCTGAATCACATTTGGGACGGTGCTTGCCTTTCCAGCCAGTGCTAGGAAAAATTAAGTGTAGGGAACAGTGAAAATACTTTCTCGTTGCTCTGTCAATGGAACATGAGGCAGCTGTGGGACGATTCAAGAGCCAGGCTGCCACTTAATTCTCACTATAGAGTTCGTCTCTTCTCAGTCAAACATTTCCTGTGTTTGCAGCTGACACTTCAAGACAACTCACTTTACATAAGCAAAAAAGTTCACCATATACTCTTTAAAAGACTGTTGATTCTGGATCCTGATTGTACTGAATAGAATTCCCTGCACAAAATCATCACATCATTTTTGCAGGGACTAAGGGAGGAGAAAGCTAGAAGGAGTTAAAGTTGGAGAAAGAGAGAGAATCCTTCTGCAGGGAAACAAGTTGGGGAATCTTTACCCTGTAAGAATGCAAAACTTGAGACACTATGACCTCCAGTGCATCAGGACTACACAGAGGATGAACCACTGGCATTAACCGCAGATGACACTGTGCTACTTAGTCAGGTAGCCTTCATTATGATTAGAAACAATTATCAAAGTTCAAACACAGGGCTCTGATTATTCTTTTCTGTACATTTTTCACCATAAAAAGAAACTCACCTTGACGGTTTTTCCTCCTCTTGGTCTCTTTTTTGACTGCTTGGATAATCAACAGAAGGATGGACATTCCACTCACCATGAGCAATATCAGACAAATAAGGATAAGTGACAAAGACCCTGGAAGGAAAAATAGAAGAATACATTAAAAAGGGTGCATGGTTCTAGCTGGAGTTTCCATGGCTTTCCAGCTTCAGAAGATGGAACCTAGAACTCCAGAAGCACCCCTGAACCACAAAGCCTAGAAATCCCAGCTGCCAAGCAGACTAGCAAGAAGTCTGGAATCCTGTGCATGTCTCACTGAAAGACTGTGTAAAATACAGATATGGCTTCTGAGAAAGAGTGTGATTTCATTTCCAACTAAATCAATTTCAGGTGAAAATTACCGACCGGCTCTAGTAAATAGACTAGACTTGGTTATTCCCTCTTCTTACCCCAGTTAGTCTCTGTGGGGCTGTTCATATCCGCGCAAATGAAAGGAATCACACTGGATCTGGATGGTGAGAACGTTGCAGTTGACATATTATTCTTGTGGTCAGCATTGGAAAGATTCAAAGCAGGTGTTGCACCCTGCGAGGTAGGTGGCTGTGTCACATGGTTGCTGCAAACAGCATCAGCTGTTTTTGTCCCTGGTCGAAGAGTACTTTTCCCAAGAATGCTGCAGCTAGAGACACAACATAAATTAGTGTAGTGTTTCAAACAGTTGCAGTATGACTTTAAGTGATCTCCATGGAAAAAGCCAATGAATATTACAATACTTTTTTTATCAATACAAACTCAGGCTTCACCTTTCCTAGGTTCTACAGATATGTGAAGAACGACTAAGCTAATCAAAGTTATTACTGGAAAAAACCTGACATCTGTTTCTCTTTGCAACTGTGCGCCTAACAGCCTTGAAGCAAATCTGCATTTGGCAAGGGAACCTTTTGCTCCAGAAAGAAAACATCCAGACCTTTAAAAAACCAAAAGGCTGAGAATACTGTTGTTGCTATAGGCGAAGAGAGGAAGGGTGGAAGGCAGGCAGATGCTTCAAATCAGTACACAGACTGCTCAAGGCTCCTGAGAGCCATGAGAAACATGGTTTTGTCGCACCTACTGCAGGTTTACTCTACACACCATGATTTGGGCATCAACTGCTACCGAGATAAACCCAAAATGTTACTCTGAGCATGTTTAGATCAGTGATACGTACTTGGTCCAAGGTTTGCAGTTTTCATTTCTCCCTGTGGAATAAGACCCTTCAGGACATGGTAAGCATGCTGGAAAAAAAGAGAGAGAATCTGAGTTCAGTTAGCAACATAACTGTATGACAACTACACATTACACTAATAGCTTATTCTAGTAGTCTAGCTTATGGAACAGGCCCAACAAAACTCGCATAGCCTCTACAAACCATACTCACTGGGTCAGAAGTAATACAACATGCTCAGAGGCTCATTTTAGTCTGCAACTGGCAAGGTTTCCTGTTTTCTCTACTGGCTATGGATATTAACAAGGAGAGCATTAAGATTTCTGACAGCTCAGGAATCAAAGCAACAGTTTGCACAACTACCCTGCTATTAACACTTGTGTGGAGACATCAGTGAAACAAACAGCTTAAACACTAGAAATAACAACCATCTCACCTGAAGCGTAGGCAAGAGTTTGGAGAGTCTGACACATCACTAACTTACCGCTTCGCAGGGGATGGCTGTCATCTGGCATGTAACCTGCATCACACATGCAAATTCTGTCAGAGGTCTTCTCACACTTCTTCACTTCCTTGCTCCCCTTTGCTAGCAACAACAGAATACAGTGCAAGTGAGAGACAAGAAATTAATTAAGAAAGGCACAAAATATTAATTACTCAGTGCCTATCTGTTGTGTGTAGAAACAACTGCGGAGAGCAGAGTTTATTAACAATTCTGAAGACACCAGTTTTCAGGCAGTGCAAGCCTACTTCCCTTTGAAGGCTCTACCACCAGTACCAACCAGGAGTTATAGGCTATTGCAGTGATAACCCAGTGTTTGGACTTGGTCATCTCAAGTGACAGGCTTTATGACATCAGCCTTTGAGGAGCACGCAAAGATATGAAGACTGATTGTCTCCCAAATTTGTATCAAGAAATGACCGCTATACAGCTGACTTACTAGTGTCACAGATTGTACAACTCTTGCAGAAGCTGTGGTTGTGCTCACTATTAAAGTATTCGTCTTGACAGGGGGCACAGACTGTGTCTGTTGTTGTTGTGCAGCGGCTTCTCATTCTTTCGCCTAAAAAAAAAGACCACATAGAATGAGGAACTGATTGTTATCAGAAGAAAGTCCTCTTCATTTTCATGCATTAGAATGAAAGAGTGCCTAGAAAGCAACAGTTCTACTTACAACTCTGACTGAAAACATTCAGCAGATTTAGATACACCAGAATCCCTAAAAGTTTTGGCCCATAGCATCACTGTAAATTAAGCAGCTAAAATGAGCTAGTAGGGGCCTGATGACTTGCTGAGAGTTGAGGCAATGCCCCAAATGATTCTCCCAGTGGATTCCAAATATGACTTCTCCAGACCACCTTTTCATATGGTTTAGACATCAGTTTGCAGACAGTATCGGTTAGGAAAAAAAAAGCAGGTTTTTTACACAGCAACAGGTCTGATCTCCAGTGTAATACAATGGCTCTATGACAGATCCTGCCTTCCCTTATGAGATAAATCATGCAATTCAACCCAAAGTAATCCCAAACAGGTACAAACGATGGCAATGGACTGCTCGGGTTTGCAGAAAATACATTAGTGAAGCACTCAAGCATATATGTTTGTAGTACCTTTCTGTTGGCATTCTGAAAGCCCATTAGGCATGAAAGAATGCGGTTGTATTTTGATATGCATCTGTATTGGCGCCTAGCAACATCAAAGATGTTACTAGTTCCACTTCATAAACAGTGAGACACAGCGCAAGATGTAAGGCAGGCATTTGTTACTATTCCAAATAGCATGTGTGTACCACACATTGAGTTTAGAAATAAGCTCTGAATGCTTGCACCCACATTCTCCAACCGGTACAATACACACTGCTTCCACAGAAGTTCAGATTGATGCGCTAGGATGACAGAGTTCGTGAGCAAAGTAATTTGCCCAAACTGAAACAGCCAGTTACCAGTGGATTCTGGAAAAGGAAGGAGTCAGACACGTTTCTTCTCTCTCACAGCTTCCCTCCACACAGCACAGGCTGCAGGAACTATATAGACAGCTTTAACAACTAGGGTTTTTACAGTTGTGCTTAAATACATATTTATTCTCACAGACTGTTTCTTTCATTGTGGTTCTCCATTTTCCCATTCTGTAGGTGAACGATGAGCACCAAGTCTCTTGATCACTCCAATTTTCTCTGCATTGTATTAAGTGCTATCAGTGGCAAAATCCAGGAGATTTTTAGTGATGACCATATATGCAGTACACTTCCACATTTTTTTACCATTTACACAATCAGGAAGAGACTATGAAGAAATGTTTCCCCAACAGCAGCAGATTTGCTGACAAAGCCTAAAACCTGATAGAAGTTCTTTCAGCTTAAGGAAGAACAAAAAACTTTAGAGAGAAAGGATTATCTTTACCTGCATACAAGTATGCCTTTCTTTAAAGTGAGTTCAGAAACACTCAGATTTAAATAGTTTTGAGAATAATGCAATAAACTGCCTCAAGTCTAAATTAAAGGCTGAATTGGAATCAATTAGCATCTTTGAAGATAATACTACTGCATCAGTTCATACCATATCCGTTTTGTGTAGATGACTTAATTAAAAGAGAAAGTAACGATTCTGAAAGACATACATAAAACCGTATGCAGGATTTTTAAGTTGCAACTGCATTTACAGACATGATCTGCGCTCCCTCTAGGCACATACATGTACCCTTCTTTTAGTACAGTCAGTATTGACTGTACTAAAAATACTCCCTTCTGTCAAGGGGATTGCCCCTTGAACAGCAATATTACCTATTAATTGTTGGTAGTCTTCATCACTAAGCCATTTCTGCAATGAAATCCCAACTATTAAAAGTGTTTGAGGTTTGATATTTTGCATTTGTGCTTCTCAATATGGCATTGCCTTCAGAGATAGTCAGAGCGTGGAAAAAACCACACGTGCAAAACTCAGAATTCAGACTCATTCAGCTCCTACAATAAGAAAGGAGAAAACAAATACATTTCCTGTCAAGCTACACCTTGCTAATCTCTATCTATGAATCAAGCAGGTTTTTTTCCTTAAAAAACCAAAGTCTTAAGTAGTAAAACCTTGCTACAAAAGAAAGCTTAACAAGCCATCTTTAGAAATAGAATTAATTACCTAAAGTTTTCCAGTATTATGCAAGATTTCTGAACTTCTTTATGTGATAGGTAAAGGACTAACATAAATGCCACCATCTTTCCTCAGCTGATACTCCCACAATGAAAATCCACCAGACCAACACATTAAGAAAGCCGAGACACACAGAATAAGTTAAAGAACATGTAGCTCTTTCAAAAAGGAGGATGTTATAGTTTAGTATGTTATAGAAATAATCTCTGTCAGTCCAGACTGATCGGAAAGTCTTCTCATCAAACGCTTTTTCTCCATGTTATGCTCCCTACGTTTGAACAATAATTCCATCACACTGTTTTATACCACCTGTGGGTTATTAACAGATAGATATTACATCGCTTAACTATAACCAACATCCAGTGAAAATTACTTACCAGGGGCACAGTCCTTGCAGCACTTTTCACGGAAAAGATAGTGATGTTCTTTGCATTTCAATACCAAGCAATGGCTAATAGGGACTGCCAGCAGCAAGAAAACAGTAGAAAAATACGAGTAAAAACCTACAGCTACCATAACGCAGCCCTGTTGTCCCAGCAAAATCCTAACAGCGGCAAACTTTTGGAGAAGTGATTCTAAACTGCTGGCGACCAGAACAACTTCATATGTCAGTTGCTGGGAAACTCCCAGCATGTACTCCACGCCCCCATCCTTTATTCCCACACCCCACAAACCTATTTTTTGCAGTTCACAGCTAAAATACTCATAGGCAGCAAGACAGCACACTGAATAGCATTATGAAAAGGTTTCTGTTCACAGCCTTAAAACAGAGTGCCTCCAGCCAGGTACATACCTCTCCACATTGCATTAAAGCACAGGCACCTTGAGTGCCAGGAGAACTAGAAGAGATGATCCTTGTTATTGTAAAGAGAAGTATTAAAGCAATAGAGAGGTAACGCCTGAAAACCTCTATGGATGAGAGCCGTAAGTAAAATGAAACATAGCCCACACAGGTTTGCTCCTTAAAAGGAGAAGCACAGACAGATTCTCTCCCCTTGGTCTCAAGGTAACAACAGACCCGTGACTTTTATTGCTGCATAAAAACCAACGTTGTTAATACATTTCTCAGGGAAAGCGCGGAATCACAAGTCATCAGTCATCTTGTTATTGCCCTCAGGAGCTAGCAAAAGCTACAGATGAGAAGAGTTTGCAGTCTCCATTTTGGCTCTTAATATCAGATTCCCTGCATTGCCGCTGAAGAGAAGTCAGTGCCTGACTCCAAAACAGAGACTTCGTGTTACCCCTACCAGTTGCCCCCGTGGAAATAAAAGCTTCCAGCAGAGGTGTGCTCTATGAAAGCAAAGGAAGCAATATTCATGTACCAGCTACTTCTGATGACTATTTTGTTCCACAGAAGCACATTAACTCTGGAATTCAAAGCCCCAGAAGGCTTCTCCATCCAGGTGTGCACACCAGCAACAACTGGACAGCAATGGAGGAGGCTAAATAAGCACACTGGCACAGCAGTCCTGCCCTCACCTAACACAAGCATGTAGAGCAGAGAAAAAAAAGTGGTCACACTAGGAATTAGCGTGCTTTAACTTTCCAGGCTCACTATTGAATTTTACTAATTTGATCTTCCTGACCTAGGATGTAAATTTTCAGTCTTCCCGTTTTAAGGGACTCAAGCAACTCTTATGCAAAGGCACAAGGAAACAAGACATCCTACAGTAATCAAAGATGTTTTATTTAAGTTAGTTAAAAAACACAGCCAGACTTCCCAGACAAAGCAGATCTACAGTCAACGTACATCTAAATGCAAAGGAGATTTGCTTGGAAGAGAAGTACATTTGGAATCCCAATTAGCCTGCAGTATTTGGGAGGACTGAACAGCAATATCCTGCCATACTTTATCCAGAACTGCTGCTTTTCATTTCTTTCTTAAATTTCTGTAAGACTGTTTAAGAGTGGAAGGGGAGACGAAAGTAAGGCAAAACAGTAACTATTTTTCTACTTCTATTTTCCAAGCAGTTTGGAAAACAACCGCTATGGAAAAGAAGTTATACCTTAAAGCTACTCTTTCCAAAAGGGATCAAAGCTGATAGAGCAAGTAAACAATACCAGCTGAATTTCAACTACCTTCACACTCAGTACCCGCACACAGGAAATAGCCAAATCTCGTCCCGCTGCAGTATCACACACAATGCCACTGAAGTAGCCTTATGCCTCATGACTCAGTCATTCCCTCAGCAATATTTAACCAGGCTTTTTTTTTTCCCCAACTCTCTTTCACAAACAGTAGAAGACTTCACCTATTCAGTAAGTCAATTATTCAGTAAGAAACTGAAAATACAAACTCCTGTGATGTTCACAAACAAGGTAAGGTTAAAATTCTGTTATATACATTTAAACTGAAAACTCAATACTAGTGCGGTGATGATGAAACACTGATATTCTTCTTAAGGATACTTTAATACAAATTAAATGATCTTTTAATAAAAGCAGTTAACACAAACTTCATAAACCATCTTGAGAATTCAACTTTTATGTATGGCATCCTTAAGTGTTGACAGGCTTCGTATTGCCAGAATCCTTTATGTGGCCATATTACGCAAGTAACTAAAACAGGGAGAGAACAGTGATTATCCCATAGTGTTCCACATCTAGCACACTCCTTGGCTGGATTTTTACCAACGCAGATTAACCTCTCCCAAATGCTGCTTGGCATTGCTGTGGGGATCATGGGCTGCTTCCAAAAATCAGCCTGGATGCAGCTACTCTGGTTGTAGTAGCAGAGGGGAGCTCCAAAGTGGCGAGTTGAGCCATGCTACGGTACAGAAATAAGACCTTGTTCTGCTTTTATTTAATATACATGTATCATTTTTGACTACAGATACTTTTCCTAAATATTCCATGCAAGCTTTGAATTCTGGAAAGATGAAACATGTCCATGAGATAGTAGCTCTCAGATACCAAGTCCTATCAACAGTAGGCAGATTGCCTGTGTACATCAAAAAAACCCAAACAACCAAACATGGAATTTGAAACTAGTGCTTAACAAAAGGCATTTAAGAAAGAGTCACTAGATTCCTCAGGGATTACAGCCAAGTAAGAGTTCCCCTACAGGAAAGGGCTTAAAACAATCTGAGAAAGACTGATTGCATATAAAATACTTGAAGAATTTTTAAAAATAACTAAGCCTATGGACAAATTAGAATAGTTTGAACTTCTAAAATTCCAAAACAGGAATAATCTCATGTACCTCCAAATTTCACCACGCAGTCCACTTTATCCATACAGCTGTTAGTTAACATGTGATCCTGATTTCTGGCAGAGAAAAACAAAATATGTTAAGGTGCAGAACTCTATGCATACATTAAAAATTAATTTTTCCCAGTTGCTCCTCAAGTTTCAGATTTATCAGGTACGAGGCAAATACTGCAACAACAGTACATACTTCAGCATTTTTGCAGTTGCTAGTTAAATACTGTGTTGCCTTGTATTTTTCAAGGGATTCCATGCTCACATTACCAGAATATTAAACTAAGAGTGTGTATTCAAATCTTTGCCTCTATTGACAGATAAAGTCCCATATTTCAGCTGCTGACGAATGCCTCTGCAAACTAGCCCTTGCTTTCTGAGCATCAGGTGTGACGAGATAGAACTTGCCCACTCAAATTATATCTAAATAATTGAGTTGTGCAAACAACTAGAGGATAACACAAGAATGCAGGCAGGGCATTTATATAATTATCAACTAATACTGCTAAAACTTTTGTCTTAACCAGACTAGCAACAACCACATTGCAAAAATGTATGTTTACATGTATAATTTTGTGACAGTTCAAAGTGCAGGTCATTGCATATTTTTGAAGCCCTAGTTAAAACAACAGCAAAGCAAAACCTAAGGCTTTTGCCAATCAATCTAAACCAGCCGTACTTATGACTTCCGCTAAGCACCACATTTTTAGACACAGGATTTTGTTTTGACCATCTCCAGATTCTAGCCATATTAAAATCTCACCACCCTGCAATCAAGTACATGTGGGGCATTGGTAGGGGGCGGAGGGGAGTGGGGGCTGGCTAATGTGGCAGACGTTCCAAGTTCATTTTAACACAAGATTATCAACTGAATTGATAATTTACAGTTCTTTCAAAATCATATTTCAATTTGTCTGTCCTCTGAAGAGTTTCAACTTTTCACCCACTCACCGACAAACCTAAAAACAGCAACATTTCCAAAGCATGGAGAAAAATATTTAATGAAAAAGATATGTATATAAAAAGATTCTGATACAAGCCATTTAACAAAAACAAAAAATAAAAAAAAAAAAAGGAGAGAGGGAATACTAGAACAGAAACAGACAGCAATACTTATATTTACATTATATTAAGAGAATAAATTTAATCAAATATAACATCTCACTTGGATTTTCAGGCAACCCTTCAGAAAGAGGAGTTTTTACAGTAAAGACGGAACCAGAGTAAAAATAAATTTTCTATTTTAGACAGTAGTGGATATGACCCTTCTGTTGCAAGATTTTTTTTTAGAGATTACCCAAAACCAGACTGATTAAAAAGCTTCCCAAGCGCTGACTGTACATTGCTCCGGCAAAAGCAGTACAAAAGCGAAGGCTGTATTACCCCCAGCTTCATCATTCATGAGTTCATCACCATCATTAATTTGCACAGAGGCAAGTAATTATACTAGTTTTAACAATGAATTTTAGTTAAGCAGTAATCATACTCCTAAGGTGAATCACATTGCTGTCTCCAACATCTTTAAGTCCACAAAGAAACCTTCCGACAGTTTCATTTTAGTATGCAATTTGATTTTTTACGACATAAGCAATCTCAAGTCGCTCACATTCCCAGTGCAGCTGCAAATACAAAACCTGTCACACTATAACCAGTTTTCCTTTTAAAGTAGATGCATAAGTTCTTCTCCACAGCTCCTAAAGACAGTTCAGTGACGGAGGGAGACTTGTATTAAATCCTCAACAATACATAAGTAGGTTGAGATGCTGGAAGATTAGCCAATCAGTCTATGTACGGGTATTCTCATGAGGTCAGAATACACGTCTTTGAACCACAATCCCCTTTACACAAGCAAACATCTTTCAGTGTCATTTTTGATTTCCATGGATCAGCAGCTATGAGGGCAACAAGAAGAGTTAAATATTTAAGAAGCCTCCACCAAATATGACTAGCCAAAAGCAGCTGAAATTTCAGCTGGGTTAACTGTACAAACGAGGGCAAACTGATATAGTCCAGTACCTGCCCCATTATTTATGGACCTCTTTTTTTCCCCTTATACCGAAGGCAACAGAGCTGTAGATCTTACGGATGGACGGAAGTTATTTTAAATCTAGGACAACACACTGTAGGCATATAACACAGATAGCAGCAAAGTAACTTTCTGTCTGTTTGGGGGTTGGATTTTTTCTTTTTTTCTTTTTTTTTTTTGAAAGCAAGAAAGTGCTTCAGAGGTCTGGAAAAGTGAGCAGGATCAGAACTCCTCATGGACGTTACGTGCATAGTCCATAAGCTTGCTGCCTGTGAAGTATTCACTGTATTTCAGAATCTCCTCCAGCTCCAAGTGATGGTTTTGATTTTCATCTGCTACTGCTATCATTTGCTTCGCTTCATTTAGGGCATTGTATTCATTCATAGGATCCATATATTCCTAAAACAAGTAAGAAAATAATTTTCAATTACTAAGTACACATTGCCACACATCAGAATTATGAACCGTAGCTCTGTGTAACCTTCAGCAATTATGAGACCAATATAAGCCTTCACAAAGTGAGCATAAGTCATGGAAAAAGGTGTCAGCACATCTTTTTAAAAGGCTTACATGTGTATCCTAGCTATTTTTCCATTCACTGCTTCCTTGGCTGTTCCAACATAAATCCAGATTTTCTCAGCTGATGCCAGTGTCTACAATAAAAATATTTTTGACATTTTGGTTGCAAACTAAACTGACTATCAAATCTGGTGGGTTTTGTGAAGAAATATCAATTCAAAATTAAGAAGTGGCACACTATCAATCTGTATAGCCTCATTTTTTTTTGCTTCTGGAAATAATCTTTTCAGAACAGGTTCAAATTTAGAACTTTCTTGTTCCATTTTAAACCACCAGGCAGACATTACAGAGGTCAGAAGTCTCAAAACCAAATCATTTTGCTTCTTCACCTAATTTGAAATAGATTAAAAGATTTCAAGCAGTGCACTTTAGTTCACGATGCAGAAGACTCAAGATTATCTTCGATTTCTTCCCAGAAGACGCAACATGTGTGCGTCTATGCGTGGATACGTATACAAAGACTTCACAAATAAAACGGCTGTTTTTAAAAGAAAATTCTCAGTAAAAAAAGCTATTAACATCGTCTATGTCACAATATAACTGTTTATCCATACCACCGCTACCGTTCATACCCACATATTTGCATACTGGGAAAGGCAGGAATTTCAACATTCATCCTGTCTCGGGGAGAAAGCCAACATTTTAGAGGTTCTCCTTTCACACTGCCTACACTGCAGTTTGAGTTCTGCTAGACAAAGTACATTCTTACACCCAGAAAGGAAAAAAGGCCAGAAATGAGCCATGAGCCTCTTCCATTGGCCACAAAACTGCCACAACTATAGGGTGCAAAATATTTCATGTCATTTGATAGACTTCTGCAGGCAGAATTATTAGAAGAAAGCCTTACTCCTGCAAATCAAAGTCCAGAAAGGCCACAAAGTAGAATCCACACTAATAGTTTGCTTTTTTAAAAAAGAAAAACACCGTGAAAGACAAGAGATCTCTGCTATTTTCTAGGCTACTGGGGCCCCAGGGTTTGTTGGTTGTTGGGTTTTTTTGGTTTGTTTTATTTTTGGTTTTGTTTGTTTTTTTTTTTAAATGAATATATAGGTTGCCAGTTACTCTTTTTGCAACTGAAAGTATGACTCATTGTCCCATTAACCAGCGCACCTAATGAAGTCTGGGACCTGCTTTCATGCACTCCATATCCATACAAGTGTCTACGTGGCAAAAAAAACCCAAAAGCATACCTATAAGTAACAGTTATGCAAGGAAAACTCCCCCTCCTCTTTAACAAAAAGCTTAACATCACTATCTGCAAGCAGTATAGAACAATACTATATTCCAAAGTTTTGTAAAGTAGACACTTTACTATTGTAGTGGTAAAGTGTACTTTACTATTGTAGTAACAATAGACATTGTACTATTAATTCAAATATTTTTGGACTTCATATTCTCTAAAGCAGTTTCAATCCTGTATTTAAAAGCCAACTATCGGTTTTAAAATCACTAGAACCAACCATCTGAGGAAGACTCACCTCCAGCTCTTCCATTGTGACAATACCATCGTGGTTAGCGTCGATGACCTCCTCAAATTCCTTCCTTCTGTCTTTTACCCAGTCATCATCAATATCTTGAGCTTGCTGGTTCTCTACAGTACCAACAGGTAATGAAATGAACTCTGACAGGGTAAGTTTCTTATCTCCGTCTTGATCTACAACACAAGCACATAGTAACTGAGAAGTATTTGCTTAATGCCCATTAAAAATGAGAAATTCCTTTGTGTCAGAGATGTCATGGGTACAGTCCGCCTGGTTTCAGCAGTCCACAATCCTGACTCTAGCAGAGAAGAATAGTTACCATTTATATCTTTGGTTAGCTGAAAACTGTCTGTATTATGGTACATATGCAATGTTTTAGAGGGCTAAAAAACATACAGTAATCAATATACTAAACAAAAAGAATTTTACTGGACCTGAAGGACACATCAGGTGGCAAGTTGGGCTTCCCCCCCCGCCCCCCGCAACAATCTACTGCAACAGAAACTTTCTTATAGCTGTATTAGCATTCAGGTAAATTAACCCTCATAAAAGACTGTGTACTGGAGTTGTTCTGTCTGTGCATGCCACACGCTCAAGTGTCACTGGAAACTCTTCATATTTATTAAGTTAACAACCAGCAAAGTCATAGTTGTTGGTTTTTTTTTAATCCAGGTGTTGTAGCAGTTTTAAATATGCATCACTATTGACTCAATAGCAAAAAAACCCCATGTGTACCAATACTTACAAATTTTTTTTTTAAAAATATTATTTTCTTAGAAACCTCAACCATTTATTTCCACTTTCATGACTGTATGTCACAATTCTTACATGATTGCTGTACTGGGGAAGTACAAAGCAATTAATGCCCTCCTCACGGAACATTCACATCAGTATATTTTATAATATTTTACTATTCATCCAACCTTTTCTACTATTGCTACAATGACCCTACAATGCAGCAGCACTTCAATGTGAAGTAGTGTCAGCTGATCTTTTTTGTATGAAGTACTCAGAGTATCTTTATAACATATAATATTGTGCTGTTCCTTAACAACCAGAGACTAAATTTAGTCGTGAGATGCAGACAGCTCCATAGAGATGCCAGCACGTGTACTAACAGTTTGTTTTTCTTACTCATCACACTGGAAGATTGTGTAGAACAGAGCAAACAAGATGTGCCAAAATTTCAGACTAACCCATGCCAATGCAGTGACCTAACAACAACTACCAAATAAAATTGTTTGCAACTAAACAGCTCCCAAGAAACATGTTTTAAAATGGCATACCCAAATCTCGGATGATTTCTTTCACCATGAACTTCAGCATTCCCCTACTGTGCTCTGGATGAAGAAAGGACAAGAATTCTTCTTCATTCAACAACAGATCAGGAGGTGGGTTGTCAGCTTGGTACCACCGATCCTTCAGGTTATCTAAAACTTCCTGTGCTAGAAATTTAACAAAAAGATTAAATAGAATGAACATGATAGCTTAAAAGTTCTTAAAATATACCTTCCCTTGCCAACTCAATTGTTTTAACAAGGATGACCTATGAATCAGTTATTTTACAGTTCAACTCCCATGGAAAACAGGTCCTGAGGGGAAACAAGTGCAATTAGCATCATCTAGTTTGTGCTGAAACACTATGAGAGATCCTTTAACCAAACAACTGAAGTGAAAAAAATAAAGATTTTGCTACACTTATATCAAAACTTCGATGTATCAAGTGAAAAGTGCTGTCGTACCAGTATTGTTAGCTGGTTCTGGTAGGAGGTATAAATAATCCAACTTCATTTGGTATTTGTTTTTCTCCCTTCTTATTTTTAGATTTTTGAAGCCCACTACCAATAGAAACCTTTCACCTGCCTGAATACCAGTAGTATTTTAGCTACCTTTAGCTACCTTGTCTATTCTGTATCAGGAAGCATTCTGACTTCAAACCTAAACCCTGCATACGTTTTAGTTATCGCTATAATTTAATAAAGGGAAATATTTTTGCTGCAAGCAATAAACGTGAGCTGAAGTACCTGCGTACAAGCAGATACATCAGCACCAAAATCACTTCACATTTCCATGTCTTTCATTTCGTCCTACAGCATGCAGACAAGCACTTTTTAAGTGAGTTTTTCCTAAACTCAACTGAGAATCGTAATTTGTACATGAGTTTCCACTAAAACCATGCATCTGATTTGAAGAAAAAACCACCCTGCAACACACAAAGTGAATATCATGTACACCTAGTGGTCCTGAACACAACCAAACAGGAAAAAAATACCTGTATAGAGTATTCACTTTTTGGTGTGGGCATTTTCTAAATGACACACTGGAAAAAATACTGTCTGTAGCACACCCTGCTATCTGCAAAATACACTGACAAACACAAAACCTGAAGCAATTGCTTTTCACAAGTTTTAAAAACACTCTGAAAGACTACAGCCTTCAGATAAACTTTTTTTTTTAATTTAATAAACTGTCTTAAATAAGTCCTGCATGCTTTTGGTTGTTAAGTTACAAGAGACAAAAAACCAAAACCCAACAGTCACATGTACATTTTTTGAACTGCTTGTTGCAATTAAGAGTTAAGTAATGTTTTTTTGCGAAGAGTAAAGAAATCCTTCACAGTCTTAATATGAATCTTAGGGCACATTTGTAAATGGCAAATTCTAGTTTTATCAAGGACGCAAGTAAACAGAGACTAATCAAATCACTTGCTTATGGTTTTCCACTATAGCCAACCCCACATGTTAGAAGTCACAAGTCAATCTCCCTTTCCTACCTTTCTTACTCAGTCTTAAATGAAACTCAACTGTCAATCATCAGTTGAAACTGTCACTATCTGCGTAAGTTAAATAAAGTTGTGTCGCTAGTTTTGGCCTGGCATACAAACTGTAATGTGCTTCTGCGCAAGACTCAGAACATGCCTTAAGGTCCACATATTCAGTTATTTTTTATTATACAGACCGAAAAAGAGTACTTTTACACTGCACTAGAGTATGAAAATAAGTTTTGCCTATCATCCTCAGGAAGCGGGTAGATAACTAATCTGATTTTCCCAAACAAGGCTTTCTACCTAGGTAGAAAAATGATTATGTACACACTTCCCTTATTCAGCAAATCTTATCTGATGAGCATTCCCGTAAACTGTAGTTAACCACACTGCCATAGAACGCACTGCACAGGTGTTTTCCCTGCCATAAAATTCAAAGGCCCATTTGCATTTTAGTTGCTTTTTGATGAATGGAAAATATAACATAACCCACTTTTAAATGACTAATTCCTGCAAGGAAAGGCTAAGGCTTCGTGTTTTACTTAACAGTAAATTTAAATACTTTCAGACAGGGGAGAGTAGGGAGATTACTCTATTAAGAGTTGCTATGTCTATACCAAGCCAGATTCAAATGAAAGTTTCAAAAGTAATAAGGAAGAAATGATCAATCTCACTAATCTAAAGAGTCAATCCATCTCTATAGAGAGCTCAGATGAAACAATTGTTTGGCAACCTTCTGCTATTAACTTCTAGTATGCTCTGCAGTGCCTAAGCATGTACCTATTTAAACACAGCACTGTTTGGTAGCACATACACCCCTCAATTTTAGAACAGGAATCGTGTATAGCAGCTTCCCTTCATTTGGGGCAACAGGGGACCTGGTTCCCGCATTAACAATACAATGGTCCACAGACAACTCAGGTCTGACCAATTTTAGCAGACTGTCCAACATAAATAACTGAAAACTATTCAAACAGGCAGTAACAAATAAGGAACAGAGATTTTTCAGCGTTAAATATTTACATCAAGAGTGTCGGGAAGGCAGATTTGGGTTGGAAAGAAATACAGTATTTCTGTCTTATGACTTACACGTTCTACGTTTGTGTAGAAGCAGAAGAACAACTAAAACATTCATCTTACATTAAGAACAGTTTTGACATTCAGGTTATAGGAAAGTAAAAGAAAAACCGACGCACACCAACATTCTGCACTTACTTTCTTCATCTATTTTCAACTCTTCATTGTTTTTTATCTTCTCTGCAATCTCTTTTTCATTAAAGCCCTTACTTGCCAAAAATTTTATTTTATATTCATCCCAGGACACATGGCCTGTAAGAAAGAGCCATATCTCAGACATGACATAGTATGCTTAAATAAGTTTTGGTGTCATTACTTAAAACAGTATGCGCTAAAGTCTTTTGGTTCAGCACCATAACCATCACACTAAGCTTTATGAATGGCAATATGACAACTGTCACCTGATTCACTCTTCTGTTTCTTTAGACCAGATGGGCCTTGTGACCTATTTATGTCACCGTCCTCACCCCATCCCTAGCAAAGCCACTTGTCACAATTTCCTATGACTGCAAGTGAAATAACATAGCAGTCAACACAGAACTACAATGCTGACTGGAGCGCATCAGTTATTTGCTCCATTGTCTTCTGTATGGATCAAAACTGTTGTGATTACGTGCAGTGCAAAGGAACTTGGACTTTGTCACAGCATATCTGAAGAGTAACCTGTAGGCTTCGCCACTAGTAACTGACTTAAGATGTGATCAGGAGATGAAGGAATCATTCATCTTACCATCGCCATCAGGGTCCACAGCTCGGAAGTGCATTTTATTCTCTTCCACAGCTTCCTGGAAATGTTCATCTGTCTTTTCCATGATCCAGCGCTGCATCTCTTTCGCACTTATCTTTTTATCATTATTTATATCCACCCTATGGATGAACAGCAAACAAGATTTACATTTGGGGACTGGGGGGTGTCTTGATACCTTGATCTCTGGATCTGGGATACCTTGATACCTGTTAACACATTACAGCTGATAGTTTTTAATTCTTAACACGTTTAAAAATTCTGCATGTATATTTGTTCCCCATTAGGTTTCTGAGTTACCAGGCTCACTTCACTTTGTCAAAGGATATGCTTGTACTCAGTGCTATTGAGCTACTGACCTACAGAAATAAGCTTTTTCTACCTGCCTAAAATTATCAGTAAATGTCCAATCTGACAATCCACTGTTCTCCTTATTGTACTGCAAATACTGCTTTATTGTATTAAGATACACTGCCATACCATGAATTCCATTAATGCTTATTTCATTAAAAATAAGTTAATATAAAATACAGTTGAAGAAAAAATATAAAAAACAATAACATGCCACTGTTTTTTTGAGCATATCATTAAGTATTTATTCAAAAAAGACGTACCAATATTTAAAACAGAAAAGACATCACTAACACTTAGAAGGCAAGAATCTATTTAAAGCATACCAAAACCACTCTTGTTCAATTAAAAAAAAAAAACCAACAAAGAAAAACACAACAAAAAACCCCAGCTTGACTCTGGCTTTTTTATCTTTGTATCGCTGTCTTAACAGAACTGAAGTGTTATCACTGAAACTCAAGTTATTAAATATGTGATTTGCCTTTAAATGTCAACTAAATGTTAAAAGCTTAAGACAAATAACAACCCTAGCACCTAATCTTCTACAACACTTAGCTGTATTAATAAGTGCAGTATTAGTGGGTTTAAACATCGTATCGCATCTTTCCACATAGATATGCACAGGCGCAGTATTAGCAACTTTTCAGTACCAAGAGCAAGACCAGTAAAATGGTCATGTTCCAGTCGTGCCACCTTGCAGGTAAACAAATGTGGGTTTTGAGAAGGAATAACTACTATCAAAAATGAGAAGGGAAAACAAAGTATTTTCCCCCTCAACATTCAACATTCTAGTTTCCTTAGATCAAAACTATCAAACTTACTGCTTCCAAGCTGTACTTTCCATCTAAATCACATTGTAACTAGCGAGAAAGGTAACAAACATCCCATTTATTGCTCTTCTAGCTCATGAAAGTACACCTTTGTGCTGCTACCAGAGTTCACAAGAAGCCTCCAATGGCTCAGATTTTCACGAACCAGCAGGCATCCACTGCACAACGTGAGCTGAAATCCCTTCAGTGTCCATAACCAGCGCTTCTGCTTTTGAGAGGAATATTTAGTACTGTATGAAATATAAGATACGGTCCTGACACGAGGTTACCATCTAAGGCAATAAAAGCAAAAGACTGTCCGTGCTTCCTTAGATAAGTATCTCATTCAGAATAGATTACTGAAAATATTTCCACTAAATACAACAAGCTTAGATAATTACGTGTTGCTGAACAAGCTAATACTCACAAATAATGGAAAACTGGTTACAGCAACGGGCAATCAGTTTTCTGAAGCAGATAGGCCAGAACACTCAAATAGACGTTAGTAAAGAGTGGTACATTCTAATACAGTCCTTAAAAATAATTGCCAAAGAACAAGTACTGGCAAGAAAGAATTTAAGTTCAAGAAAACAATATGAATCCAAGCAAGAATATCATCTCAGATTACAGCTTTGCTCAAACCTCCCTTGGCAATCTGTGTACAGAAACCTTGTGACCATTTCTCAAACTTCCTGATATACTAGCTCCAAAAAAAAAAAATAAAAATCTTGATTGCTCTTGCCCTTTTCCTCCAAGAAGCATAGCTTTCTGATAGAGTATGCCATCTCAAATTTGCAAAAACTTAGGTATATGATGTATATCCTGAATTGACAGCAAAGAAAGTTTTCGTAAAAGCAGGGACTACCACTAGCATAAATTTGAATTAAAAAAACAGACCACAGAGAGCAACCACATTGTTGCTTATCTGTCTCATTCCAAAGAAAATTACAGATAAACCACAGCCCAGACAGTAGTTGATGCAACATGACAAATACCATTAGTATTAATACATTTCAGTAACAGGCAGCATCACGCACAACAGCTCTTTATAATGTCTAAGTTCAAGATTAACACTTCACTGACTATTCAAACTATGTTTCATTACCTATTCACAGCCTCAATGTTAATACTACCTTTGACTATGGAACAAGCAAATACGCTACTTTGTAGGATAACTGTAAATTTTTCCTTAATAAAAGCCTATAAGGGTTTCCTCAACCCCTGTAAGCGTTGCATTGAATACAGATGTCAAGGCTGGAAGAACAGGTTTTAAACACTTCAGCCCAGTTTCTCAACCACAAGCCATTAAAAATCAGATTTTTGTGGCCACCTGTCAAAAGGTCGAAATCTGAAAGCATTATAGATAAACACTGGCCACTCAGGTTTTCAGATGCACGTTTTCAGGTTCCTAAATGACAACCTTGCAATGCTGCCCGAGGCACTGGGGGGAGCAGGAAGACAGTGTTCTTACCTAAAGGACTACAGATAACAACATCCTTCAGCACCTGATGCATATCACTTTAGACCTAGTTTCTGTTTCATCCAAATAATGAAAAGCAGATTCAGAAAATAGTTTTTAATAACAGAAACAAAAGCAAAGCTCTACTTTACACAATAGCATGTATGTAAAATTTATTAGATGTATATTTAAAGGTAAAGGTTAGGAAAAACACAGATCAGGGTGCACACGCTACTTAAAACCTTCTAATGGCATACAGCACAAACAGTTTTTTACCCGAATAACACAAATTTGTAACGTAAACTGAAGATATCAAACCAGGAAACCATAAGATGTCCCCTCTCCTCATTTTCTATTCTACCTGCTACTGTCCAACATCAGCTGTCATTAGTCGTATCTTCCTGCCATAAACAGAATGCATACCGGTAGAAATGAATACTGTGTTAGGCTATGAGACAAACCTGAAATTAAGAAAGGGAGCATGGATCTTGCCCTGTGTGCAGTCTGAACACGAACAGTCACAGCTCTAAAGTCTAAGAGAGCACTGTGGGATTCAGAACGAGTTCTGATTTACGAAAGGATAAGTTCACAACTTTTAAACACAGGGAAAAAAACAAATTGAAAAGCTTCTGTACGTGGTAGTGGTTAACAGAAGGTGTATTTAAACCTGTGACCTGATGAACGGCCATCAAGGTAAAGCACTCAGCTAACACAAAGATTTTAATTTTTAAATCACAACTAGGGCTTTCTCTAAGCAGATGAAAACATCAGTAAAATGCGAATGCTAGAAGGATACTCAACTTTCAAACTCACATTTTGAGTGAGTTGGCGTTAACTCCAACACCACAAACACCCTGACAGAAAGCCAAACACATCACATTCTTCTGTACTTGCATTTATCTGTTTTGTTCAGTACAGGTAATTTAATTGAAAAGATAAGTGACCCTTAGAAGCAAGGCTCCCCAAACTAAATTCTAGTACCCAATGCCACAAATTTAGTGAAATCAGCGTCACCACATTAAAATTAATCCTCCACTTGATTGCTTTCAATATCCTTCCTCCTTCCCTCCCATCAACACCCACCTACACAAGCTAAACTACACCATACAGGAAAGAATTTTCCATAGATTCCGGGATAATTTTAACTGTTTAAATGGAGACTACAGCAAATTTTTTTTGTCACTTACGAGAAGAACAAGAAGAAAGGATATCAAGTAAGCCCCTCTTACACATTTTCTTGACCTGAGGATACCTGAACACTTACTCTCGGCAGGGAAAGATGACTAAAAAGATGCACCCAGGATTTCCTGCAGCTTGTCCTAATTTCATGAGGAAAATTGGAAGTACTCAATAACTCATAAAAAAACCTCTTCTATAGACAAGTTAGGTTTGTCTTCCCGGTAAAGAATGACTTCAGAAACCGAAATACAGAAGTATGAAATACCACTTGCTCTTTCAGTCACATATAGCTTGCTTGCCTAGAAAAACACGGTTTGGGGAGCTTTACTTCCATGTTTCAACTTTATTTTCAGTAACCCTATTAGACAATAACGCCTGCTTTGAATTGACTACTTCATATCATACTGGCATGCCATAGAATCTCAACTATCATTAATTAAAAACACATTGTGTTTTCTTTATGTCTTCAAAGAAAATATTTCCAAAGCATCTGGAAGCCTGTGGCTTACTAGCTTTTCACAGAAGTTTATAGTATTTCTCTTTTCATCAGCCTTTAAGAGTATGTCTAGAAAACAAACACATTCCTCAGAATGCTTTTCTACATTTCTAATCCAGTCATCTGATAGAATGCAATTTTAAGTAAGTATCTGAGTGAATCCAATTGCTTTAAGCTTCCTAAGACAATCTCTTTCATAACAAACAGGCAGAAATGAACAGAGGTTGCAATTTGTGAATGACAATTTACTAACCGCCAGTTGAATATTTCCAACAAACACACAGCAGTAAAGAAAATGAAACCTTCTAAGCACCATCTTGATATTTGTATATATCCTACCAATGAAGTGAGTGGTCTGAATAGCAGACATAGTAATAAAAGGATTCTACTCTAATGAAAAGGGCACTCGTTTGCCTATTTGCTTTAGCTGCCTTTACTCAGGAGAACACCAGAAAAAAAATATCCAATGTTATTATTGATTTTTTTCCTTCTTAATGACAAGTTCACAGAAAAAAAGCTTTGTTAAGCCTTCTCATTTTATCTCAAGTATATGTCCACCATCACACCACCAACAGGATTAAGAGCACCAATGTAATTTAAGGTGTTCAAATAAAATTAATCCTCCACTGCAAAAATGCAAATAAAGCCAATTCTGCCACCTAGTGTCTAAAGGTATGCACTGATTTTGATTTCCATTTCCATTATGCTTACTGATATCTTGAGCAGTTATTAGCTGACACAAACCTTATCTAGCACAAGAAGTGCTTTATAGAAGGGAAAAACACTCCTGAGAATGTCTAGAATGTTAGTACCTTAATAACATGAACATAGTTCTTATAGTATGATGCTTTCCCCCTCATCATTACAATTTTTAAATATTACAGAAAAATTTGCTAATTTTACTCTGAAGATCAGAGAAAGAGGATGCACTTGGCAATAACTTACTTTGAAAAGATGACCATGAGCTTCTTCCTATTTTTTCTGGGTTCTGAATCTTCCTCAAACTCTTCCATCTCTTTTCCTAGAAAAACTTCTTGATGAAATTCTTTGTTCAGATGTCCATCCATCTCCATTTTGACCCCATTCAAGTGATCCGGCGGCAAGATCTCATTTTCATCTTTATTGTCAGCTGGCTTTTCTTTGAGGGCAGAATTGTTTGCAGGCCTTGCATAAACATCCATTAGAAGAAATACAAACAGAAGGGACAAATACAGAGATCCCAAACTGCAGAGAAAGGCCTGCCTTGACATCATTTTTTCCTTTTTATTCGAAGTACTGGCTGATTAAATTACTGCGAATGGATTAAATGTTCTAAAAAGGAAAAAAAAAAAGGAAAAAACACAAGCAAATTAAACTCTAGAATATTATGTCACTAGTAAAACACCTCGTAAAATTCAGAAGAACGTACACACACACACAAGTATTTGAAGCCTGTTAAATAATAAATACATGACAACAAATTAAACTGTGTCAGTTCTCGATCTGCACAATTGTAGCTTCTGTCAGAGGACTTTGGAAGATAACATCCTTTAAATTGCCTAGTTCTGCTCTGAAAACCCTCTTCAGGTGTTATGGCATGAGCTGATGACAACTGAAACCCAAACATTTACTGTGAAGCCAGTCCAGTGCCCGGAGCACTTAGTGTCCCAATGTGCAGCCCAAGCTCAGCTGTGGCAATGTCCCTCACATAGCACCGCACTTCCCAGCAAGCTGCAGAAACAACCCTGACAGCACAACAGTTTCATGGAATCACAGAACGGTTAGAGTTGGAAGGGACCTTAAAGACCATCCAGTTCCACGCCCCCTCGCCCTGGGCAGGGACACCTCCCACCAGACCAGGTTGCTCCAAGCCCTGTCCAACCTGGCCTTGAACCCCTCCAGGGATGGGGCAGCCACAGCTTCTCTGGGCAACCTGGGCCAGGGGCTCACCACCCTCACAGTAAACAATTTCTTCCAGTTTACCAGATATCTCAACAGACCATCTCTTTAGAAAAACTGAAAGATATAAAGGTCTTTTGGGGAAAAGATGACTGAGGGAAATACAATTACAAATACCACCACATAAAGCGGAGCAGGGAACACACAGGAAACAGCTGGCAGGAAAAGCAACCCTGGGGCGGACCTGTCATCACGTGCTTGAAAATCGAGTTCATAGGGACAGGGGAAAGGACCGCAGCCCAACAGACAGAGCACTGAGGTGCACAAAATCCACAGTCCTGCGAGGCACAGCAGAGCCTTAGGCTGGGAGTACTTGTGGCAGGACTCACAGACCGAGCAGCAACGGCTAACTCCCCACCGGAGAGGGGGAGCCCGGCAGGGGCTGCCCAGCCCGACTTGAATCATGAAGTGTTTTAGGTCTGAAGGACCTTAAAGACCACCCAGTGCCACCCCCTGCCCTGGGCAGGGACACCTCCCATCAGACCAGGCTGCTCCAAGCCCCGTCCAACCTGGCCTTGAACCCCTCCAGGGATGGAGCAGCCACAGCTTCTCTGGGCAACCCGCTCCAGTGCTTCACTACCCTCCTAGTGAAAAACTTCTTCCTGATATCTGATCTAAATCTACCCTATTCCAGTTTGAAGCCATTACCCCCCACCCTATCAATACATGCCCTTGTAGAAAGCCCCTCTCCAGCTTTCCTATAGGTGCCCTGAAGGGGTTGTGGCGGTCCCGACCCCGCTCCAGTCACGGCCACACACACTCACCGACAGCTCCGGCTGCCCCTTCTTCCCTGCAGCCTCGGAGAACCGTGACAGACGGCGGGGAGGCCCGCCTCGTCCCCGCTGCCCCTCGCTCCCCGTGCGGCCCCCTCCCAA